>OX352274.1:3485000-4085000 GCA_947086405.1 Esperia sulphurella | reverse complement strand
CGTGTACTGGTACAGGTGGAGCGCGGGGTGCGCGCGCGGCAGGATCCGGCTGCACTTGCGCCAGTACTGGCCGCTGTCGGTCGCGCGGCACACTCGCTGGTTCACGTAGAAAATGCGCGGCACTGTCAGCTTGATCTGGTGCAGCTCCGTTCCAACTAATGCCCACACTTTGAACAGGCCTGGCTCTGCGGTTTCGGCCACCTAAACAAGAAAGAATATTATATGAAACAATCGGACCATCCCGATGGAAGGATTTCTAGTGCATCCCGATGTAATAGTGCTACCGTCCAAACGGACCCTCCATTTGGAAGGCACCCTACACTTACTTCTCCCACCAAATTGCTGTGTTCCGGTATGAAAGGTAGGAGAGCCAGTGTAGGCACACGAGGCATTCTAACATAGTCCTCAGGATTGTAACGCACTTGTGGTTGCAAGCTTTTGGGCGACCGTGACAGGGCAGGCTTTCTCTCAGTCGATACCATAAATTACAATTTTTTAAATCAATTCTTCAATCTGGTAGCTCATGAATCTTACAAAATTGTATGGCTCGACGCCATTCATCGAGACTTTGTAGTTCGCAGTTTGTTTTACTTGGAATTGTAACAGTAACCGAAAAAAGCAGCGCATAGTAAGATTTGGATTATTTAGTCTTTTGAATTTGTAACGGAAAGTAATAAGTAAGTATAATTCTTGTGCAGTAGAATGTACTACTTACGAATAGTACTCGAAGGTTATTTGATAAGGATCAGTATCTGCACCAATCACCAATACTGCGATCTCCAATCCGCCTGCCAACGTGGTGATTATGGCAAATTCCCAATGGACATCCCACCAAAAGTGCCATACTATTGGGGAGGCTTGTGTTCAGCAGTGGAAGTATTTCGGTTGCTGATGATGAGTTACTCCACGATACTTGTCTTATTTACAAAGTTGTTTTAAATAATCGAAATCGTTTGAGTTGGGAACGGACATAACGGGCGTAACAGTATATTACCTGTATGATCTGCCAAGGTGTGTTGAGCAATGTGCGTTGCGCTTTCCGTAAGAACCCGCCCATGTCGCTCGTGGGGCCCATGCTCCTAGGTGGCGGCATCTGATTATCACTGTGGTCCATTTTACCTACATTTTGTCAAATATAGACGAGTCAAATTATGATGATAAAAATAAAAAGTTACTTTCACATCAGAACAGAGTCAACCCCGTTTTTTGTGATATCACTTGTAGAAATTGAATATCATAAATTAAATTAAAAATCATTTATTTAACAAAAATATTAGTATAGATTTCCTTAAATAGCGCGTCTCACTGTAGGTCGTCCTAAATCGTGGGGGTCGCTTTAAAAGAAAAATACCAAATAGATTTAGTGACAGAGTGCAAAAAGATTAAATGATATTTGTTGCCTTCTTATATTTTTATACAAATTTTAATAGTCCATATACAGCTTCTGACAACATGAAGCGTACAGAGAAAGCGCATGTAATATCACAAATCCATAGTGTTTAAAATTACATTATCAATGGGCCCGATTCTGAAGGCTTGTTACTATCCCTGTCATTACGAAGATAAAGACGAAACTAACTTTAGTGCTGTCAAATTTTAATGTGTTCCTTCAGAATCGGGACTACTATCATGATATAATTTAAACTCTATGGATTTGTAACATAACATGTTATTTTCCAGTACCCTTCACATAAAGTATTTAGATTTTCATTTACTTTAAACCGCTTTATTTCACTTTACTGCCTGGGGTTCTGTCAATGGTCCACCCGCCCTGGTGCTACTCACCTCGCTTGCTGGACCGCTTGCGAGGCCCGCGTTGGTCCATTTGCCACTTCCATTTCTTCTTTTGGAACATTATCCACTCCTTACGCTCCGCCTGAATACAATTACGGCTAGTTAAATGAGGCGTAGAGAGGTAAACCCACCCCGACCAGACGGGTTATCTTATGATGACATATATTAACTAAAATAGATAGCGAGAAACGAGGAGACGAGTGTTAGGTGATCACAGCGAGCGAAGTAAGCGTCCCGCGGCCAGGGGCTGTGCCGAAGCACCAGAGACAAATTGTGACAATGATTTTTTGTATATTTTTAATACGAGTATATTTTTTTACGTGTACTACATTTTACTATTTTTTTTTTCTATAAACCCTTAATGAATTCTACATTCGTTTTAAATACATACATTTCGCTTTAAGCTATAAGGCCGCCTTTGAACACTTTTTAAAAATCTGTACCTATTTTATTGTTATCTGTATGCAATAGCCAATTTTTTTTTATACTACATACGTTGGTGTTTCCGAAAGGTGGGGGTGACCCCAGCTGCTCCTTCCACGTGGCGTACCGTACCGCTGGCGGGGACTCCTCCCTCTTTCTCTTCACCGTGTGCACTACAGGTCGAATTGTGGTAGACTTTGCTGTTGTATCCTTCCCTATGTCTTCTATATCGATTTCTGGGTTCTAAAACAAATATCACAAGTGAAATTATCTGTGCCAACCAGAAATATGTTCATGTCGATACCCTAGTGACTGTGAGATTACTCAAACCTGACTTTCATTCAAGTGACCTTATTATCACTTCACGGTGTTGGCGCTATGTTGGGGTTTTAAATTATATAAAGTAAATATATATGACACTTTGTGTCGTGCCACTCCCTCCGCTGCACGTTTGGACATTCACATTTGGTGTTTACAGACAGTGAGATAGCTCACATTCGACTTTCATTAAATATCTGACTATAACTAAGGTATTGTGTGTAGAATTTTAGAGCAACTTACCATATTGCCATTCTCGTTGCTCCCAGAAGGCTCCTCTTCCTCACATTCACCATTCTGCCTCAACTCTTTAGGTTTTGCTGTGAACATGTCCGTGATTTTCCTCGTCTTGTACTTGTCCGTTTTGGCTAACATTTTCTTGTGCAGCCAGTCTGGGTACTGCACTCGGGGGACCGGGTTATCGAGCTGAAATTATATTATTAATTAAGATGCTGCGTATCGGAGCTCGTATAGCATACGTAGGCACGTAGTTGGCACACAGAATCGAACCTATTGTACGAGTAATGTACATGTAGTAAATAGCTGACATTGCTCGTGCATGCGCCCTACATAGCTTATTGACATATCATAATCATTTATAACTTTAGTGCAATAAACGTTCTCAGTAGCCACGGACGTCTTTCTCTTTACACCATCTTTCCCGGGCTATCTATCATGGACCTCGCAACCGCGAGGTCCAAACATCAAACATGTGTGGATACACCACACATTCTGGTCCTTCGAGCCGGATGTGATTTGATCCTATCCAACATCCTGTAAGTAGTTTTAAGAGTCACACCGAGCAGCAACGCAACATCATGACATTAAGACATGAGCACTGGCATGCGAGGCAAACGCCCGCCCGTAACACTAGGCAACCAGATGATCAATTGTTTGGCAGACTCAGATCAAACATGCTACCTGACGACATAACCCTACAATGTCAGGAATACTCACACCCTGCATAGCCGCGGGTATAGTAATGATCTTCTGTATAGCGCCGCTTAGACGCTCGATGTAGTACGCCCAGTCGAGCACGTCGCGTATGTCTATGTCCTCAGAGATGCTGTTGTCTTTGAGCCATCGCCGCAGGTGGTGGCGCTTGACCGCGGCCGGGGACTGGAATATGGCCAGCGGTACGGCGCGTTCGGTTACTGGAGCGCCCTCTGGTTTGCGTGAAATTATGAATCTAAAGAAAAAAAATGGGATAAACTGGCAGCCAGGCCACGTGATGGCAAGCGGTTACTGTTTCCAATAAATACCGGCAAGCTTTTGGTTGTGACGTGCAAAACAACAGATAATAGGGTGGTACCTGCACATATCGCTATGTCGTGTATTACCACACCTTCGCACGAAGCATTTCTTTTTGTTTCTATTTCAACGAGGCTTTGGACTATTATTGTCCATGCCAGGCTAATAAGCAAAAAAAAACATAAAATTTAGCGATTAGCAATATCTCTAAAACGGTAAGGAATCCACTGAACATGAAATTTCACATTCTAATAGGGTTTGACCCCATCTATTCCCAGATTCGTTACCGGACAAGCTGTATAATTTTGTTATTAACTTAGTTTGGGTCTGTTTCCCAATATAATAACCATGGTTAAGATTCAAATGAGGAGTATCCACCCACCTACAAGCTAACCCTGCGTCTTTCACCATCTGGTCGCCCAGGAACTCCGCCAGTCTTTTCGCCGTCGAGATAGACGTGGACTTCTGAACGCCGTAGTCCTCCAGCTTCTTCGACATGGAGCGGTTTTCCGATATTAGCTCGAACAGCTCCGAATCAGGCATGTTAGAACCTTGGTGGTGTCATTAGTGAGTGAAAAAAGTACTGTTAAATGTATTATGTTTCGTATATGAATAAATTTAAAAATGTATACTTCGATCTCAAATAGTTTGGCGAGATGAAATGGTCGATGCCACAGCGAAACGTTGCTTTTCAGTCAGCGTCATTATATGTGGTTCGAACATAGTTTAAGTGAGAGCGAGTGTTAATCGTAACTGAATAACTTTTGGCAAAAAGGGCACATCCGCCGGGTTTAAAAGAATACATATTATTACGTATTCGTAAACATTAGAACACTAATTATGGGGCTTACCAATTGCGAGGATTGTAAGGCCCCGTATACAATATTAAACATTTTGTATTGTCATTATAACATATATAAACCCAACCCAATCCAATTCCATAATATTTCATCTTATCCCAGATGTAGAATGGATTGTCCCATACGATGATATCACAAATCTATATTATATATTTACCTTTACTATACAGCACGTCGAGCCAGTAGTCAGCCACTTTGGCCACCGCGTCGTAGCAGGACTTCAGGTCGTTGCCTTTGAGGAAGGCTTCGAACACAGACGACTGGAATATCTTTATGAGCTGGAGCTCCCCTCGACGTTTCACTTCGAAACCTGGTGGATAGATGGCGATGGTTTACTAATGTTTCGAAGAATTTCATTCGGTCAAGTCTCGCATGAAAACTATTTTTTACAAATAAAAGCAACGACTGAATGAAATCCTTCGAAAATAGTTCATTACTTTCCGAAACGAAAACCCTAAAAACTGCGGTCGTATACAAAAACACTGTTTTCCCTGAAGACGGAACATTTTAATTTACGTGATGCTATCCATTCATGGTTATAGCCAACATTAGTAAGAGCAAGAAATTGTCTGAGATGTTTAGCAAAATATTCGTTAAAAGATCTTTGTCGAAGATGCGTAAAACTGAATTTATTTTATTACACCCGAAATACGTCCACTGCTGAACATAAGCCTCACAATGCTAAATTTAGTGAGCTGTTTATTGGTGGTTTTGCCATAATCACCACATTTGGCAGGTGGATTGGTGATCGCAGTAATAATCTTATTAAACACATGAGACAGCTGCTGCCCATCCATGGTGCAATCCCTTAGTCGCCTTAACGACAGGCCTTAAGATTGGAGATGGCCCTATTCTAACCCGGGAACCAGACAGCTAACGTTATTTATTTGACGATAAAGGTTTACGAACCTTTCAACTCAGCCAGTGACCCGTCAAAGTTGAACACGGCGTATCTCTTCTTCAGTCTCTTGCCCTCCTCCTTGGACGCCGGCAGCACCATGGCGAGGTAGGGCCCGTCTACTTCAAAGAATATAGAGTTCTCAGCCCGCTGCTCGTACTTTTTTTCCTCAGGGTCGGTCAATTCAAAGTACTGGTCGTTTGTGAAGTGATCCTACAGTATTTTAAGAGGCAGAATGAAAAACGTGCTAACATATCGATGGGTCAGTTCAACAGGGGAACAACTCGAAAAAAATATTTGAGTAAGTAATGCTATCGCTTCGTCTCACCTGGGCTTTACCAGTTCAATAAGCCACAATCTTAAATATCTATTACCATACCATGCACATATACATATATGTAATGTATGTGTAGAACACTCTAGTATATATTATCTTTGGTAGAACCATATAAACTTAATATTTATAACTTATTTGCTATTTTATTTTATTTATTATAGTCATATAAGTACCTATTTCTCATTTAAATTTCCTAATGAGCGCAACCTACAATTTCTCTGGCATAATATTTTCTACCCAAAGGTTGTCTGGAAGAAATCGATTAAAGCGATAAGACCGCCTTTTGTTGTACTTGTACTATTTGTAACTTTTATAACGTGTAGCTGTATTTGTTTGTGCAATAAAGTGTATTGTATTGTATATATGCTAAGTTTTGTCTGATCAGGAGTTCACGTGTAGTCTATAGCCTAAGGTGGTCAATGAGATGCTAATCATCAGGTAGATCGTCTGCCAGTTTGGAGAAGCTTACTTTGACCATGGCGTTAAGCACGGCGTTGGGGTAGGAGACGTTGATCTTCTTCTTCTTGCCGTGCGTCGTGTGGACGGTCACGGTCTCGGGGAACGAGGACGGCAGCACGCACCAGATACCTGCACGGATATAACTTCAATGTTAAGGTATACCTGAGAAATACGTGCAAAACACTTTCTGAATCGCGAAGAGTGGTGGTACAAAAATCAACAGTTATTAATGGAATAAATGTCCAGTACTGGGGCACAGCTAGCCCCTTTCCACGAGAGCGTACTTGTGGACTACACCGGGAAAGTGCGGGTTAGTGGACTTCACATGCGTCTTAGAATTCATTATATAGCGTATGCAGGTTTCTTCGCGATGTTTTCCTTTACCGAACATCCGGATGAGGTATGATGGGGTAAGAGAGGTGTACGGGAGGGGCAGGGGAGGAGTAAGGGAGGGGGAAGAGAAGAGAGATGTAGAGGTGAAAAGGGGATGCGGGAATGGGATTGCAAAAGGCAGGAGGCCCAGGAGGGAGGGGAATGTAGGGAGGGATCCGATGGGAGGGGCGGGAGGGCGGTTTAAGGGTGGAGAGTGGGATTTAAGGAGGTCGGAGGGAACGGAGAGAGAGCAAGTGGTATTTTCTCCATATTTTATTGCTTTTAGTCACTTTGTTTTGAGCATGTTCCAATGCTAGGCAGTACTTATAAAATAGGAATCATTACGTATCCCGTACGTACCTCACTAGTCTGTACCATGAACGAATAGTCCATAATAAATCAGTTATTAAGTATCAAACTAGTTTATTTAGTTCATAAGTTATTGGCTAAGTTATGTATAGATATTTATTCACTGACACCAATGACATGGTATTGACTGATACACTACAATGTTGCTCGCACCATTGTTTTTAATTGAATAATGTACGCCTCTAATAGACGCTTGTATTAGCTCCTAGCAATATTCTGTGTAATGCAAAATATCTGTGTTGTTGGCGTTTCAAAATAAATAACTTGTGTATACAGGTGTATCATCAACACACACTCACACACACACAATTCACACGTGCATGCGCCATAATTCTTAGTTGTAATATTAAAGTTAAAATTCTGTAATAATCACACATATTTTTGGCATTTAATTGAAATTAATTTCGATTTAATATTATTGCATATTCTTTATTGCACATACATATTACAAAAAAAAAGGTATAACATAAAAGTGTACAAAGGTGGAATTATCTCTATAAGAGATCTCTTCTAGCCAACTTCCACTGTGGGAAAAGCTAAATCAAACGGTAGACTTAAAAAAAAATGTGCATGGATATTGTAAGTACAACTTTCCGCCTTGGAAGAGCGGGTATGTACTTAAAAGGGGTTCCTTACATTTATATACTGTATTAACTGCAAGTTGTTGCTATAAATCATTTTATTTCATTGTTCTAAGGAACGAAGATGTCGATATCTATCCGTATATAGTGCGTGTATGTGTGTGTGTGTGTATGTGTGTGTGTATATGTGCGTGTGTATGTGTGTGTGTATGTGCGTGTGTGTGTGTGTGTGTGTACCGTCCGTATCCAGCTCGAGCGGGCGGCCCACTTGCTCGATGATCTCTCGCGCCTTCATGATGATGTTCGCGCCGGTGTAGCACACGATGCCTGCCATCTCCATGCTGTGCCACCGAGCCCTGAGCACGTAAACAATGAGGTAAGTTAAATTAAATTGTATTTATTTCAGGAAAATTTAGCGTACAGAAGAAACGTCACAAAATTGATTTAATTTAAAACTTTACAAATAAAAGACCCTACTCTAAATAACAACATTTAAAATTTTACTAGGTTTATTGTCTTTTTGCTTAATGGCCTTCCTTAGGAATTTGAAAACGTGAAGTGTATAGGATAAATACAAACATGGAGACCAACGGAGTAAGGCTGTGGGTTGTGCCACCAGAGCACAGAGGGAGTGTCGCTCAGATCAAAGGATATCACCATAACCTTTGATCTGCCCACGTTAATTCCCGTAGAGAACATACAGCTACTGCAGTGCAAAGGACATTGCAATTGCACGAAAATAATATTTTTATTAATGATAATTTAGTTGTATTTACAAACATTAATGAGTATTGTGGTGATCATTAAACACTAGATATCGCTAAAACAGAATAAAATTAAAAGCTAAACAAACTAACATAGCTTCCGTAATACTGGCCACCATTTGGACTTCGGAAAGTACAAAAAATAATTCCAACGCACCTTTATCATCATCAGCCTCAAAGAGTCCACTGATGGACATAGGCATCTCCCAAAATGCACCACTAAACCCCATCCTCGGCTCTTCTAATCCAGTCACTGCCAGCCGCCTTACACAGACCGTCGCTCCATCTATCCAGGACGCTTGTCCCACACTATGGTTGCCCAGTCGCGGTCTCCACTCGAGAACTCGTTTACCCAAACGGTAATCGGCTCTCCGACAGATGTGAGCAGCCCACTGCCACTCCAACTCACCCTCTCCGCATGACATATCCGTAGAACGAGTTAAGAATACACTTGTGTGCCAGCTGCAGTGAGTCGTAGAGTACTTCTCGATTTTTCGCCGACTTGATTTCGGCTGCGTCGCCGCTCGCTATCGCCTCGCCCACTTTGGCCTTCGCTTGCTTGTTCAGAGCTTTGTACTCGTAGCGACGGTCTCTGTATAGGTAAGTAGAAAATATTAGTAAGCAATTACCTTCACCCCACGACCGTAGCACTTTATTTTGACCAATTAAATTTTTTTAAGTCGTTAAGGACATCACTACTTGTTTACAAGAATCGTTATTAAATCATAACTACCCAAGTAGATTACATCGATCGATCAAGTGTGGTTCTGGAAAATAGGTAAAAATAAAAGATCTGAACTAAAAAAGCACTATCTGTCTCACCCAGTCTAATATATGTATTTTTATTATAAGTATTTGGTTATTACTTTTTCTTTTAGAGATAAGCTAGCCATTGTACAATTTTTTTTATTTTTTTTTACAATAGTTTAGACATTAGTTCTGTACATATGACTTTTGTATGACATTGAAAGTGTTACCTGAACGCGCGAACCGTGTCCACATAGAATGAGTTCTCCTTCTGGCATATGGTTGTGGTTCTCACTTCGGTCCTGGTCACTTTCGTCTTCTTGTACGCCACTTTGCAGTAGTCCGCCAGCCGCTTCTTTTCATACGCGGCCTAGAATGATATTCTTTATTATACGACAACTTATGCGCATTGTCGTATTTGAACTTCAAATATGCTGCAATATGTATCAATAATATACAATTTAAGGTCATCACATCACACACTTAACGACTCAACACCAGATCAACACAGTTTCCACTCCAACTTTAGTTCGACTTCCACTATGCAGTCGGCCGGTCACATGTCAACTACCTACTTTGTAAAATATTTTTGTGCAATAAATAATATTGTATTATATTGTACTGTACTGTGCTGAAATGTACTATAATGTAGCACTATACTATATAAAGTTCTGGAGCGGAGACCGAGGATCAGCATGCGCAGGGTGGGACCTCCCGCCGCCAGGCGTTACGACGACCTGAAGGTGGCCGCAAGCGGCTGGATGCAGAGGGCGGAGGACCGAGTGGGGTGGTTCATTGGGGAAGGCATATGTCCAACAGTGGACGTCTGTGGGCTGATATGCCGATATTGTATATAGTAGAAAACAATACGTCCGTATTTTGATCTTCGTACACCATGTTAGAACACCAAGAAAATAACTAAAAGCTTGAAAATTCAAATAATTGATTTGGTCAAGTTTAAATTCACATGAAAAGGAGGCCCAAGCAAGAGCCGGTGCGTCTCGCGTGATTCAGTTGGAATAACCATGAGGTTGTAAACCCCCAATAGCTGGTGGAAGGGTCCTCACCTGGTCTTCCTTGGGTAGCGCGTGGAAGGCCCGCGGCGGCCCCCCCGGGTGCAGCGGCGGGAATTTCTCCATCTCCAGCTGCTGCTGGATGCGCTGGTACTCATTCCTCGACGCCGGCACTGCTCATTTGATTGATAACAAAACAAAAATTACAGTCCGACCATGTTTACATAGCTTAATGAACGGCGGGCGGCAGCCCATTAGTCCATAGTGCCAGCCGTGCTCTATTTAAACTAGCGGGGGGAGGAGAGTGTAGTGATATTTTGTATTCTTTACTTACACGAAGTGTGTACTTCACATATATAAAACGACGTGTGGGCAATAACATTGATACAAACTCCATATTGGGTGTGTCGGGCTTTCAGCGAATAGAACGTAATGAACTTGTACTTTAAGTAAACCAACAGTTTTGTTAGGTTGTGACGCGGGTCCAGCACAAAAGTGATCAGCTGAGACCCCCGGGTCAACCAAAACAACTCTGTCCACGTGCGCGAAGCAAGGGCCAATCACAATTAAGTATTGTGAAGTTATCAAATCGTGAGTAAGGAATATGCCAACCAAGCGAATGGAGGCCTTCAAGGATAACTCAGTGTTGTTACACTAAAATAAAATCTCGATGGTTGCTGTTTGACAGATAGGTGGTGCTACATAAAATAGCGAGTAGTGTTGACTTGTGAATCGCGTAAATGAATGATTAATTCGATATGATGTCAACTAGCGCCACCAGGTTCACGCACAAGTGTGTACTTGAAGGAAATTATATTACGACTTAAACGGTGTTAATAATCATATCGATACTTCTAACGTTAATTGTTATCTCCGACATATACAAATCCTACAGTTCACGACGGCACGCCCCACTCCTCTAAATCGCTTACATTTCATTGTATACGTTATATTGTTACTGTGTTAGTTCTATCGTCACGCACTAATCGTTAATGCGTGCACACGTACAGTAAGATTCGGATATGTTCGCATGAACTCCCGGACCGTAATGTATCGGGGCGTGCGGTGGTGGCGTGTAGGCGGTACATATCGTGTCTCACAGTAGTCCCCGCGCCACATCCACTGCATGCGCCGCTGGCACGCCGCGCCCGGCCGGTTGTGGTCGCACACCGCGCACGCGCTCTCCGACACCATCGCCGACGGCTGCAGCCTGACATTACCGCATGGACACTTTATTGTACGTAGGTACCGTATACGAAGTTACTATTAAGTCATCTGTGACAATATCTGTGTACTATAATTGACTATGGGTGGTGGGAACACCGATATACGAGTACCTTCCCCAAGAATTGGAGGAGGCATATGTCCAACAGTAGACGTCTCAGGGCTGATATGATGATGATGATATTTGAGCGCCTCGTTGGCCTAGTGGCTCGGTCATTGTACTCGAGCGCCAGAGGTCGTAGGTTCGATTCCCACTGGGACAGACGACTTTGCACAATCTGTACAATGGATAAAATATATGTGAATTGTCATAATCCATGTTTAATTTTCTTGGCACAGGAGAAAATCCTAGTTTGGACTTAGGCAAGTGTATGTAGATATATGTATATTATTATGTAATATGTATTTATGGCTCACAATTGCACAATAGGCGAACTTAATGCCTAAGTGATTCTTTACCAGTCGACCTTTGGGCTTTGGGTTATTCTGAGATTGTGGTAGACGCAAAGTACTATACACTGATCAGAACTGATACACTGGTTTTTTATTATCAAAACTACACTAAGTCATACCTGTTAGTCAAAATGATGTTAGGGTACATAGCGCCTACATCCAAATGATAGATCAGCGGATTCTCGTCTCTCCTTGGATGGTCTCGCATATGTTGCAGCTTCGCTTTGATCTCCGAGCACACCTCCTCGAAATTTGTCACCAGCTCCATAGGAATGCCCTCTTCTACCTCTATCGCATGCTTCATGGTCTTTTCGGTGGTCTCCATGAGTTTCTCCACAGCCGATGGCACGATTCGAAACTTGCATTTGATGTCAGCTCTGAATACGCCTGAAAATAAAGACATAATAGTGCAGACTAGATTCTTAATCATTTGTTGTATTTTCTATAGGATCGTCTTGATTACATTTGTTTAGAAATCACCTTGGCGTAAATACAGTTTAAATCCCTCCCAATGTAAATTATTTCATACCCACCTACATATTTATTTTATACGCACCCGCTCTTGTCATTGCCCCACTCCCCCTGACAGAACATACCGACGAGTAGCACGGTGCGCCTGGTGTCGCGGAGTTCCTCCTAAAACTTATAAACTATAAACCCTAAAAGTGCTAGTGTCTAAAAATCTGTGTGTGTATACCTAACTAGTGCAGAGACGGTGACCCCGGACCTGAAGCGGCAAGTACCTAGAAATAAGTGCTACTACCTAGACATTTACTCCCCTTGTCCCCTCTTTTAGTTTCACTATTTAGCCCAGCACCCTTCTTAAACAACATTAATTCATCGGTACCCATCCACTTAAAACAAAATCCTTGTCCCTGACAGCAGAGGGACAAGAATTTTGATGCGTGGAGGCGCTCGAGTCGGGTTTGTATAGACAAACCAGACTCGAGCGTCTGTAGAGTATGAGTAAGTACGTCTTCCGTCTCCAACCTTGCCCAATGCTTGTAACGCTGTCTCTGCCCGCCCACCCCAACTCTCGGTGCCCCCTTCCCTCTATTTCGCTAACCAGACTCGAGCGCCTCGATGTGCCGGCCGACGTACGCAAGTTTACCGTCTCCAACGCGTGCCAGTGGCTTGTCAACTTGTACCGCTGTCTCTGCCCGCCCGCCCCACCTCCCGGTGCCCCCTTCCCCCTACTTCACTAACCCGACTCGAGCGCCTCTACGTGCCCGCCGACGTACGTCTCCGTGTCCAGCACGTGTCCGTCGCCCGTCAGCTTGTTCAGCTCCTCGACCTGCTTGTTCGGGAACACGATGTTGGCGTGGAACGCCTGCACCATCAGCAGCGACTCGCAAAGAGTACCCGAGCCTTTGCGGAGTACCTGTAGTGATAGTGGTTGCTCAATAATTATGTTCTCATGAGAATTTACTACACTGATAGAAAAAATACACAATCATTTATTGCATAGGCACATTACATCATAAATTCATAACGTTTAAAACTTTCCTGGGTGTTATGTGTGAATTTAACAATTTCATAGCACTTACTCATACAATAAGCTTCCAGCAACATATCCTTTAAAATAGTATAAAAGTTATTTCCAAAATAAGTAGTATCATTCTAAATTCTGATAGTTCTAATAAAAATATTTTTAGATTAGGGTACCTCGTCCGGCTCCAACGGGATGATGGTGCACAGCGCAAATATGAACGGATGGACGTATTTCATGTATAAATAATAGGTAGCTACAGCATCAGACACGGAGTAGTTGGACAACACCTGAAAATATAAAACTGTCAAACACCCACCCACGACTTATCTAATAAATTAAAACGTAAACTTCGCGTGTCTGTAGATTGAAGATATTTGCAAAAAAAAATTGGGGGGTCTAAGGTTAAGTAATAGAACACATTTCGATAATTTTTGTCTGTTTGTCTGATAGTTTGTGCACGCATCACTCAAAACCACTGAACGGATTTTGATAGACTTTTCACAGAAACATAGGGCTTAACTCGGATTAACATTTAGTCTTTATTTCATCGCAATCGGCAACTCAATCAAAAGTTATGGGCACTTTTAATGTTCAAATACATTATCAGTAGGTCCCTATATGCAATATAACAAAGAAGTAAAATTATTGTGTTCAGTACAATTCAGATTGCGATTGGTTTTGACTACATTTGGAGCTGGAGTGGGAATGGGCGTGGGCGTCGGTGTCGGAGTCGGCGTGGGGGTCGGGTTTGGATCGGGATCGGGGTCGGGTTCGGGGTCTGAGTCGTAGTCGAAGTCGGATCGAGAGTGAGTAGTTGGCCTAGTGGTTTGGTCATTAGGCTCGAGTGCCAGAGGTCGTGGGTTCGATTGAGCTCGGTTTCGAACTTTGGAATTTTACAAGTTGGTTCAGGTCTTTCCATAGTTAGGGGCACTCCTCCCGTCGTTCAGCGAGTGGGTGGGAAGGAGGCGGGGCGGACTTGGCTTCCGCTTGACGCAGGTAATGACCGGGCATGGGTGCTTCGGGCATTACCTGCACAATATTGGGAGGGAGCCGAGCCCGCAGTGCGCGGAGTGTGGCGCTCCTGACGACACCGCCCAGCACACCCTGGAGGTTTGCGGGCGGTGGGACCGGGAGCGCCTGGATTTGACGGCGGCCCTGGGTGTGGGGGACCTCGCGCTGCACAGCATTGTCTCTTGTATGTTGAGCAGCGAGAGGTCGTGGCAAGCGGTGGCCTCCTTTTGCGAGAAAGTCATCTCTCAAAAGGAGGCCGCGGAGCGGGAGCGCGTAGACGATGTCAACGCACTCCCGCTCCGGCGTAGACGGAGAGGAAGACGGCGAGCAATTTTTGCCGCCCGTCTAAACCTCTAGTGGAGCCAGGTGGGTGAGGGACCCACACGGTGGTACGGCTCCACACCGTCTGGGGGAGGGGTCGCTGGCGTGGCGATTCCTCCCTCCTTTGGCCCGGGAAAAAAAAAAAAAAAAAAAAAAAAAAAGTCTTTCCATAGTAAAGGAGAAAATCCTAATTTGGGTATATGTATACTATGTATGTGTGTTTGAAATATACCTGTGGTTGTTCCGCCGCCATTCGACACATGTCTTCAGGGTCTAACTCCACAGGGTCATACCTCAGCTTGGCTTTGGCGACGGCCTTCAACCCTTGTGAACCGACTGGCAGATATGAATCTCTTTTCACCCAACTGTAAGTGTATTGCAGAATTGACAATCTGACTCAAAGGACCAAGAATCTATGGTCCTTTGAGTGGGATTCTCGGGTTTTTTTTTAATGAATAAAACAAAGGCAATAATTGTCGACAGTCGTAAAGAGTCGTGCGAAAATTCACAAAGTGAGAGCCAATATTTTTATTACTCAATTTTTACGATATAGACTTGTAGGCAGGACATTTACGCAGGCAAATTACATGACTTTGACTCCTTTTTGATCAAAATACAAGGAATTTGACGCGTTATGTACTTACCATAGACAGTCCATATGCATGGCCGGGCGACAGGCATACGTGCCATCCCTTAGCGCAATCTTGCTAAAACCTATTTCCTGTTTCATGTCCAGACCTAATATAGCTGCGCGCGCTTCGACGAATGGCCAATCGAAGAAGTCACCTGAAAGATCATCATCTAATAAATAAAATCGTAACCTTCGCGTGTCTGTACATTGAAGATATTTGCAAAAAAAAAATTGGGGGTCTAAGGATAAGCAATAGAACACATTTCGATCATTTTTGAAATTTTTGTCTGTTTGTCTGCTTGTCTGTGAGTTTGTGCACGCATCACTTAAAAACTACTGATCGGACTTTGATGGACTTTTCATAGAAACATGGGGCTTAATTTGGTGTAACATATAGGCTTTATTTCATTGCAATCGGTGCAGTCAATCAAAAGTTATACGAATTTATAGTTTCCGAAAACTCGCATACTCTGCGAAGAATGTACGATGTAAATGTTCGACTGAATTCGTGAGCGGTAGCGGGAGCGGGTATGGTACCAGTGTAATTTGAGTGTTTGAAAATTCGCATAACTTGTGACTGAGTTACCCGATTACGATGAATTTGTGGTAACGTATGCAACAAAGTAATGTTGGTCGGAATTTGAATTGCGATGAATTAGTTACGAGGACTACATTTAGAGAGACGAGGGAAAGAGGTTTGAGGGGAGGGTTGAGGGGAGAGCTGAGGGGAGAGTTGAGAGGAGGGTTGAGGGGAGGGTTGAGGGGAGTGTTGAGGGGAGGGTTGAGGAGAGAGTTGAGGATCTGGACCTGGACTGGACCTGGGCCTGGGCCTGGACCTGGACCTGGATTTAAAGTCTGAGTGGAAGTGGGATATGGAGCGGAAGTGGGAATGGGAACGGATCCTGTAGTCCACGCGAGCGGAGCCGCGGGCACAGCTAGTCTAATAAAGAAAATCGTATACTTCGCGTAGTGGGAACTGGAGTGAGAGTGGGCATGGGTTTGGGCGTGGGCGTGGGAAAAGGGGAGTGGGTGTGGGAGCAGGAGCGGGAGCGGAAGCGGTAGTGGGAGGGGAGCAGAAGCGGGAGAGGGAGCGGAAGCGGGAGCGAAAGTGGGAATGGGAGCTGATTCTGAAGTTCACGCGAGCGTAGCCGCGGGCACAGCTAGTTCTTTTAATAAATGTGATTTACGGCTCTGGGAGCTAAGTCCTTTTGTGCCAGCCATAGATAGTTTCACTTCATTCCAGATTTTCCCTTACTAAAGTTGATAGTTCTCTGATTTAAGAAGAGCAGCTTATTTATGATTCCTTCATAGTGTACACGCACAGATATTTGTTGCAGAATATACTATACTACTAAACCATAGCCATCTTTTTGGAAAAAACAAATACATAACACACTGTCCTCCAAAAAACGCGAAAACCACCTCCTCTAACGAGGGACCATGGACCACCAAGGAGCACCTTGACCATGTTTTGCCAACATCTATTAGAATTTGAATTTCTTACCGTTATATGTCACAAAAATATGAGGTTTTATATCAATGATGTGGTCGAAAAACTTTTGAATCATTCCTTGCTCGTTTGGCTCATTAAATATAACGAATTGCCTGAAACACACAAATAGTCTAGTAGTGGAAAAAATTTGGTTTTGATAATATTAAAGTTTTCTAATTTTTCAAATCCTATTAGTCATATATTTTTAGACAATTCTTTAAAAAGTTAGACATTTTAAATAGCTGCTTTAGGTACTGTTTAGGTATTTACATATTTAGCAAAAATACCGGTGATTATAGAACTAGAGTAGAAAAGAAATACGGCATCTAGTATGAAGTATTATAATCTTGATACTATTAAGTTTTTAGAAACCTGATGTACTCGGTACATACCTAAACAGAAAAATGCTTATAATTTTGCCAATATAAAATTTAAAAATCTCTAATATTGGTAAAATACTCTATTAGCTTCTACTGAATTTGTCCGTAAAAGTTTACGGACCAAAACTTGAATAACTAAACTAAGCTGAGTTCTCAGCTTTCTAATCTTTTATTGGTAATTTTATATAAAGCCTTAAAGCTTATTTTATGAATTGCAGAAACTCGAATTTAATAGCACCGAAATCAGAAGATATATTTTAGATTCCACTTTCGCAAGTATCAAAATTTTCTCATAAATTATACAATATGAGGCTATCAAAGTGTAGTGACAGTTGTAATCAAAATATTAAACTTAAATTTTATATTCATGTATTTATTAAGAGAGATTGAAAATACCTAAATTATGCCTAACGCGAGTGCAGAAAAGTTCTAAAAAGATACAGAAGTGTTTAAAACCATGTCCTTGACGAAATATTCTCATATAACCAATTCTAATGTTATCATAACTTATCTGCTTAAAATCAAGTCCCTCTACTGGGCTATAAAACATGTATGTTATAATCACTTTTACCATGACTAGATAGATCATGAAGTTAATATTTTTTTTAATAGGCGCCGCCGCTAATTTTTTATGGTAGTCGTTTGGACACCCTTATATGTTATCGAAGCTATTTTGTGCATCTACTGGACAAATTTGGAACATATAATTTCAGGAAAAAAAATATATAATCCGAAATATACCAGGAACATAAAAAAAATTACAAAACCACTATGGTGCATGTACACTTAGATGACTTTTATGATGAGTCTTTTGAATCGTTCTTACCCTTCGAATTCCGGCTTGGGAGTGTACTCAAAGTCCTCAACATCCACTGATATGATCTCCCTGTTAGTTATCAAGTACCCCTGCCCATCGATCATGTATGATATCATCATAATCTGATCTGTCTGTGAATCTGGAAACTTGAGCGGCAGTTTTGTGGTTTCAATATCGAAGGCTAAGACTATAAGGTCCGGGCGCTCGAGTATATCGTCTCTTTTTGTGAATGTCGGCGTCTCAGTGCCTCGACTTTTGATCGTGTACCATGTGCCGCAGAATATCTGCATGTCTATGGAGACTCGCACGTGGTATGGCACGTCGTGTTCTCTGAAATGAGAATATTTTATATTCGACAAGAGACTGTAAAAGTCTGAAGTTGAACTCTAGAATGATTGTTATTTTGGATGTGTGGTACCGAATCATGACTAACAAGCTACGTGTAGGGAAGCTGAGGTGACTCCTACGACTTGGTGCAAAATCAGCTTTGCAATTACACACATTGATTATCTCAGATGGTAATTTCCTAACGATGTTTTCCTTCGCCGTTTGAGGGTTGATAACAGTGCAACTAATTTGGCAGCTGTACCTTTCCTTCTGGGTATGTTGGTGTGGCAGTTGGCTGGACACAGAAACAAAGTCATTTATTGTGTTTATTACACGTTTTACATTTGGTTTGTTCTCAACATGACCCTGAGAGGGTCATCTGTCGGAGACTACGACTCGGCAAGCGTAGTGTGGGACCCTACTGGCTAGATGGAGCGACGATCTGCGTAAGACGGCTGGCAGTGACTGGATGAGAAGACCTGTGGATGGGGTTCAGTGGCGCACCTTGGGAGAGGCCTATATACAGCAGTGGATTCTTTCAAGCTGAAGATGATGAAATAAACACGTAGGCTATTTTATAATGTGGAAAACGGACTGCAAATTAAACAAATAAACCCAACGTCTGTGCTTAACAAACAGGTTAGAAGTTATAAAAATACCTGATATCCAATATATTTTCCATGTGATCTGTCGTCTTCTTGGCGTGCTCTATGGCCGCGGCGCTGGTCAAAGCATTAGTCAACATTTCCGCGTAGATAGCATCCTTCTTCTCTCGTTCCTTGTTCTTGTTGACGGCTGTCAGTATCTCTCGGCGCGCCTTCATCATTTCGTTTTGGGACATGAACGAGAGTTTTATGTAGCGCTGTTTAAGGCCTGACAAGTGATTTAGCTGAAATAGGTAATAAAATATTATAAATAGGCCACATCTGTCGGTGAACCAACTACCGTTGGGGTAAACGAGTACTCGAGTGACTGTGAAAGCGTAGTGTGGTACAACCCCCCAGCTAGATGGAACGATCTGCGTAGGGTGGCTGGCTGTGACTAGATGAGAAGAACTGAGGATTGGGTTCAGTGACGCGCCTTGCGAGAGGCTTATGTCCTGTAGTGGACTCATGCAGACTGATGATGATGATGATAAGCTACATTTTTATTTTTATGTACCTTTTGCGTTAATCATGCCTACAAAGTTATGCAAAATCAATTGAAGTGCTCAATACACATTACATTAACCATTATCAGTGTAATCTTATAAAAAAAACTTAACATGGATCTAAAAAGTTACTTTTATTAATAATAATTAGTTCCCTAAATAATAATAATAAAAAGGTTGGAAGAGATCCCTAAGTGGGATAAGTCCGCCTTTGTACACAGTTTAATTCCTATTTTATTATTGTTGTTGTTGTTATTTTTGGTACAATAAAGCGTTTACATACATACATACATACATACATACATACATACATACATACATACATACATACATACATACATACATACAATAATAATAATAATAAAAAACAGGAAATACATATTATATCATGGTTGGAAATAAGCCTGCCCTCATAACAAGGGTGTGCAAGTAATTATCCAATATGCAATCTCAATGTAGAATGATGGATAATACAGACTAAGCTTTCAACATCAACAATCACCCTCCAGTAGTTTGACCGGAATATAGCCACTATTAGGGAAAAAACTGAATTGACCGTTGTATAAAAATAATGTATTAAACTGCTTTAGAAATAAAATCTTAATTAAGAACACACCAAGTCTAAATCTTCCTTCTCAATAACTTCAATCTTGTGTATGGTGCCCGCAAACTTTTTGGACAGATACTGGATAACTTCCTGCTCACACTCCTTCCGTGCCAATATGAGGAAGTATGGCTGGAATGTAAGTGACACCTTGAACCTAGAGCCGTCCATCTCAATAAAGTAGTAGTCCATGGCTGCCACCAGTCGCTTGTCTTCGTCTAGTATTTCAGCCTGTAATCAAAGGTCAGTGATAAATACTTTCATCATCATCATCATCATATCAGCCCTTACATGACCGCTGCTGGACACAGGCTTTCCCCAATGAACGCCACCACACCCGGTCCTCCGCCCTCCACATCCAGCCGCGTCCGGCCACCTTCTCCAGATCGTCGGTCCATCTGGCGTCGGGGCGTCCCACCTTGCGCGTGCCGATCCGCGGTCTCCACTCCAGAACTCGTCTGCCCCACCGGCCGTCAGTTCTGCGACAGATATGGCCGGCCCACTGCCACTTCAGCTTGCTAAATACTTTGAATATTTATTATTTTACAACTACTATTTTTCTAGTGGTTTTCCTGAATCTAAATAGAGCTTTGAATAAACTTATGATAATTAAATAATAATAAATCCATTTTTATATTAAATTAATGTCAAAGAATTGATTAAAAATAGAAAAGTACATTATAAATAAATGTTACTTTAATTTAATTTATTAAATTATAGTCAAAATGGTATTATCTAATAGATAAAATGGTAGTCTTCGCGTGTCTCTACATAGAAGTACATAGAATTGGGGGTCTAAGGATAAGTAATAGAACATATTTCGATCATTTTTGGAATTGTTGTCTGTTTATCTATTTGTTTGTGCGCTCGGTGCAACATAAAGGCTTTATTTCATTGCAATCAGTGCAGTCAATCAAAGGTTATATCAATTTATTGTTTCCGAAAACTTGCATACGCGGTGTAAGGGTGTAAGGGTGGGTGTAAGGGTGGGCGGTGTAAGGGTGGGTGTAATGCTCTACTGAATTCGTGAGCGGTTACGGGAGGGGTATGATACCAATGTAATGTGAGTTTTTGAAAACTATATATTGGTTAGAAGGACTACATTTGGAGCGACAAGGGTAAGAGAGAAAGAGGTTTGAGGGGAGGGGAGGGTTGAAAGGAGTGTTGAGGGGCAGGTTGAGGGAGGGTTGAGGGAGGTTGAGGGGAGGGTTGAGGGGATGGTTGAGGGGAGGGTTGAAGGAAGGATTGAGAGTAGAGTTGAGGGCAGGGTTAAGGGAGGTAGATGCGGAACTGGGAGCAGGACCTGAAGCGGGAGAGGATCTGGAGCTGAAGCTGGAGCTGGACCCTGACCTGGCCCTGGACATGGACCTGGATGTGGGAAAGGGAATGGGAGCAGACGTGGGAATGGGAACGAATTCTATAGTCCACACGAGCGGAGCTGCGGGCACAGCTAACTATAAATAAAGAATTATTATTAAAAAGAACAATGTCAATGCATAATAAAACACATAATATATAGGATCCTGTTGTCCCCAGATAATAAAGTCTACTGCTGATATGGAAGCATCAACAGCATAAGCTTTCCCATTTTTTAATAATGCATTGTTCGCGTCGTTGGCCTAGTGGTCAGGCCAATGGGAATAGAGAAGATTGTACAAGTTGGTACTGGTCTGGATGTTATATTTGTGAACTGTCCTATCGTTGTTATTAATTTCCATAGCACTTTCCATAGATCGAGAAAATACTAGTTTGGGATTAGATAAGTGTATGTATACATGTTATATTTATTTATTAATGTGCCAGGATCAACCATTGTCGCAAATATTCAGTAGTACATACTTACAATATGCATGTTTATCATGTAACCTGTCCTTTCCTTTGCGTCTCGAATTCTGTCGAAGCCATACTTCGAATCAATCCTATCGTTATCCAATGCAACGCGTAAACGCGACTCCGAAGATTCCTCTCTGTAAAAGACTTATTTAATTTATATACAAAGCACACTTTTTGTTAAATATTTTCATCAAACAAAACAAACTAGCCTGGGACCTGATGATGAACCTGCATCCTTTTTGTAATCTTCTTTGTCTTTTCTAAATTTCCCTGTGTTTCGAAGCACCATTTTGAGTGAGAATTATTAAGATTACCTTAAAAAATCTAAAAATTATACTAAATCCTCGTTTATGCTGAAATGTCTGACAATCAGCTGCTGCGCTGCGCCTGCGGCTGTCATATATTCGCGCCAATTTTTACGTTTTGTTTTGGATTTTATTCGCTCTTATAGGAGAAGGCAAAGGTCACTGAGACTATACAGCCTCCTTAATTTGTCTGAATCAATACCTTTAACTGCCGGGTGTCGTGGCGTTCATTGGGGAAGGCCTATGTCCAGCAGTGGACTTCTAGGGGCTGACTTGATGATATTGAATGCCTTTAACTGTCAGTCATAGTCATCTTCAGTTACATTGGTTATCCCTTAGCATGTGGTCTGTGTTAGAAAGTTGTCTGCTTGTTCCCCTTCCCGCGCGCATCGAAACGCGATCCCATTTCACATCACAATTCACAATATGTTTGGATCAAAGATAATATATACTACGTTTGGATACAGTCTGAATACATGTCATTTCGATTGATTCGACATGGGTATTCTCTTTGTTGCAATTTGACAGCAAATCAATCCACAAAGTTAAAAAGCGTTATCGTTGTAACTCCATCTCTTTCGTCTCTGTATAGATTATATAATGCTTATCGCTTCTAATAAAGCGACTATATAATTTAATCAGTTTAATATCCTTGGTATTGGTGTTGGGAGACAATAATTTCCGACCCGATATTTCACAGCCTGATATTGTACAGCCCAATTTTGTACGGCCTGATAATTCATGTACATTGTACATGAATTATCAGGCCGTACATTCCTGGCTGTGAATTATTGCCTGTACAAAATCGGTCCGGGGTGATAAAACACTGCCAATAATCAGAAGACAAACTTGGATTCCAATTATCAGGTTGGAAAATACTGTCTGCGCTTTATTGGCCGTGTTTTATCGGCACGGACCGTAATTGTACAGACTGTTAATGTACAGCCTGATATTGGGTGCCAATGTCAACGTCAAACTTATGCTTTGTTTACATGCAACTAGCATGCCAGTATGGCATTCTAGCGATATGTCTATGGTTTGGACTTAAATAAAGATACCTATTCACTCTTGCCGAGAGGCCCAGATTGTATTGATCGGGAAATTCAGAAGCCGGCAGAGGATTCCACTCCTTGGAGGTTGGCAGCAGAAACGAAAAAGCGAAACACTTAGTGGGCCATGGTGGGAAAGAACAATGTTCATCGGCCATACATATTTTTAGTTGAAAGCAAATCTCGGCGTCGACTAATGAAAAATATCTAATGCTATATCCTGACTCTCACGAGGGCCTCGCGAGGCGGCCTCGTGTGATGCTACCTCCTCACTCTCACGAGGGCATCGCGAAGTGGCCTCGCGTTAAGTGATACGAGGGGAGGCCGGCCGTCTTCACTCTCGCAAAGCAGTGCTTGCAAGGGCCTCGCGACGCGAGGCAAGGCAACCGACCACTCTCGCCTCACGAGAGTCAAGAGCTATGGTGAGGTGACACGAGGCGAGACGGGGTCTCTTCACTCTCGCGAGGATGGTATTTTGTATTGAACAATGCGCGCGAGAGGAGGCGGAGTAACGTATCACACTTTCGCCTCGCGAGAACTTCGAGATAGTGAACGCTTTGTGACAATTTTTATACTACCGCCTCACTCTCACGAGGGTCTCAAGAGGCGACTTCACGCGAGGTGACTCGAGGGGAGACGGGCCCTCTTCACTCTCCCAAGGCAGGTGTTTTGTATGGGTCTGTGCTCGCGAGGGCTTCGCGTGAGTGAACGCTCTGTGACCCTAGCTCTTCTCTCTTGCGAGGCCCTAGGGCCTACCGTCTCTAAAATGCCAGGGCCGGTTTGAGGACCCATTTCGGGCCTGCACCGTAATCAGATAAAATGTGACTTAGATTTTAAGTTCGACCCAAGATACAAAACTGTGAAAATCACATCAAAATCCGTTCACTACTTTTAGCGTGTTGACGAGCACAAACAAACAGATAAAAATTCTAAAAAATATTGTTTTGGTCATGGTTACGTCCCAGTACCACAGAATACTAAATAGTAGGACAGAAGTCTCTCTTCCGAATTAAGCGGCGTTTAGGTACCAAAAATATACCTAAACTACGCTTCCCTTTCTATTGTATAACTCTATCTCGTTCAGACGCGGCACGTGTAACGTTAGGGTTGTCATTTTGAGAACCCATAATTTAATCTAAGTATTTATGGGTAGTACAAAAGTACCTATTACTCTTTTTAAACAACGACTTTTCAAATATAGTTTTAAACCCGAAAAATATTTGTTTTACAAATTCCCGCACACTTACATAAGTAAATAGGCAACTTTTGTGTATCTATTTTCACGAAGGCTACTCTTGTGTTACATATCTAATTCACTATTGTTGGGGACCACATGAAGCTCCCAGGTGCAGTGGACTGTAAAACTCGAAGGTGGAGCTGCCAGATTATCAACACCTTGGTCGTCAGCAGGAGAGAAACCACTTTTGACTGTTTACTATTTTTACTTGTATTTTCTTCTTAGTATTGTAGCTGAGAGTTCTGAGGGAATTGAATTCTGAGTTTGTACTGAATGACTGAATGATCGCGGCGGGATATCTTCTCACCCCCTTGGGGGGGGGGGGGCGGGGAACCTGTACCGAGGCAATGGCCTCTTACCAGGGGCTTCGTGCGCTGCCCGTTAATACGGGCAGGTCCTTAGAGCGCGGAGAGACTCCGCTGTGATAAACTTGAGACCTTTTCTTCTCGCCGGCTCGCGTGCTCAGCGCACCAGGTGGAACCCCCGAGGGGGGAAGCCCAGCGAACGAGCAGCAGCAGAGCCAGCTAAACGTAGGTCTCATGGGTCAGCGGAGTCGTCATCCACGAGGTCTCTTGGTAGTTTTTTAGCGTCTGGAGGCCGCGCGTGGTAGGGCGCGGTCTCCTGGATGTGTGGCAGCGCGGAGTTGTTCGCGCGCTGGAACATGGTCGTAGCGAGGCGTCGTATGAATTTATCCAGGGGTTCCATCTTTAGGTCCCGCTGGATAGTGGCGTTCCTGACGAAACGCGGCGCTCGGACGATGGTGCGCAGCGACAGTGACTGCTGGGCTTGCATCCGGTTGTGGAGAGTCTGGCTGGCCAGCGGGTACCACGCTGGGGCTGCGTAGGTGAGCCTCGACCTGATGTACGTCTTGTAGACGCCTGTCTTGACTCTGAGGGGTAAAGCAGAAGTTAGTATCGGGCGGAGCAGAGCGCGAGCTGCGTGCGTCTGCCCGATGACGTGCTTCACTTGGCTGTTCATGTTCAAGCGTCGGTCTATGTGAACCCCTAGGTATTTGACCACGGGGGTCCACTCGACCTCCTGCCCGAGAAGACGGGTTTTCGGCGGGAAGCGTCGTGAATTACCCACAACGATGGCTTGAGTCTTCTGGACATTGATCGAGAGCCTCCACCTCGCCAACCAGGCGGGGAGTGCGTCGAGGGATCTCTGGATTTTCTCCACGGCGTGTGCGGCGGTGATCGATGATGTGTAGTAGGCCGCATCGTCTGCGTAGAGGGCCAGATGCGCTCCTTTCTCCACAGGGATGTCGTCCGTGTACCTGGCGTAGCACACGGGCGACAGACAGCTACCTTGGGGGACTCCGGCTTCGATTTTCCGCTCTTGGGATAGGACGTCTTCTACTGCCACTTGAAAACGTCTGTCTGCGAGAAAAGTGGCCACAGTCTTGACGACTCGTCGGGGAGTCGTAGACGTGGACAGTTTATATAGCAGACCTGGATGCCATACGCGGTCAAAAGCCTTCTCCATGTCTAGGAGCACGGCGATGGAGTGTTCTTTCTTATTATACGCCACTGCCAGGTGGTGCAGGACTCTAGACAGTTGGAGTGTGGTGGAGTGTTCGGCTCTGAAGCCAAACTGCTCGTCCCTAGGTGTGATGTGAGGTGCTGCAGTAGAAGTTTCTCGAACACCTTGGAGATGGTCGGAAGCAGCGTGATGGGTCGATAGCTTTCTGGCTTGAGGATGTTCTTACCGGCTTTTGGTATCATAATGACGTGGCCCAACTTCCAGCATGTGGGGAAGTGCCCCGTTCTGAGGATTCCGTTGAATAGCCGCGTCACTGTTGCGATTGCTCGTGTTGGAAGGTGACGCAGGGCCTCGTTGGAGATCTTGTCTGGGCCTGGGGCCTTCTTGGGCTTCGTTTTGCGGATCATGCGTAAGACTTGGGCCGGTGAGAACACAATGGGGTCCTCATCAGTGGCTATCGGCTGTTGGAAGTAAGTAGTTAGATGTTGACTTACTTCTGCTTCGTTCTCTGTGTCTGCCAGCGGGTTCGGCTTGAATTGTCGCTCCAGACAGTCGGCGAATATTTCTGCTCGGTCTGTGGCGCGATATCTCGGCGTCCCGTCGCTGGCTAGCAGGGGGCGGGTAGGCTCTGGCTTGTTTGTTACTTGCCTGCATAGCCTGTGGATAGCATTCCAATCTTCACTCGCTGCGTCGATAGTGCGTTGCCAGGACTCAGTAGCTTCTGTTTCCAGGGCTTCCGAAATCTTGGCTGCAAGCGCGTTCAGCTGTGACTTCATGATCGCAAGACGAGGCTTGCGGCTTATAGTCTCCGGACGGGGGAAGATGGTGGGGGT
Source organism: Esperia sulphurella (assembly GCA_947086405.1). Lineage (NCBI taxonomy): Eukaryota > Metazoa > Arthropoda > Insecta > Lepidoptera > Oecophoridae > Esperia > Esperia sulphurella. The sequence continues at coordinate 4,058,173 of OX352274.1, read as the reverse complement.
AGAACCGATCAGAGTGGAGGACTCATCGAACTTTCATCAAAATCCATCACCTTCTAGAACATTCTCGACCCTTCCATATGATGTACCTAAAAAGTTCTAGAAGATTCGAGACACTTTCAGACTTTTCTCGAACCTTCCATACCTTTCCATAGCACACCAAAATGATATTTCTAGAAGTTTCTATAATGTTCTACTGTTACCCAATATTTTAGAGAATACTCTGTAGGCAGGTGCCTACTGTACAGGAAAGTTCCCGAAATATAGATGTTAAGTAGGTACCTACTTAACGTATAGTTCGGCAACTTTCCATCACTATTAATAAATACTTAGCTTTTTTAGAATACAGAAAATTCCTTTTTTGGCTGGAAGAGATCTCTTTTAGAGATAAGCTCGCCTTTGTACACAAAATTTGTTACTGTATTTACTTTTAAAATGTGTGCAATAAAGAATGTATAAGGAATTAATCCGAATTAGTGTTTAAACAACCGAAGGCGATACAATATCGCATGTAATAATTTCGTTTTTTATCCATTCGCGTGGCTACTCGTATCACCACTCGCGCGTGCGTCACATCGAGCGTGCGGCAACCGACTGATTTTGTCCGGTCGACTCTGCACCGCGATTTTTGTAAACAAAGTCCGGAGTGAGCCAGGCCTGACTGAATGACTGAATGATCGCAAGACGGGGCTTGCGGCTTAGTCTCCGGACGGTGGAAGACGGTGGGGGTAGGACCGATCAGAGTGGAGGACTCATCGAACTTTCATCAAAATCCATCACCTTCCATGACCTTCCAGAACATTCTCGACCCTTCCATATGATGTACCTAAAAAGTTCTAGAACATTCGAGACATTTTCAGACTTTTCTCGAACCTTCCATACCTATCCACAGCAAACCAAAATGATATTTCTAGAACTTTCTACAAATGTTCTAACTTTCATCAAAGTCCATCACCTTCTAGAACCTTCCATCACCTTCTAGAACATTCACGACCTTTTCATATGATGTACCTAAAGAGTTGTAGAACATTCGGACACTTTCAGACTTTTCTCGAACCTTCCATACTTTTCCACAGCACACCAAACTGATATTTCTAGAACTTTCTACAATGTTCTACCGTTACTAATATTTTCGAGAATATTCTGTAGGCACATCCATAGTTCGGGAACTTTCCATCACTATTAATAAATACATACCTTTTCTAGATCAAAACAGAAAATGCCCTTTTACATGGAATTAATCCGACTTTTTATTAGTGTTTTAACAACCGAAAGTGATACAATATCGCCTGTAATAATTTCTGTAATGTATCACTACTCGCGCGTGCATCACATCGAGCGGGTGGCAACCGACTGATTTTGTCCGGTCGACCCTGCACTGCGATTTTTGTAAACAAAGTCCGGAGTGAGCCAGGCCTGCCAGTACCCAGTATCTCGACTGTTTTTTCTGGAATATCCTCAATGGACAGACACGGCTTTTTTACATTTTTATAATAGTCAGTAAGTAGATACGAGTAGGTACCGGTAAGAATGCGCCGATACCGAAAAGGAACGAAATGTTCAGGGCTATGCATTCCCTCGGAAATGGAAAGAAAGCATTCTTGTCGTTATTTATCGGTTTAACAGTGAAGTTAAAATAAAAAAACAAGTGCGTGTCAGTTCACGCGCAATGTAGGGTTCCGTAGTCAGTACTATCAGTCCTCTTCAGGTTTAAAATACAAACTTATATTTGCAGTTGATATAAGTTATTTTGTATGGAGTTTCTATGAAATATTTACGTAACCAAGTACATTTTATAAGTTGCTCGACTATTACTCGTTAACTTGTAAAGCCTACTTAACTGTGATAGTTTTTAAATTCATTATATATACTACTGCCGTGAATTTTTTCACATATCCATAAACAATCGTTTAGCAGGCAGCATTAGCACTTTAAAGCTCAATATTTCACAAAACGGAGCCTTGAATTGAAAAACGGTCTTTACACACTCGAAATATTTTTGAAAGACCTATCCAACGATACTGCACACCATAGGATAGGACAAGGAACAAAAAAATCATCCCCACATTACGTAAGGGGAGGTACCTTAAAATTTTGTTTTTTCTCATTTTATTTTACCCTTTTTGTCGGCGTGATTAATATGTATACTTACTAAATAGTCTTTGAGCTAAGCCGCGGACAGACAAACAGACGGACATGGCGAAACTCTAGAGGTTTACTACGAAACCTTAAAAATACAGCCAAGCACGAGTAGTACTCGTGCCCTGCGGCTTCCGTACCAAGATGTAAGCGTAAAGTGGAATTATTACGTGACAAACTTAGTTTTGAGGTTTTTTTCATACTGATAAGTTTGTCAAGTAAAAATTCCACATATAAAATTAGAAATTAATGATTTACGGACTTTTGCCTTTACTTGTGCTGTGAGTCTGTGAGACCTTGTTTCTTGCCAAATTTCATGATTCTAGTCTAGGTCAACGGGAAGTACCCTAAAGGTTTTGATTCCCTTGAGAGTGTCAGATTATGCGGCATATACGGTCGTATCTTTTAATTACGTTGACTTAGAAGTTTGATTTTGTCACAGCTCCAAGGGATTGCAAACCTGAGTATTTGATATTAATTTCAACTTGAAACCTCCACGCTTTCCTGAGAAAAACATCTTGACAGACAGACAAACAACAAAGTGATCCTGTATAAGGATTCTTTTTTTTTCTTTTGAGTTATGGAACCCTAAAAACCGATTGCATGTACCAGGGTTGGAAAAAAAATCACGATTCTTTAATATATCCAAAAATTCATGTATAAATCCTAAATCAGATAAATCCTAAAAAAATCATGATTTTTTTTTCGATTTTTTTATAAACTTATTAGCTTAATTGAATTTTGCATGAAACGGAACGCGCTCTCTGGCTTAAGAAAAACGGGGATTTGTCGCGGGGTGTTTTGTGAAGGAACTTCATTTTTTTTAATAGGTTTTACGGCCTTGGGAACGAGCCCTTCTCGCCGTAGTGTTGCCACATAGGTCATACGTGACGACGCTCTGGTAAATACCAAGTTACAGAGCCTTAAACATCGTCGCAGTGTAGCCTGTCTTTCGGTATTCTACATTTTACATTTTGGAGAGTGTGCCCAGTAATTACACGATTTGATTCCCCCATCCCCCTTCCATCAACGGACTACCAGACGTGGTGAGGGCCTTCATCCTTATGTAGTTGACATACCACGCTCTCGCACGAAGCGTTTTTCTTCCTCTTTCATTAGCAGTTCGCTAAAGAATGGAACTCCCTACCAGCTTGGGTATTTCCGGATAAGTACAATTTGGATCTTTTTAAAGAAAGAGTGAATAGGCATCTTCTGGGTAAGCGCGTTCCACCTTAGGCCTCATCATCACTTACCATCAGGTGAGTTTGAGGTCAAGCGCAAACCCATTAATAATAATAAAAAAAATATATACATATTTGTTCGTAGATAATTATGAGCAATACACAAAAATGAGCCATTTATTGTTTTTTGAGTTAAAATGAAACTGATAGCAGGCTGGGAACATATAAAAATATGCTCTGCGATGGATATACGTTTAGCCACCTTCCTTCATTAGGGAGGCATATTTTCAAATTCAATCTGAAAAACTAAAAGCTCACAACTTCCACAAATATCAATAAAATGAGACAAAGTTCACGGAAAGCAATAAGGGTCAAAGCGCAACAAATTAAAATTTTTGAAATGTTAATGTGACCTTTTTCTTACGGTATGTTTGTGCACTAATTTAACATTTCCTACTTAAATTACCCCTGACCGATTGAAATTTTTACTCAATAATACTTGTAATTTGGTCATTATTTTGACCACTCTCTTTGAGCAAATTCGAGCTGTCACCAGAAATTTCCTTTGAAAATCCATTATTGCCAAGTTTTGTTTCAAAAATAGTCCGGTGGAAAGAAATTGTGCAAAGAGATTTTATTCAGAATTAGATTGTTTACGATAATTAAAAAAAGGTACAAAGAATTTACAAAAATTACTCGCATTGTTGAGTAAAGCACTATAAAGCCTTGGTTCGCAATGACTGCACTGCTGACCGCGCTGATGGCTTTTCCAGACCATCATAGCGCAGTCAACATTGCTGATGGACGAGCTAGACTAAAGGCCGAGACCGAAGGTCGAGGGCGAGTCAGACTGTGGTTGTAATGTACTAATAAGAAAGAAACAGACAGAGGCTTTGCATTGTGCCATCTAAAACTGCCATGCTACATGGCAGTATAGTGTGCCTAGCACCTAAAATATTTAATAAATTGCCCAAATACATACAATCATTACAACTACCTAGCTTTAAGCAAAAATTATTTGACATTCTCGTGGACAAGTGCTATTATACCATAACAAACTTTTTAAATGATGCAAATTAAATTGACATTTCTATATTATTTTAATAAATCGCTTTTGACATGTATATATTCCGTTATTGACATCTGTATATTGTACTTAATTATTTGCTGTAATTTTAATATGTAATGAAAAAAATGTTTAATTTGTGAAACGTTAAACACTAATTGTCATACGCCTGTGAGCCAAACCTAGAGTACCTAAATGTATTCGCCCAGCTTAAAACTTCCTGTGTTTAGGATTAAATGATTTGAATTTGAACTATTAAATATATCTGTGATTTAGTCAATTTGTAAATTCCCACGCTGCTAATATACTCAATGTACAAGGTGACAGTCTTGCTATTCCTTATGTGGCGGAGGCCCTGACGGCTTGGTCCTTGGTGTGCCCCACCGCCAATCGGCCGGATATCCATGCTCGCAGCACCAGTGGGACGAGCAACATTGCAGGGCTGTTGCCATGGAACTGCTGGAGTCGGCAGTAGGTGTTGACATCGCTCGCCTCAGGGCGGCGTCCTGTCCGGAGTCCGGGGCCTGGCTTCATGCCCTCCCTTCGTCCCACCTGGGCACAGCTCTTGAAGACGGGTCGTTGAGGGTGGCTGTGGCTCTTCGATTAGGGTGCAGCGTCTGCGAGCCACACGGTTGCAGATGCAGCACGCAAGCAGATGCCAAGGGTTATCACGGCTTGAGCTGTAGGATGTCAGCAGGGCGTTTCCCGCGACACCACATGCTCAACGAAGTCATCCGTCGTGCCCTGGTGTCTGCTGGCGTACCGTGCACCTTAGAGCCTCCCGGGTTAAGCCGTACGGACGGCAAGCGACCAGATGGGCTTACATTGATCCCCTGGGAGAGAGGCCGATGTTTGGTGTGGGACGCGACGTGTGTCAGTACCTTCGCGGCTTCTCACCTGACGCGCACTGTCCGGGGGGCGGGCGGCCGCGGAATGGGCTGCTGCTCAAAAGCACTACAAATACACAGTCCTTAAGGCTAGTTACCTATTTGTCCCTTTCGCGGTGGAGGTGAGCGGAGTGTGGTCCCAGGAAGCGAAGGGCTTTGTAAGAGCGCTGGGGCGGCGCTTGAGAAATAATGGTGCAGAAGCCCGCGCCGAATCACACCTGGTGCAGCGCATTGCACTGGCCATTCAGCGCGGAAATGCGGCCAGTGTAATGGGTACGTTTGCATAGGGCTTGACTCGGGGCGGGCTTCTGGACTGAGGCTTCGGCCTTAAGCGGCTTTCAGCTTGTACTTTTATTTCTAAGTTATTTATGATATGATATTTTGAATACATCGACATTCATTTGTTAATTTACAAAATTTACTAATTAAACCTTAATATTGCGGTCGCGGAGTTTTTTGCAGATCTTTATAAGCTCTACAATTTTTTTCATTCATGCAGCATTCGATTGAGGTCAAGCGCAAACCCATAAACAATGAAATAAAATATCTCGTACCGTTAGACCAGCATTCGTAATAAACGCATTCGCTCGACCGTTTTTTCACCAATGTTTGGAAAAATGCTTATATATACCCATTTTGTTTGACAGCATTTACAGCTGTCAAAAACGATTTGACTAGTTTCCAACAGTGCTAAACACCTTGAAGTGATAGAAATGATGGTTCAGCCAGCCAGAAGTCTTCCAGCTGAACCATCAAGTTTTTTGACAATTAGGTACTCGTACACGTGGAACTAACAAAATTAATCACTGGCAACAATCCTGGTGTAGAATAGTGGAAGTTACAGACAGGCTACAAATGGCTCGTTCCCAAAGCCGTAAAATCTTTAATAAAAAAAACATGTCAAACACGTCAAGTCGGTACGTGTAGTGTCAATTCTTGTAAACAATTATCGGGAGACAATAATTTCCAACCCGATATTTCACAGCCTGATATTGTACAGCCCAATTTTGTACGGCCTGATAATTCATGTACATTGTACATGAATTATCAGGCCGTACATTCCTGGCTGTGAATTATTGCCTGTACAAAATCGGTCCGGGGTGATAAAACACTGCCAATAATCAGAAGACAAACTTGGATTCCAATTATCAGGTTGGAAAATACTGTCTGCGCTTTATTGGCCGTGTTTTATCGGCACGGACCGTAATTGTACAGACTGTTAATGTACAGCCTGATATTTGGATGCCAATGTCAACGTCAAACTTATGCTTTGTTTACATGCAACTAGCATGCCAGTATGGCATTCTAGCGATATGTCTATGGTTTGGACTTAAATAAAGATACCTATTCACTCTTGCCGAGAGGCCCAGATTGTATTGATCGGGAAATTCAGAAGCCGGCAGAGAATTCCACTCCTTGGAGGTTGGCAGTAGAAACGAAAAAGCGAAACACTTAGTGGGCCATGGTGGGAAAGAACAATGTTCATCAGCCATACATATTTTTAGTTGAAAGCAAATCTCGGCGTCGACTAATGAAAAATATCTAATGCTATATCCTGACTCTCACGAGGGCCTCACGAGGCGGCCTCGTGTGATGCTACCTCCTCACTCTCACGAGGGCATCGCGAAGTGGCCTCGCGTTAAGTGATACGAGGGGAGGCCGGCCCTTTTCACTCTCGCAAGGCAGTGCTTGCGAGGGCCTCGCGACGCGAGGCGAGGCAACCGACCACTCTCGCCTCACGAGAGTCAAGAGCTATGGTGAGGTGACACGAGGCGAGACGGGGTCTCTTCACTCTCGCGAGGATGGTATTTTGTATTGAACAATGCGCGCGAGAGGAAGCGGAGTAACGTATCACACTTTCGCCTCGCGAGGACTTCGAGATAGTGAACGCTTTGTGACAATTTTTATACTACCGCCTCACTCTCACGAGGGTCTCAAGAGGCGACCTCACGCGAGGTGACTCGAGGGGAGACGGGCCCTCTTCACTCTCCCAAGGCAGGTGTTTTGTGTGGGTCTGTGCTCGCGAGGGCTTCGCGTGAGTGAACGCTCTGTGACCCTAGCTCTTCTCTCTTGCGAGGCCCTAGGGCCTACCGTCTCTAAAATGCCAGGGCCGGTTTGAGGACCCATTTCGGGCCTGCACCGTAATCAGATAAAATGTGACTTAGATTTTAAGTTCGACCCAAGATACAAAACTGTGAAAATCACATCAAAATCCGTTCACTACTTTTAGCGTGTTGACGAGCACAAACAAACAGATAAAAATTCTAAAAAATATTGTTTTGGTCATGGTTACGTCCCAGTACCCAGTATCTCGACTGTTTTTTCTGGAATATCCTCAATGGACAGACACGGCTTTTTTACATTTTTATAATAGTCAGTAGGTAGATAGGTACCGGTAAGAATGCGCCGATACCGAAAAGGAACGAAATGTTCAGGGCTATGCATTCCCTCGGAAATGGAAAGAAAGCATTCTTGTCGTTATTTATCGGTTTAACAGTGAAGTTAAAATAAACAAACAAGTGCGTGTCAGTTCACGTTCAGTTCAATGTAGGGTTCCGTAGTCAGTACTATCAGTCCTCTTCAGGTTTAAAATACAAACTTATATTTGCAGTTCATATAAGTTATTTTGTATGGAGTTTCTATGAAATATTTACGTAACCAAGTACATTTTATAAGTTGCTCGACTATTACTCGTTAACTTGTAAAGCCTACTTAACTGTGATAGTTTTCCTTTTAAATTCATTATATATACTATTGCCGTGAATTTTTTCACATATCCATAAACAATCGTTTAGCTGGCAGCATTAGCACTTTAAAGCTCAATATTTCACAAAACGGAGCCTTGAATTGAAAAACGGTCATTACACACTCGAAATATTTTTGAAAGACCTATCCAACGATACTCCACACCATAGGATAGGACAAGGAACAAAAAAATCATCCCCACATTACGTGTAGGGGAGGTACCCTAAAATTTTGTTTTTTCTCATTTTATTTTACCCTTTTTGTCGGCGTGATTAATATGTATACTTACTAAATAGTCTTTGAGCTAAGCCGCGGACAGACAAACAGACGGACATGGCGAAACTCTACTGCGGCTTCCGTACCAAGATGTAAGCGTAAAGTGGAATTATTACGTGACAAACTTAGTTTTGAGGTTTTTTTCATACTGATAAGTTTGTCAAGTAAAAATTCCACATATAAAGTTAGAAATTAATGATTTACGGACTTTTGCCTTTACTTGTGCTGTGAGTCTGTGAGACCTTGTTTCTTGCCAAATTTCATGATTCTAGTCTAGGTCAACGGGAAGTACCCTAAAGGTTTTGATTCCCTTGAGAGTGTCAGATTATGCGGCATATACGGTCGTATCTTTTAATTACGTTGACTTAGAAGTTTGATTTTGTCACAGCTCCAAGGGATTGCAAACCTGAGTATTTGATATTAATTTCAACTTGAAACCTCCACGCTTTCCTGAGAAAAAACATCTTGACAGACAGACAAACAACAAAGTGATCCTATATAAGGATTCTTTCTTTTGAGTTATGGAACCCTAAAAACCGATTGCATGTACCAGGGTTGGAAAAAAAATCACGATTTTTTAATATATCCAAAAAATCATGTATAAATCCTAAATCAGATAAATCCTAAAAAAAATCATGATTTTTTTTTCAATTTTTTTATAAACTTATTAGCTTGATTGAATTTTGCATGAAACGGAACGCGCTCTCTGGCTTAAGAAAAGCGGGTATTTCTCGCGGGGTGTTTTGTGAAGGAACTTCATTTTTTTTAATAGGTTTTACGGCCTTGGGAACGAGCCCTTCTCGCCGTAGTGTTGCCACATAGGTCATACGTGACGACGCTCTGGTAAATACCAAGTTACAGAGCCTTAAACATCGTCGCAGTGTGGCCTGTCTTTCGGTATTCTACATTTTACACTTTGGAGAGTGTGCCCAGTAATTACACGATTTGATTCCCCCATCCCCCTTCCATCAACGGACTACCAGACGTGGTGAGGGCCTTCATCCTTATATAGTTGACATACCACGCTCTCGCACGAAGCGTTTTTCTTCCTCTTTCATGATGCGAACTGCTAAAGAATGGAACTCCCTACCAGCTTGGGTATTTCCGGATAAGTACAATTTGGATCTTTTTAAAGAAAGAGTGAATAGGCAACTTCTGGGTAAGCGCGTTTCACCTTAGGCCTCATGATCACTTACCATCAGGTGAGTTTGAGGTCAAGCGCAAACCCATTAATAATAATAAAAAAAATATATACAGATTTGTTCGTAGATAATTATGAGCAATACACAAAAATGAGCCATTTATTGTTTTTTGAGTTAAAATGAAACTGATAGCAGGCTGGGAACATATAACAATATGCTCTGCGATGGATATACGTTTAGCCACCTTCCTTCATTAGGGAGGCCTATTTTCAAATTCAATCTGAAAAATTAAAAGCTCACAACTTCCACAAATATCAATAAAATGAGACAAAATTCACGGAAAGCAATAAGGGTCAAAGCGCAACAAATAAAAATTTTTGAAATGTTAATGTGACCTTTTTCTTACGGTATGTTTGTGCACTAATTTAACATTTCCTTGTTAAATTACCCCTGACCGATTGAACAGCACGATGCAGCAGCAGCAACAGCCAACACGATGGCTGCCCTGCCCATTTCAGGAGAAGTGTCAGAGACTGGCTGGACACAAATTATCCAAACAAATGGATTGGACGAGGTGGGCCATTGCCATGGCCAGCAAGAAGTCCGGACCTAACCCCCATGGATTTTCATGTGTGGGGCTGCATGAAAAGTCTCGTGTACAGCGAGCCGAATCCAGTTTCGTCTGTGGAAGACTTAAGAGAAAGGATTGTGGATGCAGCAAATAAAATGAGGACCACATTGACCACTGGCGTAGTGAAGACCGGTCTCCGTAGAAGGATGCGACAATGTATTAGAAATAGAGGCGGCCATGTTGAACATGAACTGTAGAAAAAGAAAAAGTTGTGAGAAAACCTTTAATAAATGGCATTTCATGCTTACCTATTGTTTTATTTTACTTTTTAGGGCTAAGTATACATTTTCTTCTCCACTGTCGCCTATGAAACTAAATTTTTTTGAATGCATTTGAATAAAACCCTACATTATTATACCTCGTTAGATAGCTGATGAACCGTAGATATTTTAAAAAACATCTGCCGAACAATTACCATAATATTTTTTTTAGATATCCCTTAGAGAAAAATAAACTTTCTAATATGTTTTTTATTTCTTTTCTTTCACTTGTCTACTACGGTCTATTCAAATAACTTGTGCACTATTTTAATGATTGACGTCCTAAAGCATCTTACTACACATGTAAAAATGCAATAATAATAATAATAAGATACACAAAATAAACAAAAATAAATGTAGTAGCCTAAAAATCAGCAATTTTCAATAAAAAAATTAAAAGTCGAATATCTCGAAAAGGGTTAAGTTTAGGGTAGGGTGTTTCATAGTGAAATAAGTCAGAAATGATGGGTGCTCCACACCCTTAAGGGATCTAGCACGACTTTTCCTGTAACCCTGTATACCTATTTTGTTTGACAGCATTTACAGCTCTCAAAAACGATTTGACTAGTTTCCAACAGTGCTAAACACCTTGAAGTGATAGAAATGATGGTTCAGCCAGCCAGAAGTCTTCCAGCTGAACCATCAAGTTTTTTGACAATTAGGTACTCGTACACGTGGAACTAACAAAATTAATCACTGGCAACAATCCTGGTGTAGAATAGTGGAAGTTACAGACAGGTTACAAATGGCTCGTTCCCAAAGCCGTAAAATCTTTAATAAAAAAAATATGTCAAACACGTCAAGTCGGTACGTGTAGTGTCAATTCTTGTAAACAATTATCGTTGGCGTGTAATTTCTGTTGTATTTGTTATTTGTGGTCGTGGTGATTGTGTTCAAAATGAACAAACCTCTAATTACACCTTTTATATTCTCTTTGGTGTACACACGATGTTTGACAGAACTCGAAACCGTACTATTTTTATCAATTTATAAAGATGAAAGTTATTAATATTATGCTCCTTAGCGTAGTCGGTAGAACATCTGCCTGCGAAGTTCGGGGTCGCGGGTTCGAACCCGCCCAGGGCTGACATTTGTGTGATGAGCCCTTGTGTTTGCCTTGTGTTATCCGTACATAATATCAGCCCTACCAGATCCCGCCGACAGTGCTGCATGTTAGGGCACTGGACTTAAATTAATTTTAAAATCATAATTAAGTTCTTGCAAATATTTATATTGTTTTATTTTCTAGGCAGCAGCTGAACAAGCGTTTCGGAAGGTTTCAGTTGATGATTGGGAGAAAATCATGCCAACATGTAATGAAAATAGTAATGGAATATTACGTAACAGGATAAATCTTTAGCGACATCGTCAGAATAGTCATAAACCCTCAAAATGACAGCAGCAGTAGTGACACATCTGAAGACAGCCAGACTATTGGAGAAGGCTCGAGCCATAGACGAAGATTTTTCTGGTGTGGAATATTTAGATGAAAGCATTTTTAATGCAGATTAAATAAAATAAAATAAATGACTTTTTTTATTTCCACAAACATACATTGTAGGTACTGTAACAAAAAAACGTCAAAAGTTGTAGGTACATAACTATAACATAATACCTAATATGCTCCGCAATATCTACGCCTGTCTGCGAGGCATGGGATCATGTGTTTGAATCCCGCTCAGGTAAACATGTTTTGAGTGATGAGCGATAGTGCCTTGTGTCTGGATGTTATTTATCTACATAAGTATGCATTTGTCTGATATCCATATAGTACAGGCTCTGCCTAGTTTGGGATTAGATGGCTGTGTGTGAAATGAAATATATCTCTATTGTGGATCATAGGTATTACATGTCATAGAGCTCAGCTATATCCCGCCACGTGGGCATACAACATTGTGTCGCAGTGAAGCATGCATTTAAAACAAAGCTACAAAATACATTTAAAAGTTAAGTAGATATATTATCTTTGGCATTACTAAACTTTGTTAAGAAATGGGTCCCTAAAACACTTTAGAGGCTGAGATCTGATGTGCTCAAAAAGTTGAAATTCTGGTAGGATGACAACTTCCACAGCTGAAACTTTCACAGCTAGCTTGTGGCACAACAAATACTTACCAATCATACCGATTCGAACACCAGTTACCGTACGAATCGCGGTGTAAGGCCGATTTTCGTAACTTCGAAAGTTGTGAAGTTATTTATCCAAGAAAATTGGTATTTAGTCTTTAGGGGGTGAAATAGGGGACGAATATACTGGTACATAGATATATAAGCATATACTTCACACTCTGACAATTTCAAGTGTATGATGAATGATGATGAACAATAGAACCTGGATCTCATTAACTGTTTCAGGTAGAAAGATAGTTTAGTTTGAACTCAATTGTTTGGATTCATGGTGTAGTTTACACCAGCGTAATCTTGAGAGTCTGAGGATGACCAGATCAACAGCACCTAGATCTCAGTCACTATTTGAGATAAAAACTTCAAGTTTGTATCAAATGTTTGTTTTTCTGGTGCGGTTCATACACGCGCTATCCTGTGGCTCTGATGTTGACCAGGTCAATAGGTGAAATAGGGGACTAAAGTTTTAATTTGATTAAGTCATTATTTAAAGTAACTAAGGTAAGGTAGACTTAACCTGAAGGATGAGTTCATATGGTACTTATATAAGAATATTTATTATATACATATATTCTTTATTGCACATCTTAAAATTAAATACAGTAATAAATGGTGTGTACAAAGGTGAGCTTATCTCTAAAAGAGATTTCTTCCAGCCAACCCTACAGGGTGTGAGACAAGGCAGTAAGAGCGAGGGGGGCAAAATAAGTGCATAATAGACTGCATAATAACTAAATACCTGAACTATATGACATTATTTAACCGTAGCGTTAATATTTAGTAATAATTAAATGTTCTGCATAGTAACTGCACAAGTTTCATTGTGAATATGAAAGAGTTGTGGCTACTTGCATGGAACAGAGCGATTGTTTGGAACGCTCCATCTAGTAGTACATAGAGATCGTTGGTACTTAGATATTATTCAACTCCCTCTGTCATCAAAAATCTATATAAAATTAAGGAATCAGACAACATAATGCATGGTTAATTATTTTTATTTATAATTTGTTATACATACATATAATGTTATATATGTATAATGTGTATGATCCTTGATCCTAAGATCAGTAGAGTAGAGTCAATAACCTTTGCCCTTGTTTTTTACTTCATCATGACTTTTTTTCACCGAAAGCCAGAGAAGATATTGCAGCACTGCATTCGATGACTATGCTGCACTGCATTCGATGACTGCACTGGTTTAAAATCTGTGAATTGAAAAATGACTTTAAATGTATCTTTTTTTTTCAAATCAAACAATAAGTTATCTATTTAGGCTGACTTTTTAGTGGTTCCCAAACCGAAAACTATTAGACCACCAATCATTCATAACAACTTTTATTATGGGACCAACTCTGAAACTGCAAAATAAAAGGTAGCCAACTTAGAGTTGGACTTGCGCTTGGAGGGTTCTGAACTATGCTCTGTACTGATAATAAATTACCTACATTAACAAAATGAATTAAAATTAACAAAACTTTTACAATAGACTATTCCACTCAAATTTATTTATGTTTATGAGTAAGCAGGTTACACTGCCAGTGTTTTTAACTTGTCGAAACATACCAAGAACTTGCATTATGATTTACAATCAAAATTTGAAGTAAAATGCAGACAATAGCCGCGTTGCACTGTGTACGACATGACATCACACAAACGGGCACTGTGAGAAGTGCTTTTAGGGTGCTTCTGCATTACACGGAATTTTACGGTCCATCATCTGAGTCTAATGAGAAAGAATGAGAACATCCAAATCAGAACACCCATGTAAAAGAAGGACATAGCACACCATGTAATGTTCCATTTAAGGAATGGTCAATTTGTCTTTTTCTCCTATGTGGATTCTGTATTTTTCCTCATTATTATATTCCGACCATTCACAGCTTCTCTTCACACATGTAAAATGGCCTTTCCATTGGTGATAACTGTACATACAAACTATGGAACCCTACTCCTATATATGACATGCATAATACATAAGTGTTGTTTTTTCACTAAAAAGGCATATTTGCCCCTGGAAGTGCACAATGCCATGGTTGATGGTAAATAGTGTCTATGTTACTTACATTATAATTTCTCGCACACAATCTAATACAGTTGTACAGGACAATGTCTCCAAAATACTCTATCTCACAGTCTCCAATACAATTAATTGTAAATTATATAGTACAGGACAATGTCTCCAAAAGAATTTGAAGTTGACATGATGGTGTTGTAGTAGGTAGCTGTATCTGCTGTAGTGCTGTCTTTCTTCTAACAATAGCGGGAGGCACGTACACACTGCACTGATGACATCGTCACTTTTACTGTGCTCAGTTCAACCGTTTAATTAAATCTTCTCAAAACTGAAAATTAAAGTAAAACAAGCATTATTATTTCATTAACATCACATAAAAAGTATTTATGTGATGTTAATGATATATAAATATATTAAATATTTGATTAGTGCACAAGTTTTAATTATTTTTTTCCAATACTTTGCGAGGACATTTTTAAGTTGAATTTATTACAAAGTAATTTGGTAAATTAGTGGTCAAGGTGTACTTTATTTAATCCAAAAAAACAAGTACCTATTTTAGGCCTCTCTACTTTTATAATTATATCCAAATTATAACCACTGAATTGAGCATTTAAACATGATAAGTATGAACTTCGATGGTAACTGTCCGTAACTCTATGGTAACTCTCCCAACCAGAATAATTATTTGTGTAAACAGAGCATGAAGCTGTCAGAACCTCTTCGACCAATAGGAGCAAAGTGTACATGAATGATCGGGTCGAGCATTTCTGGCTGTGCAATCCACGACCGTGCCGATAAAATCCAGCCAAAATTTCACAGCCAAAATAGTACGGCCAATAATTCATGTACATGTACATGGATTATTGGTTGAGCATTATTGGCTGTGTTTTCCAGGCCGTACAATGTTGACACGAGCTGATATTTTCCAGCCAATAATGCTCAACCCGTATTGTACAACCCGATATTTTGATGCCATGTACATGAATTATTGCCTGTACATTCCTGTACATGAATGATCGGGCTGTACATTATCAGGCTGCAAATTAACCGGACCCCAATTATCGTTGGCGTGTAATTTCTGTTGTATTTGTTATTTGTGGTCGTGGTGATTGTGTTCAAAATGAACAAACCTCTAATTACACCTTTTATATTCTCTTTGGTGTACACACGATGTTTGACAGAACTCGAGCCCGTACTATTTTTATCAATTTATAAAGATGAAAGTTATTAATATTATGCTCCTTAGCGTAGTCGGTAGAACATCTGCCTGCGAAGTTCGGGGTCGCGGGTTCGAACCCGCCCAGGGCTGACATTTGTGTGATCAGCCCTTGTGTTTGCCTTGTGTTAGCCGTACATAATATCAGTCCTACCAGATCCCGCCGACAGTGCTGCATGTTAGGGCACTGGACTTAAATTAATTTTAAAATCATAATTTAAGTTCTTGCAAATATTTATATTGTTTTATTTTCTAGGCAGCAGCTGAACAAGCGTTTCGGAAGGTTTCAGTTGATGATTGGGAGAAAATCATGCCAACATGTAATGAAAATAGTAATGGAATATGTATTACGTAACAAGATAAATCTTTGGCGACATCGTCAGAATAGTCATAAACCCTCAAAATGACAGCAGCAGTAGTGACACATCTGAACACAGCCAGACTATTGGAGAAGGCTCGAGCCATAGACGAAGATTTTTCTGGTGTGGAATATTTAGATGAAAGCATTTTTAATGCAGATTAAATAAAATAAAAAAATTAAATTTTTTATTTCCACAAACATACATTGTAGGTATTGTAACAAAAAAACGTCAAAAGTTGTAGGTACATAACTATAACATAATACCTAATATGCTCCGCAATATCTACGCCTGTCTGCGAGGCATGGGATCATGTGTTTGAATCCCGCTTAGGTAAACATGTTTTGAGTGATGAGCGATAGTGCCTTGTGTCTGGATGTTATTTATCTACATAAGTATGCATTTGTCTGATATCCATATAGTACAGGCTCTGCCTAGTTTGGGATTAGATGGCTGTGTGTGAAATGAAATATATCTCTATTGTGGATCATAGGTATAGGTATTACATGTCATAGTTAGAGCTCAGCTATGTCCCGCCACGTGGGCATACAACATTGTGTCGCAGTGAAGCATGCATTTAAAACAAAGCTACAAAATACATTTAAAAGTTAAGTAGATATATTATCTTTGGCATTACTAAACTTTGTTAAGAAATGGGTCCCTAAAACACTTTAGAGGCTGAGATCTGATGTGCTCAAAAAGTTGAAATTCTGGTAGGATGACAACTTCCACTTCCACAGCTGAAACTTTCACAGCTAGCTTGTGGCACAACAAATACTTACCAATCATACCGATTCGAACACCAGTTACCGTACGAATCGCGGGGTAAGGCCGATTTTCGTAACTTCGAAACTTGTGAAGTTATTTATCCAAGAAAATTGGTATTTAGTCTTTAGGGGGTGAAATAGGGGACGAATATATTGGTACATAGATATATAAGCATATACTTCACACTCTGACAATTTCAAGTGTATGATGAATGATGATGAACAATAGAACCTGGATCTCATTAACTGTTTCAGGTAGAAAGATAGTTTAGTTTGAACTCAATTGTTTGGATTCATGGTGTAGTTTACACCAGCGTAATCTTGAGAGTCTGAGGATGACCAGATCAACAGCACCTAGATCTCAGTCACTATTTGAGATAAAAACTTCAAGTTTGTATCAAATGTTTGTTTTTCTGGTGCGGTTCACACACGCGCTATCCTGTGGCTCTGATGTTGACCAGGTCAATAGGTGAAATAGGAGACTAAAGTTTTAATTTGATTAAGTCATTATTTAAAGTAACTAAGGTAAGGTAGACTTAACCTGAAGGATGAGTACATATGGTACTTATATAAGAATATATATTATATATATTCTTTATTGCACATCTTAAAATTAAATACAGTAATAAATGGTGTGTACAAAGGTGAGCTTATCTCTAAAAGAGATCTCTTCCAGGCAACCCTACAGGGTGTGAGACAAGGCAGTAAGAGCGAGGGGGGCAAAATAAGTGCATAATAGACTGCATAATAACTAAATACCTGAACTATATGACATTATTTAACCGTAGCGTTAATATTTAGTAATAATTAAATGTTCTGCATAGTAACTGCACAAGTTTCATTGTGAATATGAAAGAGTTGTGGCTACTTGCGTGGAACAGAGCGATTGTTTGGAACGCTCCATCTAGTAGTACATAGAGATCGTTGGTACTTAGATATTATTCAACTCCCTCTGTCATCAAAAATCTATATAAAATTAAGGAATCAGACAACATAATGCATGGTTAATTATTTTTATTTATAATTTGTTATACATACATATAATGTTATATATGTATAATGTGTATGATCCTTGATCCTAAGATCAGTAGAGTAGAGTCAATAACCTTGGCCCTTGTTTTTTACTTCATCATGACTTTTTTTCACCGAAAGCCAGAGAAGATATTGCAGCACTGCATTCGATGACTGCACTGGTTTAAAATCTGTGAATTGAAAAATTACTTTAAATGTATCTTTTTTTTTCAAATCAAACAATAAGTTATCTATTTAGGCTGACTTTTTAGTGGTTCCCAAACCAAAAACTATTAGACCACCAATCATTCATAACCACTTTTATTATGGGACCAACTCTGAAACTGCAAAATAAAAGGTAGCCAACTTAGAGTTGGACTTGCACTTGGAGGGTTCTGAACTATGCTCTGTACTGATAATAAATTACCTACATTAACAAAATGAATTAAAATTAACAAAACTTTTACAATAGACTATTCCACTCAAATTTATTTATGTTTATGAGTAAGCAGGTTACACTGCCAGTGTTTTTAACTTGTCGAAACATACCAAGAACTTGCATTATGATTTACAATCAAAATTTGAAGTAAAATGAATGCACTAAACGGCCCGCCGCGATGACAAACAGACAATAGCCGCGTTGCACTGTGTACGACATGACATCACACAAACGGGCGCTGTGAGAAGTGCTTTTAGGGTGCTTCTGCATTACACAGAATTTTACGGTCCGTCATCTGAGTCTAATGAGAAAGAATGAGAACATCCAAATCAGAACACCCATGTAAAAGAAGGACATAGCACACCATATAATGTTCCGTTTAAGGAATGGTCAATTTGTCTTTTTCTCCTATGTGGATTCTGTATTTTTCCTCATTATTATATTCCGACCATTCACAGCTTCTCTTTACACATGTAAAATGGCCTTTCCATTGGTGATAACTGTACATACAAACTATGGAACCCTACTCATATATATGACATGCATAATACATAAGTGTTGTTTTTTCACTAAAAAGGCATATTTGCCCCTGGAAGTGCACAATGCCATGGTTGATGGTAAATAGTGTCTATGTTACTTACATTATAATTTCTCGCACACAATCTAATACAGTTGTACAGGACAATGTCTCCAAAATACTCTATCTCACAGTCTCCAATACAATTAATTGTAAATTATATAGTACAGGACAATGTCTCCAAAAGAATTTGAAGTTGACATGATGGTGTTGTAGTAGGTAGCTGTATCTGCTGTAGTGCTGTCTTTCTTCTAACAATAGCGGGAGGCACGTACACACTGCACTGATGACATCGTCACTTTTACTGTGCTCAGTTCAACCGTTTAATTAAATCTTCTCAAAACTGAAAATTAAAGTAAAACAAGCATTATTATTTCATTAACATCACATAAAAAGAGTTAATATTTTATTGAGTCAATATTGAGCTCATGTACCTTTATATTTGATTAGTGCACAAGTTTTAATTATTTTTTTCCAATACTTTGCGAGGACATTTTTAAGTTGAATTTATTACAAAGTAATTTGGTAAATAGTGGTCAAGGTGTACTTTATTTAATCCAGTACCTATTTTAGGCCTCTCTACTTTTATAATTATATCCAAATTATAACCACTGAATTGAGCATTTAAACATGATAAGCATGAACTTCGATGGTAACTGTCCGTAACTCTATGGTAACTCTCCCAACCAGAATAATTATTTGTGTAAACAGAGCATGAAGCTGTCAGAACCTCTTCGACCAATAGGAGCAAAGTGTACATGAATGATCGGGTCGAGCATTTCTGGCTGTGCAATCCACGACCGTGCCGATAAAATCCAGCCAAAATTTCACAGCCAAAATAGTACGGCCAATAATTCATGTACATGTACATGGATTATTGGTTGAGCATTATTGGCTGTGTTTTCCAGGCCGTACAATGTTGACACGAGCTGATATTTTACAGCCAATAATGCTCAACCCGTATTGTACAACCCGATATTTTGATGCCATGTACATGAATTATTGCCTGTACATTCCTGTACATGAATGATCGGGCTGTACATTATCAGGCTGCAAATTAACCGGACCCTTGGTGTTCTGTGGCAGCAGCAGTGCAAGAAAGGTGATTTGCAGTTTGTTCTCTTTTAAAATTACGAAAAACGAAGGCATAATACAAAACCGCATACGCCTCGTTAATAGTTTCTAAAAATGGATGATTATGATAGTTATGATGATATTATACAGAACAACAGCAGACGGAAAGGAGACGTGAGTATCAGCGACCAACTTGCTGGTTTCGATAGATTGCGTATCTCTGCTCTAACAAATGCCGCTGAAATTAGTCCCCTCGTGAAAGAAATGACTATTGGACCCAACAGTCCTTTAAACAAGCAAATTTTCTACGAAGATGTCGTAAATGATGACAAAGAAAACGAGTGTGAAGAGAGTCTTATTGAGGACACAGTTCGCGCGGACCTCCGGCACGCACTGATCATGAAGGATTACGAGACGAAGATACAGGAAAGTTCCGAGGAGTTATTCAAAAACCTAATCGAGAGAATGATATCAAAACGAGCAGAGACGATGCGCAAATTCTGGAACAAGCAGAGCGAAGAGTGTGAACGCAAGCGCCTGGAGCTAAGGGCACGAAAATCGCAGTTGTTAAAAGAACATCAAGAAAATGATAACTTATCTATATTAGAAAAAGCAAGATTAGACCAGCAGAGAAGTCAAATGATTAACAAACAGACTATGGATAATATGAATAGAATTTTAGAAGAACAGAATAAAGCTACAACTAGATTTGCAGCCATCACCGACAGTCACACAAAAATTTGTATTAGTTACAATGAAATAACTAGCATAATGCAAACGGAGCCACTAGCTAAAAACGTTTGTGATAAATATATACCAGCAATCATTACAGTTGTAGGGAATATTAATAATATAATGGGTTTGTGTAAAACTGGTTCTATTTCAGATAATGATGTTAAACAAGCTGAAGTCTTATCTTTGGACATTGAAAATATTAGAAAGAAAATAGTTGAAGATTTAAACAATATTAAGCAGCAAGAAATAATTAAAAATCAAGAACAAGAAGAAGCACTGCGGCAGAAAGAATTAGATGAGAAGATAGCTCAGGAAGCCAAGGCGGCTGAAATTGCACAAGCCCAGAATGCCATTAGTAAAGAGAGGAAAGAAATGAGACACATGTTTTATTCACCTAAAAACTACTCCTACTATGAAGAACTCAAAAACTACCTTGAACAGTATGAGTCACAGTATAAGGAACTACTAGAAAATCCAAATTTTAAGAAATTTCGATTTGATTGCCAAAAAGCTGTGAATACACCAGTAAATGCCCTTTCTTCTGTTAGTGCAATCCACATGAAGGATAAGTTTGAGAAACTGTCTAAGTTGCTCAGAGGTGAAAGAGTGCAGGTTTTGGATACATATGTGTTAGCGACGCAGCATCCTCAAGGACTGGCTTATTGTACAGCTCTGTTAGCAAAGAAGATTGTAAGACAAGGGGATCTATTGGTCTCTAGCAGTCCAGAAGCAGCATTCCCTCTTGCTGCTGTCACTGTAGCTTTATGGTCACAATTCCCTGAATTTGGAAAACTCCTAGAAGCTTATTTCCATAGACATTGTCCATATTTAGTGCCAATGTTCTTGCCTCAAAAGGAAGGCCAAACTGATAAAGAGTTTTACTTAAGTAGAGGTTACACTTATAGTGATGAGGGGTCAGTAGAAAAACAAGACAAATTTTTGAAAAGGATGTCTGGTATATTCAGACTACGTTGTGCTATCTGGATTGCAAAAATGCCCAGGTTTCTGAATGCACCCAATCCGCATGGTTTGCGCTATGGCTGGCAGTGGCTTGCCTCTTTTATTAATTTAAGAGCTGAACCTGATATCTGTGCAACATTGCTCCATGATTTTTTCAATGTGTGTGGCTCAGACTTTATGAAGTACTATGGAAAACAATTTGTGAAAATAATTAAATTGGTAAGCACAGACTACCTTTCGATCCTGCATAATATTGATGAAGGAGGCCCTAAAACCAGACTGGAAGTGTTGCTACAGAATGTTTTAAAAACGGGTCATATTCCTCCCCCAAGTGGAATACTATCCCCAAATACTTGGTGACATGATAACTGATAGATAACTTTAGAAAAATATTTATTAAATAGGTCTAATGTACTCATCATTCGTTTATAGTCTTATTTTTTAGAAAATCAGTGATTTTGACATGCAATAGGTAATTGAAAGTTTTTCTCATAACAAATAATTAAACATTTGATTTTATGTACTTTAGCATTTTATAATATTATATAAAATGTAAATTAAGCTACACACAATAGGTAACTGAAGCTTATGTTACTGAAGCTGAAGGTCATTTTAATGATGATTAATTAATTAAATATTATAAGTTTCTAAGTAGTCATTTCATTTAATATCATTTCATTATCCACTGTTGGACATAGGCCTTTCCTCGTAAGAGTTCGTAACTGTACCTTTTAGTACAAATGAAAACAATCTCAAATATGAATAGAATTTTAGAACAGAATGAAGCTACAACTAGATTTGCAGCCATCAACAACAGACACAAAAATATGTATTAGTTACAATGAAATAACTAGCATAATGCAAACGGAGCCACTAGCTAAAACATTTGTGATAAATATATAGGTACTAGGAATCATTACGGTTGTAGCGAAAAATATTTACAAAGAAAAAAAAATTCCCCCTTTTGTACAACGCCCCGGAAAATTTTTCATGCCAATCAGAGATTTTTCTTCCATAGCGCCCCCTTTTGTACACTTCAACCTTTTATTCACCTAAAAACTATGTGTGCGTCACTCCAGCTCGAAGAAGTCTAATTTTAGCAATCTGACCCGGGCAGGATTTAGTACTCATGACGTAATATTTTGTACACGATTTTCAGATTTTGTACTTAAACAGATCAAAAGTTACAAGGGGGTATTGAAGATTGAAGCGAGCTGGAATGACGTCACTCCAGCTCGGACATTTTGTACTAAGGCACGTACTTAAATTCTGATCACACCAGACTTGTACTTGGAGTTTGTACTACTTTGTACCCAAAAGTCAAATTTTGTACTTAAACAGATCGCGAGTTCCAAGGGCGTAATTGATGTGCGAGCTGGAATGACATCATTTCAGCTCGGACATTTTGAACTAAGGTACGTACTTAAATTCTGATCACACCACGCTTCACCTTGGATTTTGTACTGGTTTGTACTCAAATTTCAGATTTTGTATTTACATACTTTAAAAGATATAGTCTATTTTAATTTCGGCCCTTAAAAAGCGTCATTACAGCTCGAAAAACGTGTGCGTCACTCCAGTTCGAACGAAGTCGAATTTCAGTAATCTGACCCTGGTAGGATTTAGTACTCATAACGTACGATTTTGTACTTAAACAGATCATAAGTTACAAGGGGGTATTCAAGTCCGAGCTGGAATGACGTCACTCCAGCTCGGACATTTTTTAACTAAGGCATGTACTTCAATTCTGATCACACCACGCTTCACCTTGGATTTTGTACTGGTTTGTACTCTTTCAGATTTTGTACTTTTATACTTTACGAGATATACCTAGTGTATTTGCTTTTCCGAGTAGTAGTTATACCATTTTGTACCTACAGGTGTACGATACGATAGTAACGCTTGCGATACCGATCAGTATGGGGAAGTCAAAAACTATAAAAGATAAAGAAATTTGTTGTAAGGAACTATGACTTTGAGATAAGAAAAATAGCGTTCACCGATTTTCAGATTAACTCAACTCTTGGGCTTTTTTACGATAAAATGTGAGTAGACTACAAGGAAATTGAGCATATTTTAAATTTTATTTTAAAATAAAGGCCAAAAATATCAAAATCCGGGCAAAGTCAGGGCAGTTGACGGTACCTATTTTATTACAAAAATCGATAGTGTAAGTTGTTACAATTAAAAAAATAATGCTGTTTTTTTTAATCTATTTTTATACTGATTCCTTATACCCGGTATAGTTGGGGGGGGGGGGGGGGGTTTATTGAAGTATTAGAAGGCAGCAGGCATGTCTAGAGGCGTACTCGAGGTGGTAGGTCCGTGGTGATCCAAAGGAAGTTGCAACGAGGCATTCGCCACTGTAGACTGCATTTCACGCAATTGTAATCTTACGGGCTCCGACGACAGTAAGTACCAAAAACATTACGAGGTACAAGACGAGATAACGTATGCAACTGTAGGTGTTTGGCTCTCAAGATGTACGTCCAGTAGGGTGCTTCAACGTACGGTACCCCGGTGTTCTTCATCTAGTGGGACCACTGTCAGTTACTATATCTAGTCTAGTAATACAAATGTAATTCGTGTTATAGAAATGAGTGCTTTACAGGGAATTTCCCTTAATTCAGTGAGATAAGATTATTTATTTTACAATACTGAAACCTACACGTTATACATACGTCGTACGGTTGCGACACTATAACGTGTTTAAATCTTATTCGGTAGTCATTACTCATTAGGTACGATAAAATTTCGAATCCAGACCACCTAAAGATAACAAGAACATTGATGGTATATAGATAACAAGTGTTGGAAAAAGTGCTTAACTCTTCGTCGTGGTCGGTCGTGGAAGGTCGTGGCGTTGGGTCCGATTAATTCTGCTGGGAAATGGAAACAGAAAACAAAAGTGCAAATTGATCAGTTTTGGCATTAAAATACATTTGGTTATCGGGATTTCCTGTCAGTTCGGGAATAGAAAGGATACCTTCGATCGTATCTAGGGAAACACAAATATCACCGATGCAACAGTATATTGGGAAGTACAGTGCAGACTCAGTGTGAACCATAAACTTTTCCTCCGTGCGCGCGCATGAGAAAGAAATAATAAAGTAGGTATGGTACCAGAGATGGATTCCACGGTTTATGCGGGTGAAACGTACATAATTTATATAATATCATTTAATCTAAAGGAATTGGTTTTCACTCACACAAACCAAGATTATGCAATTCGGGTTACTCACACTTACCGTATTTAAAAATAGGTAGAGCCTCGTAAGTTTGTAGAGCTTCAAATCACACCTTGAGGAAAAATGTATTTTTGCACATTTCAGCTGCATTAGACTGTTGTAGCATTTTACGGAGTTTCAGACTCTTAGTAAAATAATTATAATAAATAAATAAATAAATATCTCAGACATTCACACCAATTATCCAGTCCCAAACTAGGCAGAGCCTGTGGTATGGTTACGAGATAACGGATACACATACTTTATAGACATCCAAGACTTGGGTACAAACATTCATATTCATCATACGAACATTTGCTCCTAGCGGGATTCGAACCCGCAACCTCCGGCGTGGCAGGCCCAGAGCTACCTGTTCCGCCACGGAGGTCGTCAAATTAATTGGTAAAGTTGGCGCCACGTAAATTGAGCTTTGATTTGTACCGTCGCTCATAAGAATCAGAACTTGCTGCTGCCAATCACGTTGATCCTGGAACGTCCTCATAAATAATGCCTATAACAGATATCGAAAAACCTATATTTAATTTTATAGATATTCTATCGCGATGGGCGCAGTACAAAGTGTTATAGCCAACTTCTGGGGACAAAGTGGTGCTAGTGGGCACAGTGTCGAGAGCACTGACGTGTATACTACCGGGGACCAAGATCCATTTCAGGTCACTGAGCCATTGGAGTAGTAAGTAGTTACCAAATCAAATACTTAAGAAAAGTATCGGAAACTTTTAGTATAAACTGTTCCCATAAACTTGTTTTGCAGATAAAAAGGTCAACAATTTGACAAAATCAGTTTATGTGACATTTTTGTCATGTGTAATACGTATCCACTGCGAGTGAGAGTGAGGGTGGGAGTGGGAGTGAAAGGGGATAGGGAGCGGAAGTGGAAAGGGGAGCGGATCCGTTAGTCCACGCTAGCGGAGCCGCGGGTACAGCTAGTGTACCTAATAATAAAATCTAATAAATAAAATCGTAAACTTCGCGTGTCTGTACATTGAAGATATTTACAAAAAAATAAATTGGGGGTCTAAGGATAAGTAATAGAACACATTTCAATCATTTTTGAAATTTTTGTATGTCTATCTGTTTGTTTGTGCACGTATTACTTAAAAACTACTGAACCAATGTTCATAGACTTTTCACAGAAACATAGTGCTTTATTCGGTGTAATATATAGGCTTTATTTCATTGCAATCGGTGCAGTCAATCAAAAGTAATGTGAATTTATAGTTTTCGAAAACTTGCATACACTGCATTCGTATACAACAAGAAGTGTAGGGTATAAAATGTTCGACTGAATTCGTGAGCGGTAGCGGGTATTTCATCTTAATTAGCTAACTCAGTCGAAAGTTATGCGAATTTATAGTATTCAAAAACTAGCATACACATACATTAAGGGTTGAGGGGAGGGTTAAGGAGCTGAGAGCAGAGCTAAGAGGTGTAGATGCGGGAGTGGGAGCGGGACCTGGATCTAGATCCCGACCTGGATTTGGGCCTGGACCAGTCTGAGTAGGATCGGGAGCGTATCCTGTAGTCCACGCGAGCGGAGCCGCGGGCACAGCTGGTATTAAAATAAACGGTTTGCGAGATATTTGGACTAGCACAGCAGGCACCGGTTAAACCGGGTCGTCACTTTTTATCTTGTTTGAGTTTGGAGGGGTAGAACGTACTCAAATTAGGAGTAGGGAGGGCGAGATAAAAAATAGTTTGTAGGTAGTACATCGTTACCATATTTAATTTTTGTGGATTTTGAAACAGAATACAATTACTTATAAATTAAAAACGCTAACGAACTAGTAAATAAGTACAGGGTGTTAATTATGTTCAAATTACTTTAAAAACTTCCTTAGTTCAAGCTCTTTCGAGAAATGTAGGCCATTAATAACAATACAATAAAAGAAGGTTAAGCGGCACTTCTCATCGGCACAGCTTCTTCACCTTTACCAAGTACAAGTGCGGTCGTGTATGGAGTACTACAATCACGTCTAGGGCAAGTATCAGCTGGCTGCTCTAGGCGCGATTGAGCGTCGTGCCCGAAGGCTCATTGGCGACGATGCTCTGGTAACTACCAAATTACAGAGCCACAAACATCGTCGCAGTGTGGCCTGTCTTTCGATTTTCTACAGGTCACATTTTGGGGAGTGTGCCCAGGAATTGCACGATTTGATTCCCCCAACCCCTTTCCATATCACCGGACTACCAGGGCGTGGGGACGGACTTCATCCCTATGTAGTAGACCTACCACGCTCTCGCACGAAGCGTTTTGCTTCTTCCTTCATAATGCGAACTGCTACTGGAACACCCTACCTGCTTCGGTCTTTCCGGACAAGTACACTTTGGATCTTTTTAAAGGAAGAGTGAATAGGCATCTTCTGGGTACGCGCGCTCCACCTTAGAACTCATCGTCACTTACCATTAGGTGAGATTGATGTCAAGCGTAGACCCATCATTAATAAAAAACGAAACTTAAGATTTTTATGACGTAATCAAATCACACATATAAAAAATATTTACATAGGTAGGTATCATACTGTTATGATCAATGTGATATTCATAACACCTTCAATAAATATCTGCATCGCTTTATCTAACAACAGACTGTATATAATAATTAATAATTTATTAATATGTAGGCTGTTAGGTACTACGGCGACTAGAACAATAATATTCTTATTTTCCTAGTTTGGTAGTTTTTGCAGTAGAATGGTACATAACGAATTCTTAACATTGCAACATTGAAATGTTCTGTCAAAAATTGAGCAGAGGGCTTGTGAACATTATATTTTCTGTTTTTATTATAATTTTTGAGATATGTATCCCTAATTAATTAACAGTTTCCAATGCATTAACACTGTCTGCTATGATTTGTACTTAATTATCACGTTGCCAGCCTTATCCGTCTCATATTTTTCTGCGGCAATGGGGAGCAAAGATTATTCAACATTTATGGCGAGACACTCCGCTTTCAGCCCTTACCGGATATTTAAACGGGAGACAGGGTTCGGGAGCCTTGCAGGGACCGGCGATGCGCTCGCTCGCAGCCTCTACTGCGGCATGAAGCCCATTGCGTCGTGGGACTGCGAGCAGGCGAATGCCTTGCCCACTGGTGGGGTTTTCAACCTTGAGTTCTCCCCGGAAGGGTAAGTTACTTTAGTAAATTAACCTTGACTTTGATCTCAGCGTAATATATTGCATCACTGATTCACCTGTAAAATAGAACGATAGGTGCAATAGAAGCAGTTTTAGAGATCATAACTCAGCCATCAACCAACCACTAAAAATGTTAAGAAATCTAAAGAGAATGTTTTAAATTAGGTATATTTAGTAGCCAATTTCACTCAAGATTTGCTGATTTAAGGAGATGCTAAAATATGTCATCTGGCTAGATTCTGAAGGAAAGCACTTAAAATTTTACAATTCCTAATAAAATTATTGACATCCCTGTCAATCAATTTACTAGTGTCTTTCTGTATTTATTTTTGATTTATGTGCTTGTAAAGCTTATTAAATCTGGCTGTTGAGGTCTAATTCTAAAGTCATTAAAAAATTTAAAACACTTAAATTAGTTTCGTCGTTAACCCCATATGAGATAAATATATAACACTAATTAACAGGATTGAAACATCTTTAGTGCTATCATATTTTAAATTTGTGCTCCAGAATAGGACCAGTTGTCCTAATAGGAAATGCAAAGTGGCCTGTTTATATCCTGGAATACATATGGGATACTTTTTGCTAGGCAAATCTGACTGGAATATATTTAGGCTAAAGAAATTGCAGGTATAAGTTAGTTATTAATCTTCAACTTGTGTACAAATTAACTGATCTACATGAAATACGCATGCAGGTTGATATGAACTACCTGCAAGCAGTATTAGCGGACGAGGGATTTATTTTATTTTAGTCTTTTTTATTGAAACTGTTCCTATATATATCATCTATCTTGACTTAGAACATGTTTTTGACAAAAGTACTTCACCATCTCCTCATGAAACTGGAACACTTAGGCATTCATGATCTCTTGCTCAAGTGGATTAAAGGCAACTTGACTTTGACTTTGAGGATCCAATCTGGCCATTACACAGGAAACATAGTTATGTGGCACTTAAACATGTTTGCATATTGCAGGTCTCTATTAGTGGCAGCATGTGAAAAGAAATCCATACAGATATTCGACCCCCTCACACATCAGAGGATACATTCTGTGAATGGGGCACACTCTGACTGTGTCAACTGTGTTAAGTAAGTTAACTGTTAGTATGTGAAAATGCTTGTTAAAGGAAATTATTAAGATAGTTTTAATTTGTAGTTTAATGAAGTATATTCAACTCTTTTTAATGGTGTGAGGAACAACCTGTCACTCACTTTTTAATGTTTTGATGTTTGACACCCAATTATTGAAGGGGTCAGAATGAGAAGGGCCCAATTACAGAACATATCCATAATCACTTGGGCCCTCCTGATTCTGATCCTGAAATTGGGTCTGAGAATACCTCTATCCAACATACAAATATTTGAATGTTAATAATATTTTACCAAGACAAGAACAATAAAAAACAGAAATTGTGTACATTTAAAAAACAGTGTAGAGGCACAAAATCATGCAAAACTGAAATAGATTTATTTCAATAGGTTCCTAGACGCGCGTATGTTCGCAACATGCTCAGACGACACAACGATAGCCCTCTGGGACGTCAGACATTTGAAGAAGAAAATACGCTCCCTGCTTGGCCACTCGAACTGGGTTAAAAACATAGAATTCTCTGTAAAAGACAAGTTGTTGGTCACATCAGGTCTTGATGGGAGCATTTACACTTGGGACATAAACTCGTATACAGAGTATAATCTAGTTTACCAGAGAGTGTTCCATGCATCCGGTCTGATGAGGTGTCGGCTGTCGCCTGATGCGAAGCAGATGGTGATGTGTACGACTGGAGGGCTGCTAGTTATTATACATGACTTAAATCTGTCCACATTGGCACAAGACTTACATGGATTTAAGGTGTGTATCTCTACAGTGCTGCGACCAATGACCTAAAGTTTGCCAGAAGTCCAGTAGTGGAAGTCGATCAGCTGATGATGGCGTTGCTGTGTAAATTTTCTATATAAATTAGTTTAAGTACAAAAAAACTCTGAAAACTTATAGTTGGCCACCATATATTCCGTAATTTGGATTTGTATATTTGGGCTTTCCCCAATGAACGCCATCACAACCATTCCTCCGCCCTGTGCATCCATCTGCTTTCGTCTACCTTTAGGTCAGCGGTCCTTCTAGCGGCAGAGCATCACACGCTGCGCGTACCGACCCACGGCCTCCACTCCAGAACTCGTCTGCACCAGTGTCCGTCTTTTGTGCGACAAATGTGAACTGCCCACTGGCAATACAGTTTGCTAATTCTTTCTATTGTACCTACAATGTGATATAATGTGCTATTTGAGCACTTACTTTCTTTTGTGAGCACCTTTGTATTAATTTTTTTTACGTAAAACTACCTAAAGCAAATCTGGTCAGTTTAAAAATGTACAATTGTTGCGCAAGTTAATAAGGACAGTACCGCCCCGCGCCTCTCTGTACCCCTTGCACAACCGAGGCGCACGCGACGTCCTCGCGCGCGGTTCCAACAAGGTGAGGTCTGCTGTAGACCGACGAATCAGTCGCCGCCCGCTCCATTGGTGATAATTATTTAAATCGCGCGCGCCGCAAGTTCGACCAATATTTTATTTAATTTTTACTATACAATACAATAATTAAAGTAAAATACTTTTGCTCACAGCCTAACCTGTACCGACTGATGCAAATGAGCAAGCAACTTATTCCGATAGCGGCGATGTATGAACACCTGTTTGACAGAAAACGTGGCGAGAACCGCATTGAGTTCGTATCCGACTTCCCTGAAGGCAACGACGCGGAGGTCGTTAGCGCGCTACAGGTAAGCTGGGATGCATTCTCAACTACCTAATTTAATAAAAATCGTAGTGTCTGCGTGTAAAATAGTTATCCTGTCTTGATATTGATAGGACTAGTATTTTAATGATTCTGAAATGAATTTTGGAAATTTTGTTTATCTATTTTTATGTTAAGAGAAGGTTTCCGCTAAAACAATTATGGTATTTTGAAAGAAACTACATAATATAAATTTGGATTTTGGTATGTGTGCCTTGCGCTTTGTTGCATAGAAATCGGTTTAGTAGAAGCTGAGATATAGCTTGATTTTTATCAAGAGCGGTGTGCAGCGGGTCGCGGGTTCGAATCCCGCCCAGAGCAAAC
The DNA here is from genome assembly GCA_947086405.1 of Esperia sulphurella. Lineage (NCBI taxonomy): Eukaryota > Metazoa > Arthropoda > Insecta > Lepidoptera > Oecophoridae > Esperia > Esperia sulphurella. The sequence continues at coordinate 4,027,063 of OX352274.1, read as the reverse complement.
ATTTGAGTGATGATGAGCATTTGTGTTTGCCTTATGTCTGGATGTAATTTATTTATGTATATATGTGCGAGTATACCCATAGTACTCTGGCTAGTTTGGGATCAGATGGTCGTGTGTGAGATGCCCCCACATATTATATTATATTGATACAAACAATAGATGGAGTTCTGGAGTAGACCACAAAGTTAACATGGCAATACAAACTTGTTTTTGCTGCTAGTGTCCTTTCATGTTCATGTATAGTTTGTTCAGAGAATGCAAACACAGTTTATTTTGATATGCAGTTTAATTTGGATCGTTGATTACTATTCTGCCTTTCTAATCATAAGCGTACTCGTAACTGTAAAAAGCACTAAGTGGAGAAAAACGCACGTAAACACTTTTTTTTTTTATTGCTACCATCTATTAATGTATAGCTAATATATATATTGGATAATCTTCATCTAATATATGGTGTAACTCTATTCTGATGGCAAGTGGTGAGATGGCGTAAATTGCAGCCGTCTTCCATGATAATAAGTAGAAAGAAACAGTATTTTACAGTATTTATTTGTTATCAGATCCACCCTCAAGGCTGGAGTGCGTTGAGTAGAAATATCAGCCACGACGATAGATCAGAGGTAAGAAATATGAACCGAAAAGAGAGATAGAAAAATACACACGCGAGCGCGCCTTGAAGCTACGACCGACCAGGTTTAAGTCCTGCTCGAGAGTTTTTTTTATCTTCCTTTACGCTAAGCATGGAGGTATCCTGAAAAAAAGATCAGTTTACTCACAATCTCACTTGCTGACGAACCTATTGAATTTGGACAACATATGGACAGACAGCTTGATGCAGACTAATGACTTTCACAAATGAAAATAAAATTTAATGTATTTGCTGAAACAGGTCACAAAAGGATAGTGCTAAATCATTAACATATTCTGCCATATACAACATTGTAATTAAGTTTCTGGTCTTAGCACAGGTTCTGCAATGATGAAATATTTAATTAATTTTCATCAACTTTTGGAAGTTAAGGGCGTTTGAAATGCTGGAATATTTTCCCTTCGACCAATAAAGAAATTATTATTATTAGCGTGGTTATTATGGCACATCTCCAATTGGACAGCCAAGTGGCATTCTATTGAGGCTTATGTTCAGCAGTAAACGTATTTCGACTCATGATGGCAATAAAGAAAAACAATTATCTGTGCAGTGGTCGTGTATACACGACATCCAGCCGACGGACGAGGTGTCGGACAAGTCCTGCCGGGACACGTCGCCGGCGGAGGGCGCGGGGGCGGAGGGCGGGTCCCGGCGCGCGCCCGGGCGCCGCCCGCGCCGCCGCGCGCGCCCCTACGCCGCGCCGCGCGCCAGCCCCCCCGCCGCCGAGCCCCCGCTGCCGCCACCGCCGCCGCCACCTCCGTACGTACTTGCCGCTGGAAACCCGTGAGTACTACGATATCGAAAAGATTAGTGGTTTTGACGTTTGTGATTAATGATTATATGTTGCACCATTTAGTTTACCCAACTATTGACCCCAACTCTGAAGGCGCAAGTTTAAAATTTGATGCACTAACATTATTTCTTTCCCTGTCAAAGAGTATTATGAGGAAGAAACAAATTTTAGTGCTATTGAATTTTTAATGTTTGCCTTCATAATCGGCGACTATTCTCATAGCATGTAGTTAGCTAAATAAAACAATCACAAACACATGTGCTACCGATTGCAAAGAACGGCAAGGTAGGCAGAAATAATGAAGCACGACGCATTGCGATCCTCATCAATTATTTGCTCTTTTATTTATAGAACTGCTGACTTTATTCTGACCGAGTCAGACTGCGGCTGCTTTAAATGAAGGGCCTCGAGAGAAATTGTTTTCTGTCACAGTTCAACGTCACACAGTCGCAACGAGAGCAGAGAACGGGAAGAGTCTGATCCGGAGGCCGGCGGAGCGACACCCCCGCGGGTGCCGCCTGCGGGGGCGGGGGAGGCGGCGGGCGCGGGGGCGGGCGCGGGCGAGGGGGCGGGGGCGGGGGGCGCCTCCACCTCCGCGTCCGCAACGGCGCCCGCGCCGCGAAACGCCCACAACGCGGTACTATTATTTTATCAGCTGCTACCCACGACTTTGCCTGCGTGGAATAAGTTTTTGTTTACAGATTCTCCCATGGTAAAAGTTAGCTTATATTCATCTCCATGCCACGGGCTATATGTTTCACATTTCATGGACATAGATTTGACGTAATTTTCGCAGAGCCACAAACAAACCCGAATATCTCGGAAACGGTAAGGGTTAGAGATCTGAATTTTGGATATGTGGATGACAAATTCGAGTACAAATTTTGTATTATTACAGAATTTTGATATCTTTTGTAGTTTCCGAGATATAGCGTGGCCCTGCTGTAGTGACGTCATTTTGACAGAGCCACCAATATACCCCTATAACTTTTAAACGGCTGAAGTACAAATTATAATTTTCGAGTAGAAAATAGTACATTTCCAGGACAAATTTTCTGCATTGTCAGATTTCAAATCAGAGACCGTGGCTCTGCCGAAATGACGCAAGAAAATAAATAATAGGTGGTGTTCCGAAGTGGATCGCAAAGTTTACATGGTAATACAAACCTGTTTATGCTGCTGGTGACCCTTTCATGTACACGCTACCGAGACGCAAATAGCATTGGTTTTCGTATGACTATTGGTTTGGAATGAAATAAAGGATTAATTATTTTTTACGTAAGTAATTCACATCATTTTGTTTGACAGGGTCTATCTAGTATACAAAACGACGTGTGGGAGGCCTCCATCACGATCAAACAACACAGAACGCTACAAGAGATGTATCAACGGTAGGTGAATTAACGTCATTTTATCGACTACGATATAATGGCGGTCCGTTCTTTCTGCCTACCTCGCAAATAATATAGCATGGATATTTGTGTGCATGACAAGGCCTTCTATCTTCGGTTAATAGTTTCTTAGCTATGATTCGCATCGCATGTAGGAAACATGATTGTACAGAATAATATTTGTATTCATGCGTCTAGTTTTTCCTAATTGAAGTTTATTAACGCAGTTTTATGTGAATAGTGGGCAAGTTGGACGCAATTTCAACATGCAGCGCATCATGGGCATCAATACTGGTATCGCGCCGCCCGCCGCGCTGCGGCCGCGCCCCCTGCGCGCCCTGCCGCGCCCCCTGCCGCACGCGCGCCTGCACCACAGGTGAGCCACCAACCAACACGGGCTTCGCGCATAGGGAACGTACCCAAACTACGTGACCCATTTTTTACCCCCTCCCCCCCTCGATGACCACCCTTAGATATGCCAAAACCCTCCCCCCCTCTAGTTTTCACGTAGTAATGCATAAATATGGTTTTAAACCAATTTTAGCAAACAGAAACATAAAAGACAAAAATTAAATTGCTCATATTTTTATTACTACGGCGCTTGCCGCGTGACGCCAAGAGTGCGTGCATTCCTATAATTACAAGTGAAAAAAAAATGTTATCAAGAAGAAACACTGTCAGTTTTCAATCGGCTGACGTCCGTGATGCCACCTGTGAGTTTAAAAAGCGCTAAAAACTGCGCGTCATATTTGAATATAGCTCGAAAAAGCGCTAAAATTTCCCTATATTGACTACGTGAGGAAAACCTACCTAACCAACCCCCTCTGACCAAGCATGGTATCCCCCTGAACGGTCACGTAGTATGGGTTCCCATACGAGTCTAGTCATTTTTGCATTTAAACAATTCGACTGTGTCATCGTTTCTAATGAAGTCCTATTGGTTCCTACCAGCACGACGCCATCGACGTCATCGTCCCAGTCGGTCGCGCGACTCGCCCCGAGCTCGGACTGCGAGGAGCTGGAGACGCGCGACTACATCCGGCACAACAGCGAGCGGCTCCTCTACTATGTGGAGGAGACCAACGAGGGCAAGGGCTTCATCAAGGTAAGAGGACCGTACAAATACAGCACTACTTCGTTGAGCTTTTGTATAGGTATGAAACAGATGTAGCTTGTTTTGAGTTGCGTCTAAAAACTAAAATGTAATAACCGAACCCTTCGACTCCAGGAACTATGTTACTCTGCGGACGGTCGCGTCGTATGCTCGCCATTCGGGCGCGGCATGAGGCTTCTGGCCCTCAACGAGCAGTGCAGCGAACTATCGCACTGCGTGAAGGAGTTCCCCGGCCCCATGCCCATGGTCGATATCGGACAGAGCCTCGGCATACACCAGGATCTCGTCGTCAGCTCCAAGTTCAGCCCCAAACACCACCTGCTGGTGACGGGCTGTCTTGAAGGCAAGATCGTCTGGTACGAGCCCTACAGCGGCGAATCGTTATATTAGTTACTTAATAAATTAGTTATATCATGTGTTTTCATTCCGATCTGAGTGGTACTGCGACGCTATTGATAGAGACTGGAACATTATACTATAAATAATGTACATAAAAATTTTAAACTAGGATAGCCTGTACTGTGGGAGTTAGACAAGGTCAGATCAAATATACAGAGCAGGACGAACTTGTACGGTCGACATATTTAATTTTGACCCACATGGGTTTTGTCCCGTTTTTGCACGATGTGAATATATGTATGCGTTTGCATTATAATTGCGTCTTGACTGTTTTTTCTTGTTGGCTGTGTGAGTGCAATATCATGATTTTATGGGTCAGAAATTAAATTGGCCGATTTTACAAAGTTGCCTGTCCCCGAGGGACTCTAAACCAACGATATTGTAACGCTTCAACGCCCGGGCCACAAAGCCAACGAGGCCGTGAAATTAACCAATAAGATCGATATTGGCTCTTAAAATGGTGGAAAGATAATTTATAGTTTACTATTGGCACTAAAAACAGGAATCTTGTGTTATTCGAGACCTTTGCTGAACCCGATCCCGACACGATCCTCAAAGTAAAAAATCAATCAACAGCCAAGTGGAAAAAAATCCATCCAGATAGGTGCAACGCCGTTAATGTCCCCACTGTCGAGGCACAGGCCTAGCCTCTTCAGGAGGGCGTACGGATGAGTGAAAATTGCTTTTTTTATTCGGTAACAAAGTAGGTATTTCGTTTTATCCACGAGTGAGGTCTTGATGGAGTTGTACAGTCTGGTTAACCTATACTATCTCTCAATTTTGCAGTCTAAGACGAACCTTAATTCAAATCTTCTGTCTAGACAGAAGACTGCAAATTTGACAGATACTTTAGCGTTTATAACGATAATAAATATTTAAACTTATGGATGTTTAAATAAAACAATTTTGAAACTAAACTTATTCTATATGTAACGATATCTTTTATTTAAACTCCCGATACGAGCAGAGCCCACGACCATGAAAGCGGGAGCTAACAAGTTATACTTAGATGATCTATTATTCGGATTTCGTTATGTTCTCTGCTCAGCCTCAAATATGATCGATTGATTGCACACTAGCGATCTACGCCTTGCTTTGGACTCCGAACGAGATGTCTGCTCCGATTAGCTACAATAACGAGATCCTATTGGCTTCAGTGGAAACTCTTGAAACGCACCCTTTCATGTCAAATCCTTTGTAAATCGATGTTAATTACTATACCACCTCAAAAGGCATGTTTTACCTTAACCTTTCATATACATACTGCCATTTCTTTGTGACGTATGAAGTTTTCTTTATGTATAGAGTAGGTAATTGTAATATCAAATTTAGACAATGTTGAAGAATTCATAGGCGAATAGGATTTGAACCCGCTATCAGTGAAACCGGTGGCTTTTTGGTAAAAAGCAACAATAATTTAACTTGTGTTGTAAATGTACTCAATCATACCAGATTTTTGGTCACAGTTGGTACTTTACTTTTTACCGCCGCAATAACGACGTGGTAAAATCTACTCGTCCATGATAATTCTGGGATAGGTTCAAATCGGGATTGTGTATGAATTTTTCAACTAGTAACATAAGCGTGATGACGTACAGTAGACAAAAAAAATTGATTACACTTCAATTTCCGTTGCCGACTGTACATGCATGCCATAGAATGGATCTTAGACCAAACTTTATAATTTAATTGCGTGAAGTTGACTTTGTAGAATGAGACTGTTTAACTAGAAAATATGTATATTCAACAATTATAAGAGCTACATCATTGACACTAACTTATTCAATATATAATTAAAATATTACATACAAAAAAATCTTGTGTACAAATCTATTACGTTGACTATACAAATATGAAATAAAGGTTATCTATGATTTCAATTGATGTGTGTTATTAATATCCCTCCTTTACCCAAGGTTTCTAATGCCGCAGCCGAAATGTAAAATTATCCAATTTGCAAAGTGACGTGGCAAATCATAATGTGGTCAACTGACTAGGTGAGCTTAGATTGTACTTTGGACCATTAGGAATTCTAGTATAAGTCATTCTGCAAATTGCCTTGTCAGATACATAAAACTTTGGCCAAGTATCCTAACTAAAGTTTGCGTTTAGGAATGTTTCGCCGACATATTCCCAATGGCGTCGTTTCGTCGTTAAGGTTTATTATGACCTGTGCTTTACTTGCCACACACGCTGGACACCTTTTCCACACCAAACTCAGTCTATGTATTGTACAAAATGTCTTTCACAATCCGTCTGCGACATCCATATTGCCAATGGAGTTTACAGTTACACATGCCCGCCTTCCTTCAGTTTCGCGATGAGCGTGTCTACGTCTGGGACGATTGAGCCGGCCTGCCTGACTGGCGGGTCTTCTACAGATACGATCTTGATTCTTGGGGCCAGGTCCACGCCCAAGTCTTTGGCAGTCATCTTCTTCAGGGGCTTCTTTTTGGCTTTCTGAAATATAAATATTTCTGTAAAAAAAGCCTTCTCTATAAGCCCACGTTTCAGCGCAAAAGTACTGTAAGATCTTGACATTTAAACTACTTATTTATATTCTGCCCTGATACAAAGCAGCGGCCGCTAAGAGTAAAATAATAATAATATTCTAAAATTTTTGAAACTGTAGTAATTTTCATAAATTCTAGAATACCAGTTTGGCACCGTTTTGCCATTTTCTCAAACATCCCTTTTTATTCTCTCTCTTTTTACACTTAGCGGGAAAAAGAATCCCCAATACCATGATATTGGGCAGTGTGGCGTATCTGGGCTCGTTGAGACGAAGGTCTGCGCTCAGCACAGCTGGTAGCTTGGTCTTGATCACCTCCAGACCGCCGTCGACCTCGCGGGTTATCGTTAGACCAGCGTCTGATTTTTCCACCTAGTAAAATAATTTAGGCTCAATTTATTGCATATTAGTAGCTACACTAATGTGGTGTGAAATGTATCTGAGTTTAAAGCCAGTCCCACACTAGCAATGTAGCGGTGACGCCAGTAGTGGCACAGTAAAATTAAAGCTACAAATGCTAACCTCATTTGAGTGCAACGCTACTATATATTCAACTATTTACTCAATTCAAATACAACTTTATTTTCACAAAAAACATACAAAAGTTCTTATCGCCATAAAAGATTCCTCAACTCCCGCATATATATACTGAGGATGTTAATCGCAGTGTGGAAAAGGCAGAATGCGGCGCGTATGGCATATCAATCGCAAGTAGTTAAAGTCAAGTCCCTCTGTTTCAATTGCATTTTGATTCATATTATGTTGAATAATTATTATCGATTTCATTTTATACAACTGATTTGTTTATACTAATAGTAACTACTGATTAGTCTTATCAGACTGAACACTTTTAAGTGACCTTGGAATATTACATCAGATGTCGCGTGAGGGACTAGCTTATTTAAACCCCTGGTATTTTTATACACTATTTTAACACTTAGATGTGAAAATGGTAGGTCTGAAGACATAAAAAAGAGTAATTAATGTTTTTGATTTGTAATTTACGTGATAATTCTAGGGCTGGGTGCGTAATAATTCTAGTGCATCTGTATAATTGTTTACTGCCTGTTCTGTTTTATTTTACCTTAGACGCAAAAGTGCCCTGCGGCCAGTCGAGCAAAGCAGCAGTCATTTGTGCAGTTTGGTTGGAGTCATCATCAATGGCCTATAAAATAGAAAATAGTTACAAGTTATTTCGCAGCAAAAGCTTACACTGTGGTCTTGCAGTTATTTATTTATAAATTTACCAGCAGTTGTTAATCTAGTGTATTTTAATTATTTATTATAGTTTTATGTTTAACATGAAAACATGTTGTTTTCTTAAGATGTAAAAAAACTATAGGCAAACAGCATGTACATAGCAGAACATAGTTAAGCTTAAGTGTTAAAATGTAAAAGAAAGATAAAAAAGAGATGGCTGAAGCAGTATACAATTAAAGTTCATTTATACTTTTTCGAAACCTAGCTAAGGAATCAAAGTTGATGTCACAAATATCTTGTAGCCTACATGGACTTGTGACAGGAATAAGACTGACTGAACATGAGAGGGAGCAGATGTACTTTATGTCAAGGATAGTCTGTAGCCACAGAAATAAAGCAAAAAAGCCAGTTGTAGATATAAAGTATCAGGTACAGAAATAAAACTGTTTATTACCATTTTTCTTAGTATGTTTGAATAGGCATCACACAAAAACTGCTGAACTTATTTTGAGTGTTTTCGCTATTACACAGCTGAGTGTTGAAATATGATTTGCACTACATTAGATTGATGCCAAAGAGTTGAGAAAGCTGAGAGTCTGCCTAAAGCTGAAAAACTATCTGTGATGGATGAGTAAAAGATACCTGTTTTCCCACAATAACAATGTCTGCCTTCTCATCTTGCGATAGTTTTGCAAGAATCTTGGCCACATGGATGGGTTGCATAGTCTCATACTCCGCTCCAGCTACCTCTACATGGATTGCTCGGTCCGCTCCCATGGCTAGAGCTGTTCTGAGGGTTTCCTATAATTTATAGTATACAATATCATTGCTTTTATTCCCAATACTAACATAAAAATATAAATATTTTATCAATAAATTATTATTTTTTCATTTTTACGTGAATTAATTGGTCTAATGTATATTTTAAGTTTTTACATAGAAGGAGTTATTTGAGATATGCAATGTTTTTGTAAGTTGGAAATAATATTTAGATAGCATCTAAAGTATTCTTTTATGAATAAACATACGAACTAAATAATTAAAGTAAACATGAACAGTATTTATACTTACTTGTGACTGTGCAGGACCACAGGACACAGCAATGATTTCACTGGCTACCTTTTTCTCTTTCATCCTAACTGCTTCTTCAACTGCTATCTCATCGAAAGGGTTCATGGAGTGCTTCACTCCTTCCGTCACCACTCCGCTCTTATCGGGCTTCACGCGAACCTAAAACACATGCATTCATTTAAATGAACGAAACTGAGTTGTTTCCACATGTGTTTTTATATGGAAATAATTACATGGCTAATTCATTAACATCATCCAATATCAGACCACTGCTGGACTTAGGGCTCTCTCTGTACAATAAATAATTTTGATCAGGCATGAAATCTGATTTTCTGATAACAGCAAATAGGTAGATTCAGATATGAAGCCATGAATGTTAAAGAGAAAGTAAGAAATTATCTTTTTTTTATATTAAGGCGGGCTTATTGGTTTAATATGTGTGCCGGTAGTTAATTATTAATTTTCAAAGTGAACTTGAACTTTTCAAAATTGTAGTAAAAAGTAACCTTTGAACTTGTAATTCACTTACTTTGACGGCATAATCGATGACTCTCTTGACTCCAACTAGCACACGAGCCATTGTATTTGCTATTAAAATGTATATTACGCTAAAGCAATGGTCCTGTATAATAAATATTTAATAAAAACAGCAGGAGTCTAACACCAAATTAAAGATCGAAGTCCACGCATATGGATCCGCAAAAAGTATCGATACCTGAGTAGTATCGATACATTCGTTACGATCCAAGTATTTTCTTACTCGATACTTTTGTTACGATACTTTACTTCGATACTTTTTGGTGTAGCGATACCAGATCTACATTGTTTTGACAATCGCCTCGCGCCAGAGATGAGAAAACGCCAGCCCTAGCTCCGTACTAATGTGTCAATGCGGCAAACCGCATCGCATACGCACAGAGTGTCATCTCATTACCCTGCTCCTCTCTCTTGCTTTGCTGATGCATAACGACCCTCTCGATCGGAATAGATAGATTTAGGGCAATCCCTATCTTATTAAAATATGATGTCGTTGGATGGAGACAAATTACTTTTTATGTCTGATTACAGTGATAAAGGTTAGGGGTTTTAACATAATCATATTTACATCTACCATTAAGTCAATGTTTATTGTAATAAATAGAGACGAATTATTATTATTGGTGTTATACTTTTTTATTATTAATTTTGAGTCACGATTTCTAAGGTGCTGAAAAAGTACTCGATACTGAGTAGTATCGATACGTTTGATTCGATACTATCGTCGGTATCGATACTTTTGACCGGTACTGGTATCGAGTACAGTATCGATACTTTTAATTTTTTGCGTATCCCTATCCACGCATAGACAACAGTCCAAAGAAAACTTTTTTTTAAATGTGTTGCCATCTTGCCATATAAATATTTCCCGCTGTCAAACAATCCTACTTAGTTTTGAAAATTGATAACGCCATCTAGTATCGAGTAGTTAGTAATTCATTAAAGTGATATCTCTCTTGTATTCTCTTTGGTGATATCTATTATTTACAAAAAAATTAATAAGATATACCGATAGATGGCAGTGACCAGGACAGCCAAAGTAGATTCACAAAGCACTCCAAAACGGTGGTAAATCGATACTTTTTAATACTAATTTAACCTTAGATTATATATTTGTCTGCGAATTTAACAGTTCGTAGAATTAATGCGTTTTATATATTAGTTTTTAATACTGTATATAGTTGTATAAATTTTCATTTATTTAATATTTAATAAATAAAATAAAAAGAATTCGTAGAAGGGAAATATAAAAGTGAAGTTAGCACTCAATTCTCAAGCACATCTCTGCTGCATTGCTGCATCCACTGATATGTTTTGGCTGCATCACTCTGCATTTACAAGTTTTCAAACGCGCGTAGTGTTTGCGTGTTGCGTCGCCAGTTTTTATTTTTTTTTATTAATGGGTTATTTGAAATACAGTCAAGAAACCATAGTTCATATCAGAGAATCCTTTTATTAGTCCTATCTTGTACCTAAACCTGCAGAACTCGTACCAGATCAGGTACAAAACGCGCGAGTTGACATAATACACTAGGCGCTCATATATGCCGTCCACATGTACTTGCGTGTTGCGTGCGTATCTCGACTCAAGATTACACTGGTTAACAATGGTTTTGCCCATGAATGATGAAATACAAAAATAGGCAGTACTTGGTAAATACTAATCATCAGTTATAATATTACAAGTGTCTTAGTTCGAGTTATCGAGCTATGCAAGTTTAATCTTGTATTGCGTTCGCCGCACTCTCGCAAGTTTCGACTTGTTCGTTATTACAGCACGGCCTCTTTGAGCACGGCTTTACTTTACTAGATTTAATACATCATAAAGAACGTTAATGGCGGCTCCACATTAATGCCGTGAATTCACGCACGAATTCACGCCATAAATTCACGGCACAAGTCGTGCCCTCCACATTCATGGGATGCTCACAATCGTTCGTGAAACCTGCCGCGAAATGGACGTAGAAGCTGCTGCTGCAATAACTTTGACAGTACATTTTCATGGCGGCTCCACATTAGTGCCGTGAAGCTCCGTAAACAGGCGTGAACGTGAATGTGGATGGTTTTCACGGGGTTCACGCGCGTTCACGGCTGTTCCCCGATCAGAGTCGGTATTTTGTCCCGCGACAAAGGGTTCGCGCCCCCTTCGCGCGGTGTTCACGCGTACACATCCACATTCACGGCCCCGTGCTAGTTTACTCTGGACTACAAAGGCGTACGGACGTGTGCAGTCGCTAAATATAGTCGCGCGTGAACGTTTGGAATAACGAAACTGAAATGGTCTTTTTTAGAACATTACCATTATGAAAATGTACTGTCAAAGTAATTGCAGCAGCAGCTTCTACGTCCATTTCGCGGCAGGTTTCACGAACGATTGTGAGCATCCCGTGAATGTGGAGGGCACGACTTGTGCCGTGAATTCACGGCGTGAATTCGCGCGTGAATTCACGGCACTAGTGTGGAGCCGCCATCAGAGTCGGTATTTTGTCCCGCGACAAAGGGTTTAGGGGAAGTTTACTCGGGGCCGTGAATGTGGATGTGTACGCGTGAACGCCGCGCGAAAGGGGCGCGAACCCTTTGTCGCGGGACAAAATACCGACTCTGATGGCGGCTCCACACTAGTGCCGTGAATTCACGCGCGAATTCACGCCGTGAATTCACGGCACAAGTCGTGCCCTCCACATTCACGGGATGCTCACAATCGTTCGTGAAACCTGCCGCGAAATGGACGTAGAAGTTGCTGTTGCAATTACTTTGACAGTACATTTTCATAATGGTAATGTTCTAAAAAAGACCATTTCAGTTTCGTTATTCCAAACGTTCACACGCGACTATATTTAGCGACTGCACACGTCCGTACGCCTTTGTAGTCCGGAGTATAGTTTACTCGGGGCCGTGAATGTGGATGTGTACGCGTGAACGCCGCGCGAAAGGGGCGCGAACCCTTTGTCGCGGGACAAAATACCGACTCTGATGGCGGCTCCACATTAGTGCCGTGAATTCACGCGCGAATTCACGCCGTGAATTCACGGCACAAGTCGTGCCCTCCACATTCACGGGATGCTCACAATCGTTCGTGAAACCTGCCGCGAAACGGACGTAGAAGCTGCTGCTGCAATAACTTTGACAGTACATTTTCATAATGGTAATGTTCTAAAAAAGACCATTTTCAGTTTCGTTATTCCAAACTTTTTAATTATATAATTATTTAATTTTTAATTATTAATAAATTCCTTTGTAGTCCGGAGTAAACTAGCACGGGGCCGTGAATGTGGATGTGTACGCGTGAACGCCGCGCGAAAGGGGCGCGAACCCTTTGTCGCGGGACAAAATACCGACTCTGATCGGGGAACAGGCGTGAACACGCGTGAACACCGCGAAAACCATCCACATTCACGTTCACGCCTGTTTACGGAGCTTCACGGCACTAATGTGGAGCCGCCATGATCGGGGAACAGCCGTGAACGCGCGTGAACACCGCGAAAACCATCCACATTCACGTTCACGCCTGTTTACGGAGCTTCACGGCACTAATGTGGAGCCGCCATGATCGGGGAACAGGCGTGAACACGCGTGAACCCCGTGAAAACCGTCCACATTCTCGTTCACGCCTGTTTACGGAGCTTCACGGCACTAATGTGGTGGCAGCTCCATATTAGTGCCGTGAAGCTCCGTAAACAGGCGTGAACGTGAATGTGGATGGTTTTCGCGGGGTTCACGCGTGTTCACGCCTGTTCCCCGATCAGAGTCGGTATTTTGTCCCGCGACAAAGGGTTCGCGCCCCTTTCGCGCGGCGTTCACGCGTACACATCCACATTCACGGCCCCGTGCTAGTTTACTCCGGACTACAAAGGAATTTATTAATAATTAAAAATTAAATAATTATATAATTAAAAAGTTTGGAATAACGAAACTGAAAATGGTCTTTTTTAGAACATTACCATTATGAAAATGTACTGTTAAAGTTATTGCAGCAGCAGCTTCTACGTCCATTTCGCGGCAGGTTTCACGAACGATTGTGAGCATCCCGTGAATGTGGAGGGCACGACTTGTGCCGTGAATTCACGGCGTGAATTCGCGCGTGAATTCACGGCACTAATGTGGAGCCGCCATGGAGGCATTCGCTATCAAACACCGTGAAAATACAATTAGTGTATGACGTGGTAATAGCACTGTAACCTACAGCAACGTCATAAGTGTATCAAATAAATTTTGTTTTTAGTTTTTATTGTGAAGTTTGAACTAAAACTTTGTGAATTTATATTTTTGATTATGCCTCGTTCCTGTGAAAGCAATCCTAACAATTTTTGTTACGTGTGTGGTCTGGACATCCATGATAAAAGTTATTCAAAATTTCTTGGGTAAAAAAATATCTGAAGACTATGAAAACCTGGTTAAGAATATGATTCAAGCATTGTACTCTCTCGGTTGCAAAATGTCCCTCAAAATACATATTCTCGACTCACATTTGGATTTTTGTCCTGAAAATATGGGAGATGTTAGCGACGAACATGGTGAACGTTTTCACCAGGATATTTCAGGCATGGAACAGCGATACCAGGGCAAATGGAGTTCTGCTATGTTAGCAGACTACTGCTGGACGTTGAAGAGAGAGGCTGTAGATATTATTTATAAACGGAAAAGCAATATATTAACTCATTTTAAAATTTTATAATATGTGATTTATGAATATAATGTTATCTTAAGTCAAAAGATTTTTATTTGATTCCACAAAAAACGCGAGCTAACTCGACCTTAAAACTTAAATCAAAATGTATGTTTAGAGGCATTCTTTCGCAATTAGCACAACTCATTTCATGGATTAACAAAACCTTAAAATTTGTTAACCAGTGTTATTATGCGTCCAGTAAACAAGCGATAGTCGTCGCAGCATATACAATATAACACTACGCTAAGACGTCGCAGGTGGAAGTATTTTGTTCAAAAATGGAGAGTGATTGTTAGTTTACAGATAACTTCGATACCGAATTGATCGACTCCTATCGCAGTAAAAGCCATAAACGCACGCATGATCAACAAAAAATTTAAAAAATAGGTTTAAATTATTATATTTCTAGTCCATAGAGTTACAGTAGTCACAATATCAATACCAGAACGTAAAGTCAATACACTTAACATTATTTATAAATCTATACACAATATTATTTCTATTAAAACTTGAACTCTTTGTATTTTTTGGCCTGCTTCGAGTCCGTATTCTGTTGTCGTTTTCTTTTGTTCTGTAAAAGAGAAATAATAAATTACTAAATGTATAATGATGACATTATTAATAGATAGCAAAATAATAGTGATGAGTTAAGTGGTACTGTTCAAGGACTGGTTGGCTACCTTCTGCCTGGCCACGTGGTCTGCCAGCATGTCGGACAGGTCCTCCTTGGCGCGCGGGCGCGTCTCGCGCAGGTGCCGCTCGTAGCGCGCCGCTACCGCCTCGGGCTCCAGCTCCAGCTCGCTGGGGTCGAGCGCCACCTCCACGCCGCCCGCGCCCGCGCCCCCGCCCCCGCCCGCGCCGGCGCCGCCCTCGCTCGTCGCGCCGGAGCTCGCCGCCGCGCGCTTGCCTGTTCCATCACAACATATACCAGTCATTAGTGTCCGACCGAAGATTCAGTTTCGAAGTCAGCCAAAAAATCTAGCTTCGGCCAAAAATCATCCAAATTCAGTGTTCGTCAAGTGTTGCGATTGTTCGGGTGAGTTGGTGTAGAGTTTACTTACAAGAGTAACTAAGAGTAGCGCCGCTCGTCTATAGAATTTTTAGTATTAGTGTTGCAAAGTTATCAATAGATTGACCCACAAATCACCTGTAAATAAATCACAATATCGGTAGTCAACGAAATCGATAGCGAAAAATAAGCATTTTTTTTCTTTATTTAACAAAATTATCTAATAAATAAAATCGTAAACTTCGCGTGTCTGTACATTGAAGATATTTGCAAAAAAAAATTTGAGGGGTCTAAGGATAAGCAACAGAACACATTTCGATCATTTTTGAAATTTTTGTCTGTTTGTCTGTGAGTTTGTGCACGCATCACTTAAAAACGACTGATCGAACTTTGATGGACTTGTCACAGAAACATGGGGCTTAATTTGGTGTAACATATAGGCTTTATTTCATCGCAATCGGCTAACTCAATCAAAAGTAATAGACATTTTTAGTTTTCAAATACATTAGTAGGTAAGGTTAGTATGCAATATATTGCAAATAATAGTATTTCCGTACTATTCAGATTGCGATGAGTTTAGATTACATTTGGAGCTGCGGGTGGGAATTGGAGTGCGAGTGGGCGTGGGCGTGGGCTTGGGAAAAGGGGAGTGGGTGTGGGAGCGGGAGCGGAAGCGAGAGCGGGAGGGGAGCGGGACCGAAGCAGGAGCGGAAGCCGAAGAAGTAAAATCTTCGACTGAATTCGTGAGCGGTAGTGGGAGCGGGTATGGTACCAGTGTAATTTGAGTGTTTGAAAATTCGTATAAGTTTTGACTGACTGAATTTGTGGTATACGTATGCAACAAAGTAATGGACCTGGACCTGGAGCTGGACCTGGACCAGGACCTGGACCTGGACCTGGACCTGGACCTGGAGTGGAAGTGGGACAGGGAGCGGAAGTGGGAATTGGAGCGGATCCTGTAGTCCACGCGAGCGGAGCCGCGGGCACAGCTAGTAACATATAAATTTACAGTATAGTTCACAGAAATGGAAGCCCATTTGTATACATAGTGCTCACATGATCCATACATTAGCCTACACCCATCGACAAGAAATGTTTATTTATTTATTTAATGGTTTATTGTACACACAAACATACAAAGAACAACACAAAGAATAGAAAATTATACAAAAGGTTAAGCTTATTTCTAAAGAAATTTCTTCCAGCTAACCTGCGGTGAAGTCAAGGGATTATGGAGAGGCACCGACCTACGCGTGTACCTACTATATATTAAATAACCATACAACATTTAATACAATACAATGCTTGTGCAGTTCTTGTTTTAGTAATTTACCTGATGCAACGTCTTTTAAGTCGGATGGCAGAGAATTCCAAATTTTAGCTATAATGTAGCGTACATTGACTTGTACTCTCACCATAATACTATTGTAAACGGCGAAAGTATCGCCAATGATGAGTGTTTAAGATACTATGAGTATTGGTTCAACATTTCATTTGCGATAGTATTGTATGTAGGGTTGCCAGACGTCCGAATAAAGCCGGACAGGGTCAGGCTTTTTGCATGTTTGTCCGGTCAAATTCGCCAGTGTCCGATCCGTCCGGTTTTGTTAGGTTTTTACATTTGGGCCATCTCGCGGCTCGTGCACGAGCACGAGTTAATCGAGTCGCCATCTCACGGCTCATGCACGAGTCAATCGAGTCGGATGGAGTTCTAAAATCGTTGAATTTTAGAGTGTCCGGCCTTGATATCGAAAAGTCCGGGTAAACTGCCTGCCCAGTCCGGCTTCGCCGTATTAAGACCTGGCAACCCTAATTGTATGCCATCACAATCATCCCCAATCTGAAGCATACTGTTAAAATTTGATTAATTTGAGTGGTTTCTATCCCTATCACACGGTATTATGAGGATAAGAATAAAACTAATGTTAGTGCTTTCAAACTTTAATAGCATGCCTTCAGAATCCCCATAATCATCTTCATCAGCCCTTGGCTGGAAAGCTTAGACGTCTACTGCTGGAAGATCTTATTCCTAAATGAACTCCATCACACCCTGTCCGCCGTCCTCCGCATCCAGCCGCTTCCGGCCACCTACAGGTCGTCGGTCCCCCTGGCGGCGGGGCGTCCCACCCTGCGCGTTCCGATCCGCGGTCTCCACTCCGCACCACTAAGCATTTCGGCTAATTCGCGTCGAACTATACGCCATTTTAAATTTGACATATATAAATAAGCGATTGGCACTATGTCATTTGAACCGTTATAGAGTACGACGAAATGGCTTTTTTGTTTAGTGATACCCGAAATGCTTACGGAATAGGCTCCCAGATCGCCGGACCAATCGCCATTGCTAATTTAAATAACTGCAAAATCAACGCTATTTGCGTCTCGGTAACATGTACAAGTCATGTGGTACACGGCTTTGAATAGGGCCACCCAAATCATCCCGTGGGCGTCGTCAAGGCGACTAAGGGATTGCACCAGGAATTGACAGCAGGATTCTCCTGGGTATAATAAGATCATTACTACGATCATCAATCCGTCGGCCAAGCGAGGTGATTATGGCAAATCTCCTAATGGAAGGCCCACCAAATGAGGCATTCTATTGGGGAGGCTTATGTTCAGCAGTGGACGTATATAGGCTGATGATGAACATGTACATGAAAGGGTCACCAGCAGCAAAAACAGGTTTGTATTACCATGTAAACTTTGCGCTCCACTTCGGAACACCACCTATTATTTATTTTGTTTCCGACACGCAAATGTGTTTGTTTTCATATGACTATTGATTTGGAATGAAATATATAAATAGTCGTGCGACGAAATGAATGTGGGTGCACCTGGGTTGGCGGCGCTGATGTCGTAGACGTGCGTGGAGGCCATCATGCCGGCCGTCAGCCCCACGCGCCGCTCCGGCACCACCTGGTAGAGCGCCGGCGTGTCGCCGCTGCAAACAACAGAACCATTAGCCATTAGGTACATACTTAAGGCAGAAACATATTTACCCCAAGCGACGCCACGCAACGCGTTGCGTCGCATGGGGTAAATGTGTTTCTGGTCATAGAATTTAGTACGTTTTAATTTAACTCCACACGCATTGCATAGTGTCGCGTGGGGGTAAATGTGTTTCTGCCTTTAGTTACGGTCTTAAGCGGCGGGAAAGGTGCTTCTAAACGGGCTATATTTTAATGCAATATGTGGCTGCAATATTGTCAACTATGGCCCGGCAATCCCAGCAACATTTTAAGCGCGCGCTACACAGAGCAGGTTGATTGCCGATCCGATCGCCGATATAAAGGAAGACCGATTGGGTCTCGCGTTCACACTACTTTTTTTAAATATTTTATTTTATTTATTAGATACCTCCACACTACACATACAGAATATACACATTCCAAGTATAACTTAAGATACCAAATTATACTCCAGTTGTATGTGTATAAAAATTGCATAGCTTTCAGTTACATTTTCAAGACTTTAAACATATATATCGCCGTCCCCATCGAATAAAGTCGTAAGTGCGTTTACTATTGTTTTCGTGTCATTGCATTTTCAGATTAAACGGGCCGTAATACACCACTGCAATTGTTTCCAGATTTTTCTTGTTCGATTTTATCAAGATATTTGCAAAAATATATTATTCGGTTCGTTCTTATGAGTCGAAAAAAGTAGTACATGATATTGCCAAATTAATACAAAAAGCCGCTGCCGGTAAACGCGATTATGGCTTCATTCGGGTGACATTTTTTTCAATTGAGAAACGGTATATCCATTTCTTCTTTATAGTTAATGATTGCCATTGTGGGGCGTAAAAACGTTAGTAACTATTATGGACACACTTGCTAAAATAGACCGAACAAAGTAGTAACAGCTAATTACTAAATACTAATTACTAAATACTAATAAATTGGCCAAAAAATTTCAGGGAATAAAGCAGTACAAGATAATACTGGTCATTTTATAAAATCAATTTACTCAAATACAGTAATGAGCTGTTACTGTTTCAACTTACATGTTAAATTTTCCGTAACCAACATTTTATCGAATTGCTTAGTAGTTGATAACTATTTCCAAAATATTAATACAACATGAAATTTTTGTAAAAAATCAGCTTTCATTAGATATACCTACGGATTTTGTATTATTGATACTTCCTTGAATATGAACAAAATCAGTTTTTTATTTTTCCTGTAAAATCGATATTTTGCATTTACGATTTTATTCGTTGGGAACAGCGATATTCCTATACAATAATAATTTAAAAAAAAGGGACAATATAATTGCCCCGTGTAGCGCGTATAGTCTGCCTGTAATTGCCGGCAACATTGCTGGTCACACTATTGCAGCCGCATATTGCAGTAAAAGTATTTGCCCATTTAGAAGGCCCCCAATAAACCTGCCGCGTGCAACAGTTCAAAGGCCGCAAGTGCACTGGCACATTGAGGTCTATATTAGACAGCCTCGTGTGCCTGCAATTACAATGGTTCCAATCAATCAATCAAACTCGCCAAGGATGCAATGAAATCTGTAGGAAAATTCTGTAAAGATTCTGGAAGTCACCTTAGTTGTAAAGATTCTGGAAGAGGAGACAATGTTCTTGCGGCGTTCATTAATTAAATGGGATCATAGGTGAGTGTCGTTTGAGAACTAAGGTGATTAGTTTATTTAGTCATTTGACATTTCATCATAATAATATCAGCCTTGAGATGTCCACTGAGGGACATAGGCCTTTTACAGCCCATAATTTAGCTTCATCTGGGGATAGAGATTTCTAGCATTTTGTAAGAGCGAGAAAATGTCGAGTTGTCAAATTATGAATTCTTCAGAATAACAGTGTCAGGATGGAGTAGATGCCGACGGTGGTCACCAGTCATCTCTGTTCGCAAGCCACTCACCCCTCGGTGTCGGTGTCCACCTTCTTCTTCCTCAGCTCGATGGTGTCGGGGGTCTCCATGCCGGGCGGCACCGAGCTGATGCCGAGGGGGGTCACCAGCCCCTCGCCGGGTGTCGCCACGCCCGCCGCCATCTCGCTGTCCCCTGGCTTCTCAGCCTCGTCACCGGACTCCTCTGTCATTGTCATAATAAACCAGTAGAGTGCCAGATCACCAGGTTCGGTGCTTTTAAAGTTTATCGGAAAATAATATGCAGTACAGTAATAAACTGGAGAAAGGCAAAAATGTATGGCGCAAATACCCATAATCGATTGAAACAAAATATATACCAATTGGGTGCTATAATGTGTATTAAAAATTAATAGTCAGCGCCTTATACCACCATGGTGTATAAAAGTCGTCTACGCATTTAAAATATACATAAAAATAAACAATCTCAATCTATTGTTAGGTAAATACTCGTATATGTAAAAATCATACAATGAAGTTGTATTTAACATTATATTCTTTATTGCACATAAATTTTACAAAAAAAGGGCATAACATAACCTTTTTTTTCGTTCAATTGGATAAAAAGCGGTAATGAAATTATATTAGACTAATGATTTTTTAAAAAGTACTTTATTTTATTTAAAAAAATTATGTTTAAACTCTTTAATTTTTCCTTTAATTTTTTTGAGAGAAATGATATGATTAAATGCTCATGCAATTAAACACTAACGTACAACCACAACACATTTGCAGCGTATTCGTAACCCGGTGGTTTATGTATTCAACATTTACAGTTATACATATTAGACTCTCACAAAACACATATAAATTATTCTTATCGATGCTGGTTTTTTTGGTCCTTTTTAAGAACTTTTATGTAGAAATTGTACTTTATACAGACTATACATATATGAAAATATAATGCAAATTGGACAATACCTTCTTCCGACTCCTCCTCGGATTCAGACTCCAACTCTCCCCACATCGTCCTATCAATGTCTTGGTCTTCATTATCCTGTAATCCGAATATTTTCAATCAAATCACACTACACACTACAAGTGCATAAATAAAACGTTTAGTTTGGTACGAAATATTGGTGCACCTACAAAAACGTTAGATAATACTATTGCAGCTTTCCAAGAGAACCCTAGAACAATCTCCAGTTTGATATCCCATATCTACAGGGTCTGCCACCCCCATCTAGGAAGATTGTCATGCAATATATAGCCACATAAAGCAAGGAGTGACTAGACGACCACGAGGCTAATCACCTTAAGCACAAATTTAGTATTTCCTTGATGTATCAAGCATGCGTTGCTGCGAACAAAGTGCACCGGTGGGTGCAGTTGTACGTGATGCTATGTAACATTTAAACTAGCTAGGTTATAATTATACAAGACATCGTGGTAGCCTAGTTGGTAGTGAGCTCGCCTCACTTTCACGGGGGCACGGGCCTGGATTTGAAACTAAAGAGTTTCTCGGAGCTTAAGTATGGTTTATCAAATGACTGGCGTTTCGGTGAAGGTAAATCATATTGATTAAACCTGCATACCGACAATGATTCTACAGCGAATGTGAAGTCCACTAATCCGCACTGGGCTAGCGTGGTGGACTATGTCCCGTATACCCTATTATTAGGAGGAAAGGCCGTCCGACTCCAACAGTTGGGACGTATTAAAAGGTGTTGATTTGATTAGAGGTAAGGGAATGCCTGGACGCCGAATAAGTACTCACGTCCTGCCCAAGGTTGTGATGTCCGAACACATCCCCGTAGAGCGGTTTGCCGGTCTCGTCGACGGGCGGCTTGCCCCACCCGCCCGCGTGGTAGCCGAAAGCGCACGCGTCCGGGATGGGCGCGTTCAGACCTGGAATCTTCAGGTTGGGGTACGAGGGCGGAGGCCCGTAGCGTTGCTGAGCGATCAGCCACGGTGGTGGCACCTAATGGAAAGCAAAGGTAAAAAGAAACCAACATTAATTTATCTTATGACGTAATTAGTAACATCCACATTATGATTTTATTCTGTTCACTTCCTCGAAAATAACTACCTGTAATGGCAGGCAGCTTTTCAAATCCTATTCGCATATATACCATATTCAATTTATTCTCAGTATTGCTGTCCCAATTTTATCGAATGTCGACGCCAGAATCGAAAAAAATGACAACAAAGCGACCCGGTACCAAGTTACATTGCGATCATCAGTTTTCTGATCTGACGCCACAGAATAATAATAAGTAGTATTCTAACGCACGCAAGTGCGATGAATTCGTCGCGGTCTCTCAGGGTCTCGTAGTATTTTTGTTTTCCAATTTACTTGTATTCAAAATTATTTAGAAATTTTAAATATGTATTTGACTATGAGTCATCATAACTTATGATAAACAGCAAACTTATGACTCATAACTAAAAAAACCAAGAATTCAACCGCTGTAGAATTATTGACATGTTTTATTGCCTCTCATATCCGTCGCCTTTAATCCTACTAATATTATAAATGCGAAAGTTTGGATATTTGGATGTTTACTACTCAATCAAGCTTCAACCACTGGACGGTTCGGGATGAAGCTTGGCACACATATAGGTTAGGTCCTGGAATAGGACATAGGATAGTTTTTATCCCGAAAAAACATCACATTCCTACGGGAGATTTTTAATAATTTGTAATGGTTAAGTTGTCCACGCGATAAATATAAATAAATCATTATTCCCTGTCCACGCAAAAACATCGTGTATATATCGCAGGCCAATCATAAAATTAGGCAGATTACGATGAGGCTAGGCACATCATGATCTGCCTGATTTTATGACCGACATGTACCTTGTGCGAGCCGGGCCCCACGGGCATGCCGAGCGCTGTGCGCAGCTCCTCGGACAGGTCGCCCGGCTTCTTCTCGCGCAGCCGCGTCTCGAACTCCTTGCCCTCGTAGTACAGATCGCCGTGAATCGTCATGCGCGGCTTGGTCTGCCATCTGCACAGTACAAATATCGTTAGCCACCCAGGAAGCTGAAGCATAGTAGTGACTCATCATCATATTACTGCCCCACTATGCACACTATGAGATACAGAGTTTAGATTGTAAAATATATATTTAATAATAACAATAATATTAGATTTCATTACTACATAAGGTCTAGTTAAAACTAATAGGTGTTGTTTGTATTTTAAATGTTTATAACCAAACAACACTAACACAAAACCTTTGGGTTTGTAAGAAGGGGTTCAAATTCAGACTATTTTTACCCCACAAGCATTTCAAGGAAGGAAAACAATATGGATCAACTTTGATAGATTTTTGAATTGATAACGAAATATTTTACATGACGAGACAATATTATTAATAATAAGTATAATAAGACATTCATCATCAGGTTACTTTTGTCTCCACTGCAGAAGCATAACCCTCTCTCATCTGCCGGAGACAGACTGAGGATGTGGCCTACACTCCCCGCGCTGGCCAGACGGGTTGGGGAGGCCTGACTGATGTTTTATAATGTATTTCCTCAGTCGCCTTGTACGACATCCACGGGAAGAGTTGGAGTGGTCCTATTCTACTCTACCGGAAACCACAAGGCAGTATATTCCCGACATATTGCTGACACGGACGGGAAGATGTGATGATTATGGCAAATCCCCTTAACAACCCACCAAAAGTTGCATTATACATATGGAGTGGCTTATGTTCAGCAGTAGCCGTATTTCGGCTGATGATGAATGAATGAGCTCGTCCATTACATCGAGCTTGGTCAGCACGAAGGCGAGCCGCTCGTTCACCACAATAGTGTTGATTCTTCTGAACTACGCCATGTCGGTAACGCGAATAGATAAGTGACGTATGTACTTTGATCACACGTCGCACGGCCGCTGTGTGGTAGAGTCCATGTGTTCCGGAGGGAGTATACTAGATTTCAATAATCTAAGGTTGAACTTTAATCAATTTGAAGGTATATTTTACTTACCAAGAATGTCTTCATAGCGCATTTTAACTTCAATTTTCGTCCCTGAATCCTGTTAGGTTGGGATAAAATTCGGATGCCAGTTGTTACACTGGGGATAAATGAGATCAGATACATGTAAGGTCTATTAACTCACTGTTATGATCACATCTAAATATATAAAAAACATTACAAATTTAATTTATAACATGACGAACTGAGTCAATAACATACCTAACTTCCGTAACAACAATCAGGCATACTAAATTCAAACGAAGGTCGCGTTCCAACACAAGTCTTAGGGTGCGTGTAAAACTGAGCTTTGGATTAAAACGTCAATTTCGCGACGATCTGCATAAGGCAGCGGAATCAGTATGCGGAGAACCCAAGATCGGGTTTAGTGACGAGCCTTAGGAGACGCGTGCTATGTCCAGCAGTGGACTGATATAGATTGATGATGGGTCTAATATTATAGCTGTGTTTGCTTAAATGAAACAAAAGCAGAAAGATACGGTACTCTCATAATCAAACTAGGTGCATGACTACATGCTCAGACTCTCATCAAAGTTGCGTTAGTGCAGTCACAGATTGACAGACATAGTGTGAGGGGCGGGAACAGTCGTGCGAGTGAGAAGGCGATGCAGCGCGCCTAATTTGTCTTTTATCTTTCATTGTATTCTAAATTGTATTCTTTAATTGAATTTACTAAACCTTTAACATGACATTTAGTTTGATAAGTATTTGATGTATGAGTGTATTATTTTGACATTTTAATATTTGTACCAAGTGGTATGTTATCTGTAATTGATTTATTATTTATTATTTGTAATTAATTTTTTATACTGACATTTGTAATCTAGATGACTTATTTTTATTTTGTAATCATTTTAACCCTTTTTGACATTGTACTGACATGATTTTATTGATTAATTTTATAACTCTAATTATTTTTTGTGATGACATGTCTAAGTGTACTTTATGTACCTAAAGATAATAAATACAAATATCGCTCATACAATAATAGCGTAGCGAAAACTAAGTTTCAAATTTTCGATAAATTAATAACATTTTGATGTATTTTCGAGTAATCTCATGTTTTTTGTCTAGAAAACTAAAACCTTTGGACTTAGTTTTGTAGGACCCAGTACAGTAAGTATTAACGCATATTTCTCTTTTTGGTTTTAGCTATGACTGTCTGATATTTACTTGATGTTTCCTACTTACTTGAAGAATGCGTCGTGCAGCTTCTGGTAGTCAATGTCAATCTTCCCAAGCTTAGGGCGCGAGCGCTCGCGCATCTTCGCCTTCAGGGTCTTGGTCTCCTCCTTGTCCTGCAGCGACGCGCGCATCTCCATGATGCCAGTCTTCTTGATAAAGTCCGGGAGGTCGAACGGCGGCTTCTCGATACCGCGCTTGCCTTGTAAATACTGGAACGACATCAATGAAAATGTAGTATATTTTACTGTTATTTGTAACACTATTTTACTATGGATCAACATCTTTAGATAGATAGGAAGACAGTTTTAAGTCACCGACACACTGGCCGGATGACAGCATACAAGGCGCAGCCTAGGCTCTAAAGTTATACCGCATGCCGCGCCTTGCCCACCTCAGTGGGGCCTCCATACCATCCCGTATACATTACAACTGGCCAACACCGCCACCGGGCGAGTAAACGAGACGGGGCGGCGGCTAGACCGCTTGGTTCTGCTTTAACAATAACCATTTCCTAAGATATTTATTAACATGTAAGATTTGTGAGAAGTGGCGATACATCGTCTCTGCCTCTGGGGCCAAGGCGAGAGCATTATGTATGTAGTTTTGTTCATTCCATTCAAGCCAGCTCTTGTGAAATTACCTATACAAGTCCATGACGACCTTCGTGGCGAAACGGGGTAGTTCTCGGACTGCCACGCCGGAGGTTGCGGGTTCGAATCCCGCTAGGGGCAAATATTCGTATGATGAATATGAATGTTTGTACCCAAGTCTTGGATGTTAAGTATGTGTATCCGTTATCTTAGTAACCATAACACAGGCTTTGCCTAGTTTGGGACTGGATAATTGCTGTAATTACTGGATAATTGTATGTTTTTTTTGTGTACCTTAGTCTATAACTCTTATATCCCATGGTTTTAGACGTAGCCTATTAAGTAGCGTTGGTATACATTTAGTGTAAATCTATTCTGGGTTTGGGCCATACATTTTCGTCTTTCTCATTTTAAATGTAAGCCCTCACAATGTGTCCTAACGCTGTAAGTACCTTCCGCTTGTAGCACCAGTGCCTGGGCACCTGCACGGTGTTCCTGTGCGCCTTCAGCTGCACCAGCAGCTTGGGGTCGCGCGCCGTGACGTCATACATCTCCACCACGTCCGGCCGGGACACCAGCTGCTTCAGCTCCGCGACAGACAGACGGGACAGCTTCTTCAGTTTGCGTTTCGACAGCCGCTCCTTTTCGTCGGCGGCATTTTTCTAGAGAGAAAAAAATCGTCACTTGATGGGAGGTTGCATTTATTTTAACCTCACGCCACACACAGCTTCATCATTATCGGCCTGAAAGAGTTCACTGCTGGACATAGGCATCTCCCAAGGTGAGTCACTGATCGCAGACCGCCGCTCCTCTATCCAGGACGCTTGTCCCACACTACGCTTGCCCAGTCGCGGTCTCCACTCGAGATCTCGTTTACCCCAACGGTAATCGGCTCTCCAACAGATGCGACCAGCCCACTGCTACTTCAACGTACTAACTTTTTGCGCTACGTCGAAGACCTTAGTTCTGTGGCGGATCACCTCATTTTGAACATACATCATATTGTATATTTACCTCGACGGCCTCCTCGTCGACGGCGAACTGGTCCTGCACCTTCTCAAGCAGCTTGGCGGGCTTCGAGGAGTCCTTGTCGGGCTCCTCCTTCACGTCCTCCTTCTTCTCGGATATCTTGAACGACTCCAGCACGCGGTGGAACTGCCGGTACATCGGCTCCAGCTCGTGGAAATGGATGTTCTCTTGGACGTATCTGAACAGGGAAGAGAAACATTTTTCTATCATAAAAGTGATAACCATCAAATACTGTACTGCTCTGCAGTGATTGAGAGATATAGCTATCATAGAAGCTATTTAGATTAGGTTAGATTTATTTATTTCACTTTTACATCTTAAAAATTCAATTTTACATGACATTCTAATATGGTAAAAGCGATCGTCATATAATAAAATAGTGTATAATTTACAATGTCAACAATTCAAATAATGTCATAGTATATAACATACTATCTATGTCAGTATATAATATTAAAATAAAAATTTAAAAATACACTTGGTATTAAGTTATCACAAATTAAATTAAACGTCAGAGGGCCCACCAATTTCATTTTTGAGAAAATTCATTTATGGAATAATATTCATTTTCCAACAGAAGGTTTTTCAGTCGTCGACTAAACGTTTCGTCATTGGTCTCGTTACGTAGATCTGCGGGCAGGTGTTCGTAGTACGTGGGGCCGATGACGCGGGGGTTTTTGGTGGCAAGTGCAGTGCGGCGCGTTACTGTTTAGATTAACTTAGGTTTTCCCCTCGAAATTGGAGCATATTATGGACTATACAGAATAATGTCCCTAATGGAATATAAATGATAATGTCCCATCAGTATTAATAGTTTTAAAAACAGACTATATTTTTTTTGTAATATTATTTTTTGAATATAGTGACTAACTCGAAGATTCAAAGTACACCAGCACAGATATAGGTACAATCACCAATTATTGCTCACCAAATAATAATAACAATTATTTGACAAGTGAATTAAATTTCATATACTGGGATCTAACATCAGTGGATATAGAAATTTGAAATTTTCCATCATTACCCATATTACTATATAAACATAAAAACCTTTTATTATTCCTTACATATAGGTATTGAGTACATCTTGAACTTAAATCTATAAAATTATATAATAAATACATTGGTTATTTTTAAGATAGTTGTAATATTATTTATGTAGGAACCCCTTTTGGGTAAACGCCTCCTCCAACCTTTTCCATCTTTCCCTGTCCTTCGCTTCAGTTGCCCAAGTGCGTCCTGTGATTGCAGTGATATCATCAACCCATCGTTTCCTTATTACTACCCCAGTCTTACTACCAGTAGTAACACAGGTATTTTTTTTGCTACATGGCAAGCACTAAAAATAGTTTTAACCCTAACGGTGAAGGCAGCTGTATCGGCAGCATTCTGACGTCGAACAACAACTACGCTCATACAACTTGCATAAAGTCCTGTGACTGATCCTATATCATCATCAGGTTATTTTTGTCTCCACTGCAGGAGCACAACCCTCTCTCATCTGCCGGAGACAGACGGAGGATTTGGCGTACACTCCCAGAGCTGACCAGACGGGTTGGGGAGGTATGATTGATGTTTTATAATATTAAATATAAAAAAACCAAGAGGTTGAAATTCCACGCAGGCGAGATCGCAGGGAATAGCTAGTTTCGGAATAAATCTTCTGTGTTGAATTTAAGGGAGCAAACTGAATGTTACTTACTCAATTTCAGCCACTTTTTCATTCTCCTTATCACTAGATTTCTTTCCATCGTCCTGGAGCTTGCCATTCTGCAGTTCTTTCTTCTTAGCCTCCTCTTCCCTACGCTTCTGTCGTGCTTGCTTCTTCTTTTTCTTTTTGCGTTTGTTCTTATTTGTTTTATTTGGTCCCTGTTTATAAAGATAATGAATATTTTTTAAAATATATATTGGAGTGCAGTATATTTATTACATACAAATAAAATATACTGAATTTGAATGTTTCATACCGGCACTGAGCAAGGCTGATGATGTGATGATGATATTAAACATAATCTAATAAATAAAATCGTAAACTTCGCGTGTCTGTACATTGAAGATATTTGCAAAAAAAAATTGGGGGGTCTAAGGATAAGCAACAGAACACATTTCGACCATTTTTGAAATTTTTGTCTGTTTCTCTGTTTAACTGTTTGTCTGTGCGTTTGTGCACGCATCACAGTGCACGCATCACTTAAAAACTACTGAACGGATTTTGATGGACTTTTCACAAAAACATGGGGCTGTCTTTATTTCATCGCAATCGGCTAACTCAATCAAAAGTTATAGACATTTTTAGTCGGCGTGGGCGTGGGAAAAGGGGAGTCTGTGTGGAAGCGGAAGCGGGACGGGAGCGGGAGCGGAAGCGGGAGCGGAAGCGGGAGCGGGAAAGGGCTCGAGAGCGGGAGCGGGACCGGAGCGGGTGCGAGAGCGGAAGCGATAGCGGGCGTGGGAGTGGGCGTGGGCGTCGACTCGGGCGTGGGCGTGGGCAAAGGGGAGTGGTTGTGGGAGCGGAAGCGGAAGGGGAGCGGGACCGGAGCGGGCCCGGAGCGGGAGCGGAAGCGGGAGCAGGAGTGGGAATGGGAGCGGATTCTGTAGTTTACGCGAGCGGAGCCGCGGGCACAGCTAGTAAATAATAAATGGCGATACTTGGCACTGAAATTATTGATGTCGAATTTTATATTAAAATGAAAAGCACCTTCCAAAAATTATCTATTTAAAGAAAAACCAAATCATTTAAGCATCTATATCACAGGGCAGACACTTGTGCCAAAATGTATGCGATGGCGGGAAATCGACTACCTATTCTTACACAAATACAATAATCGTGTCCGCACACGGCAGCGCACGCACACGTGCCTAAGGCAATCGTTAGGGGTGTCAGACCGCGCGGACCGGCCGTGGGCACCAGTAACTTCGTGATGGCGGCGTAAAAATAAAAATAGTTTATATAGGTGGTTGATTAATTGAGATTTAAGTCGTAGGTATACAATCTTTTTTCCAACTTTCGATGTTTACATGCAAAATCTCTATGCAACCATACAAAATTGTACGAATTAGTGATAGACTAGTTGGTACTGCGCTCGCCTCACGTTTATGAGGTCGAGGGTTCGAATCCGGGCACAGGCCAAAGAACGAACTAAGAACGTTTTAATGAAGGAAAATACCTTAAGAAACCAGCCAAAGAAGTAATAATTCTAAGGCGTATGTGAAGTACACAAACCCGCATTGGGCCAGCGTCGTGGACTAATGTTATGGAATAATTCCTACTCGCGTGTATTTTTTTCTTTCTTTCATTATGGTTTAAATATATCACTAAACATGGCGCATGTGCTAAAATAAAATATTTTTCGACATACAGGGAAAAAATACGACACTCATCATTGTGCACATTATAATTTTTTTTAATCTATTTAGTATTTCTTTGCAAGACGATCCGAAGCACAGAAATGAAGATCGCAAACGCGGTAATTCTTTAAACTTTTATTGTTTAAGTCGGGTCGCCCAATCACTTGAATCCAATATATACATCTGAAAAACAAAAAAGATTTTATAGCCAAACAAAAGGAACTGCGGAAACGTTCCTACAATGTTACGTTGTAAGCTCACGTCACACGCCACTGTATGACACATGTCATTTTTTTCTTTTTATTATGCTGCAATTACACATCCGCACAAGTCGGTAGACAATCGCTCATTGAATTTCGATTACATCAAAAAGGTGAAAATTCAAACGTGACGTCGGTTGCGTTATTTTTAATTTAATTAAATATATATTGGGCTCGATTCTGAAGGCACAACGTTAAAATTTGACAGCAAGCCACTAAGCCAACGACGTGGTCAATAATCATGATATCTTCAACAGAGGGAGTCCAAACATTTATTTTTATTTTTGTGTATGCATGACTGCCATAAATTAAAACTTACACAACCGAATTTTTTACTAGCATGAACACTTGGCAATTATGCGAATGTATGTACGGTAAACCACACGCTAAAGTCTAAAGTGTACAAAATATAAAATTTGCAGAGTATAAAAATTACTTTGATATATTAAGTCACACGAAACTAGGTGTTTTTCCAACTTTATCTATAAATTTTTAGAATTCAGGTATTTTCTTACACGCTACAATTAAACCCCACGTTGGGCGCTATAATAATTCATGGATATGATGAACGTGGGGTTTAATTGAAGGCGTGACTAATACTACTTAAATTCTTTAAGATTTAATATGTTTTGTCACAAAACATATCTAATTTCGCGTGACAAGTTACCTAATTCAAAAAGACCCACATCGATGCGAGCGTCTCGCGACTTAACGCAAATGTGTAAATGTCGTACAACAAACGAATAAATATACAATTGATTAAAATTGTATCAATGTCTATCTCAATTATCATTTTATTTACATTATCAAACAGAATAAAATAAACCAAAACGTATAAAATTATATTTGTATTACTTATAATACCAAAATTCAATCCTACAAATTGTTTGAATAAATAGGGAAAATATGTTACTTACCTCGATTCTTCTGGAGGAAAAGAATGAAATCGTATCTTTTTGTCATTACTGTTAATCAAATAACCACCTACAGCACAATACTTCACCATTATTCTTTTAATTATCTTTCAAGCAATACATACAGCCCTGACGGCTAGTGCCCTAAACGCTACCCAAAACTGCGGCGCGGGGTGAGGAAGCTGTGATTGGCGGGGGGAAGGGAGTGTCCATTCTATACGTAGTATTATTAAGTATTCTATGTCTATATCATCCATCAGGCCATCAGTTGGTGATAAAAGTTAAAAAAAATGCAGCTGTAGTATGGGCCCATAAATAAAAAGAAATATTTCTTTATTTAACCATCTAAAATAGTTTGGTTACTTTATCTTTTTCTTCATAATTATATCTTCAAAGAACCTAATTGTATTATAAATAACAATGACAATCATGGAGAAGTGATGAAGCACAGGGTTCTAATAGTTCAGTTATTAGTATACTTGCTAGGTACATTTAAACTATTTAAGTTAAAGAAATAATTTTATTAGTAAATATATACCTCTTGTTTAGAAATAATTGGTGGCTGTGGAGCATCAGGCATGTTGTCATCATCGGAGTCACCCTCATCTTCTTCAGCATCGTACTCTGTGCTGATCACTGGCGCTGGAGGGGCTTCGGGAAGCTTATCAGGCTCTTGAATAATGAAATATTTTAATAGTAATATTAGTAAGACAGCATAGGTGTTGTAGGAAAGACATGAAGTTCGAGATCGATCCCAAGTCACACCATCTACCAATAGGTTTTCAAAAACTTCAAATTTATGTATGGTGTAAATAAAATACCAACAACAATTCACCACTATTACCACCATAACAATGTGGTGGTAATAAAAATAGTAATTAATTAAGTTAGATATATGATTGCGACACCCTTACAGGGTCATGTTGTGAAATGTAACACCTGTAACACATCATGCAATAAATAAATATGACTATGACTACAATCGACTTAAAAACTAAACTCTCGGACTGAATAGATTAAGCACAGATGACTTAATAGATACTTCATGATTAAGGTTAATGGTTCCGGCTCGTTAGCTGGTGGCTTAGTAACTTAGTCATTGGACTCGAACATCAGAGGTCATGGGTTCGATTTCCACAAGGGATAAACAACTTTGTACAAGTTGATTCCGGTCTAGATATTATATTTGTGAATTGTCCTATTCTTGTTTATCTTAATTTCCATAGCACAGGAGAAAATCCTAGTTTGGAATTAGACAAGTGTATGTATGTATATGTACTGTGTATATAAATTAATATTATTTAATTTAAAGCTTTCATAGATTGTTAATCTTATGTTTTTAACAGTTAACTGTCAGACATAACACCTACCTTTAGCTCGTACATTTTCTGCACCAAAAGCAGCCTGCCTTTGATCCTTGTATGCAAGTGCCTCCTCCAAAGCCTTGGGGAGGACCACCCCACCTGCTGGTGGGGGCTGCTTGTTCCTAAACTCCTCTGGAGTGTCAATCTTCATTGTCAGCAATGAGGGCAATGATGATTTAGATTGTGACAATCCCTGCTCATCTTCATCATCCTCAGGCTCATCCCTCTCATCACCCTGGTCATCCCACCCAGGAGGACCATCATGCCCTTGCATACCCCATCCCGGGGGACCCTGACCCTCCCAAGGACCCATTCCAGGAGGCCCCATATTAGGCGGAGGTCCCATACCTGGTGGACCCATATCCATCACTTGGTTACTAAAATCGTTACCACCACGCATCATCATACGAGGCGGAGGACCCATTCCTGGTGGTCCCATTGGCGGTGGACCCATACCCATACCAGGCGGGCCCATCCCGGGTGGTGGCGGGCCCATTCCAGGAGGACCCATCCCCATCATACCAGGTGGTGGACCCATTCCAGGCGGCATGTTCGGAGGACCGGGCGGCATATTTGGAGGCCCCGGAGGCATGTTCGGAGGACCTGGAGGCATGTTAGGAGGGCCTGGAGGCATGTTTGGCGGCCGAGGAGGCATGCTAGGCGGTCCGGGGGGCATGTTAGGAGGTCCGGGAGGCATTATTGGAGGTCCACCAGCGGAACTAACCGAGGGTATGGATCCTGGAGGTGCCATAGGAGGTGGGGGGATGCTTCCTGGCGCCATGGATCCCGGCGGAGGTGGCATCAGGGGAAAGCTTCCCATGCCTGGCGGCCCCATAGATCCATTATTGTTAGGCGGTCCTGTTCCAGGTGGACCATCCATGTTTACAATTGAAAATCAGTTCGTTATTAATAAAACTACATGAACAGTATTTGAGGTAAAAATCACCAAAATACAAACAACACAAAGCACTATTTGAGGTTATTTTGACAACTATAATTGGGTGTTGCCAATTCTGAACTACAACTTGCCAAATACCAAAGCAGATGCCACGGACCCATAAAGACCAACAATAACAGTCACCCAATTTTTTCAATATAACGTAGCTCTGATTTCCCTTTTTTATTTATGGCCTTTTATATTGTATTTAGGGTACAATAATTCTGATAATTTCGCTTAGTGGAAAATTTTGCTTCAATATGTATTTAATCTTACGTTGGCAACAATAGAGCCTATGCTCTATAGTATTATTAGGTATTCTATGATACTATCAACGATAGTCTATACTATCGTGTATTTCAAATCATTCCTTCTAACATAGACAAAAGTATTTAAGATCATACTGCTTAAGTCCTATGTATCTTATCATAATATTTTTCGTTTGTTTAACATTGAGAAGAGCAAGTCAAACGTAAAAATGACCCCAAATAGCCACATAAAGCTTACATGTAATATTGCAAGTGCAATATAAATCATTAAAATATGATTTTTACGACAAATGGACGACGGAATGAAGAAAATAAACGAATGACTCTTTTTGTTATTTCTGATTCAGAGGTGTTTCCCGCGTTTTTTCGAGAATAGTTTGTTGTGTATTTGTTTTTTCTAAAATAATGTAAATACATATACTTCGGGCAATGGTGTTTAGTAGTGATAGTATCAAGAAGTTTAAATAGCCAAGCCCATGAAAAGTTAAAGAAAATAATTTTTCCTAAGATGCAAATTAGTCTTGCTACTCAAAAAGCGGAGGGCAGTCTTGCCCTTTTCAACCGACTTCAAAAAAGGAGGAGGTTCTCAATTAGACGGTATGTTTTTTGTTTTTATAATAAATACTTTCAATTGAATCAGCATTTTATTTAGCACTATAAAAAATGCATAAGCGATAAGTTACTATATTTCTTAATCATAAAACGGCAACACTGGACTGAAATGACATTGACTGACGTTAACACGGGTTGTTCCAATAGAAAAAGAGATTTTGTTATCAAATTTTCCTGTGTTACATCAATATTTTGCACTCAGTTGCGTCATAACAATTAAGTTTTAATAGTACATACGTGTCCTGAAGTTAAGTTTCGTGTTATGACGGAAATGGGGGAGAAATACAACACCAAATGTCCTGGTGTGAAACGCCTCATGAGAGAGGCCTTGGAGTTGGCTGAAGCAACTGAAGAGTATTGTGCTCGACCTCTCGAAGACAACCTATTCGAATGGCATTTCACCGTACAAGGTCCAAAAGGTACAGACTTCGAAGGCGGTATTTACCACGGCAGGATATTGTTACCTAAAGAATATCCTATGCATCCACCACATATCATCCTCCTAACGCCGAATGGTAGGTTCGAAGTTAATAAAAAGATATGTTTATCCATATCTGGTCATCATCCTGAGACATGGCAGCCATCATGGTCCATAAGAACTGCTTTACTAGCTTTAATTGCATTCATGCCAACTCCTGCTGAGGGAACTATTGGATCTCTGGACTACACCCCGGCAGAACGGAAAATTCTGGCTAAGAAGTCAACGAGCTGGGTTTGCCCTCAGTGTGGGGAAATATCTGCTCTGTTATCGGGTACTGCTGCTAAGCCACTTACTGAGGAGGAACAGTCAGTGCTTAATCAGATAGCATTTAAAGGAGAAGAGGAGCAGGCCCCGAAACCTCCAGAAGAGCCTGTACAAGAGACAGAGCCTCAGGTTCTCGGGTCATCGGAAACCAGTACCAGCTTTTTGGACCAGTTAACAGAGATATTGGTGGCAGTTCTAGTGGGGGCCATTGCTATATTTGTGTACAGGCGCTTGAATGCTTTTCACCCTGCCACTGAGGCTGATTTGTAATGTTTTAGAGTTACAACTAGGGCTGTGCAAAGAGGTGTCAGAGTTCAAATAATTTCATACAGTTATGCCTTACACTATTATTTACATCCCTTTAATATATCTCTGGCCTTGAAGTTGCCATCATGGGGCCTAAAAATACTCAGAATATTCTGCCTTCCTATGATAACTGTAATAGCATAAAGCACTATGTGGAGATAAATGCACGTATACATTTCTATCTATTGGATAATAAAATAATTTAATTAATTAAAAACCAGTATATTACATGTTAGCAATAAAAAAGAAAAACAAAATTTTACACACATTTTTCTTTTTGGCTGTTATGATTAGGGTGGCAGTATTATTCTCAGGTGATATGACAAACTTTTGAAATGAGTAGTATTCCCCCAATCCCATTATAATTAAGAAATTTTAAACTAAATTATTATTGTATATTTCTAGGATTTATTTTCAGCCCAATTTATTTTTCTAAATGTGTTGTAACATGAATGTAAGTCAAGAATTAACATTAAATTCTAAAACTTGTGCCTTATTGTTATCAATGAGGATATTTGTACTATACAGCATTTTTGACTTACATGCTGTTAATAAACTTCACTTAAAAAATTGTGTAGGTGTGATTTTTGTGATTCCTTGTAGGTACTAAATTTTATTTCTAGCTTTTATATTGTATATATGTTTATATGAATGCTTGACAGGTGGCATAAAATAATAAATGATATGGAAACTTACCATAATGAATCAATTGGACATTTGAAATGTACCATTCTCATATTTGTGCCACCTCTAGATATGTAGTGACATTCCAAAAGCTCAGCTGATTATTGGAATTCACTGAGATACTTTCAATTAGATAATAAGTACAGCTTAAACCTTTCTTTATAATTGAACTTATTAAAAAATGGATAAATTACATACAATTTAAGAAAATCGTATTAATCAATTTCAAGTTAACTAAGGTACAATTTATTATATATATAATATATATGAATTGCTTTAAAATTATTTGTAATTGTGTTGCATTGATTTGAATATTAAAAGAATTTGTAAATTCTGTACATAATTTGTCCTTTTATTTCCAATTGCATTCTCTTGAAACCTAATATTTTAAAACTTCAAATATTGCATGCAGATGATTAGTTGGACAACCCATTCCTTAAATCAACCTATACAGTCTAGAAGTAGGCCTTATATCATAATATGTTGATTCTGTGGATGACCATGCAATGAAACGAAAGAATGAAGTTAAGATTTATAATAAGAATTTAATCCTAAAGGAAATACATCTAGAGACAAGTATTCTGGTAATACTTAATTAATTTTTTTAAAGAGAATTGTGTTGTAGTTAATCCTTCCACCTTGATGTGCTCTTGAATGTGATGACATTACATTAGGGATGTAGAAAGAAGTACTATTGCTGTACTTTAACAATTATATCAAATCTGCAACATTCATTGGCATTTCGTCAATCTGAGTGGAGTAGTACTGCTCAATGTCTCTCAGAATCCTGATGTCGTCGGACTTAACGAAGTTGATAGCCACACCCTTGCGTCCGAATCGACCTGATCTGCCGATCCTGTGGATGTACAACTCACGGTTGTTCGGCAGGTCATAGTTTATGACTAGAGACACTTGCTGCACGTCAATACCTCTAGCCCAGACGTCTGTTGTGATAAGAACGCGGCTGTAAAAAATAGATATGTAATTTGAATATTAAGTTTCTGACTGTAATTAGGGAACAAAAATTGCTTAGAATATTCATATGAATACAGTGTGATTATTATTACAAGTATCAGCTGGCTGCTCTGGATGCGGTTGAGCGTCGTGCCTGAAGGCTCATTGGTGACGATGCTCTGGTAAATACCAAGTTACAGAGCCTCAAATAGCGTCGCAGTGTGGCCTGTCTTTCGGAATTCTACAGGTTACATTTTGGGGAGTGTGCCCAGGAATTACATGATTTGATTCCCCCCATCCCCCTTCCATCACCGGACTACCAAGCGTGGTGAAGGACTTCATCCTTATGTAGTAGACATACTACGCTCTCGCACGAAGCGTATTGCTTCCTCTTTCATAAAGCAAACTACTAAGGAATGGAACTCCCTGCCAGCTTAGGTATTTCCCGAGGTCCAGACAAAAGAGTGAATAGGCATTTTCTGTGTAAGCGCGCGCGG
Organism: Esperia sulphurella; assembly: GCA_947086405.1. NCBI lineage: Eukaryota > Metazoa > Arthropoda > Insecta > Lepidoptera > Oecophoridae > Esperia > Esperia sulphurella. Next base: position 3,989,185 of record OX352274.1, on the reverse strand, counting down.
TCTTTGAACTGTTGTACAAATGCTGCAGGTTTATGGGCTACAATGACTGTTTACCATCAGGCAGGCTGTCTATACATCAGCCTGTTTTACTTAATTGTAGGTTGGCTTGCATAAAAAACTATTTACCAAAATAATATTAAAGTAGTAATTTTTTTATAAACATGGTATACCTTTGGCCTGAACGGAATTCCTTCATAATATTGTCCCTCTCTTTCTGGGGCATGTCTCCGTGCATGGAGCTGACTGTGAAGTTTGCCTCCTGCATCTTCTGTGTCAGCCAGTCCACCTTCCTCTTGGTGTTGCAGAATATAACAGCCTGTGTGATGGTGAGCGTGTCGTATAGGTCACACAGTGTGTCGAACTTCCACTCTTCGCGTTCTACAGCCACAAAGAACTGCTTGATGCCTTCTAATGTCAACTCATCGCTGGAAATTAAAATTTCTTTATACAGAGCAACTTATGTCAATTAACCTAATATTTTTTTCAAAGATTAATGAATCATTGAACTTTTTTGAGTTAGCAGTGCATGACACATTAGTTTAGAACCAGAATTGTGTTTGTAAGTAGGCAATATTACCTATCAAGTCAAACTGCCATATCAAATTGTATATGTTAATCCTACATACAATCAACACTTTTCTTTATATTTAAGAAAGAACATACCGTTTGACCAAAATCCTGATGGGGTCTGTCATAAATTTGGAAGTCATTTCAAGAATTTCGTGAGGTAGAGTGGCCGAGATGAGTACAACTTGTGTCGCTGGTGGCAGGTAGCGGTAGACATCATAGATCTGCTCTTTGAAGCCCTTGTTTAACATCTCATCTGCTTCATCAAGAACCAGCATCTTTATTGATCTAGTACGTAGAACACGTCTCCTGATCATATCTAAAAATGTAACAACAAAAAAACAGTTATTATTATTATGAGGCTAATAGGCAAGCAGCAATTGCTGGTATGGCATATTAAATGAAGTTATTTATGGTATATTAAGTTTTAGAATTGTCACTTTTAACACTGGTTTTTGAAGAACTTGTCTAGTCTGTTTTTAAAGGTGTTCACTGAGTGGGCATTGATAATAAATAAATAATAAATATCTCAGACATTCACACCAATTATCCAGTCCCAAACTAGGCAGAGCCTGTGGTATGGTTACTAGATAATGGATAGACATACTTAAATAAATATATAAACATCCAAGACTTGGGTACAAACATAATGTCCTACTACTACTAAAATTACACACCAATTCTATGATTCCTCAAGTTAACAGTTTTAATTCATTTTTATTTTTATTTGTTTACTTTGAGTCACAAACAAAATTACATAATGAAAAGACAAAGAATTGTAATTAAACAACAAACATGAAATATTTTTATAGAACGTCATTATACATCTAATATCACAATTAATGAAATGAATAAACAAACACATGCCAGTATTATTAATAATGGGACACTTATTCTTGATGTAAACATGGAAATCAACAACTAGCCATATTTTTAGTTAAACATGAATCTTTAACATAACTCAAAATCACCAATCCTTATTTTTTTTAAATGGAAAGTAGCTCATATGCTGATGCATCCATATTTCAGCAGTATTGGTGGTGGTTTATAATAGTCTGCAGCATGCTAACATGACTAATGGTCTCTAACGCTAGTAGTTACTGGCACAAATTATATGATAAATTCAACCTTAAAGCTTTGATGAAGACATATAGTCTAGAATACATTATAGTGAGAAAATATATCATATAAAATTGATGAAATCAAATAAAACATATAATAAAAATAGAGGCACTGACAGCACCAAGCTCTATTTGTCTATTTATTAAAAGAGAGCACACTACTGGATACTAGCAGGCAGACTACTAGATTTAGGTGGCGGACTAGTTAAAAGTAGTATATTTGACTTTGTTTTATCAATGTAAACCCATCAGGGATAAAAAGAATTTTTTTAATAATAGTGGTGTCATTATTAAATAAAATACATAAATAAAACCAAATCAAATAGATGATAAATAAGACTACTCAAAGTTGCAACTTTTGAAATGTTACTCACCAAACACTCTTCCAGGTGTCCCGGACACAACATGCTGACCATAATCCAACTTCCTGATATCCTCGCCCAGGTTTGTGCCACCAATGCATGCATGGCACTGTACATTCATGAAGTCTCCCAAAGCAAGTATCACTTTCTGTATCTGGGTGGCCAGCTCACGAGTTGGAGACAGTATTAGAACTTGGGTCTCACGGAGCGTCGTGTCCAGAGACTGCAGAATAGAAATGGAGAATGTAGCAGTCTTTCCTGTACCTGACTGAGCTTGGGCTATCACGTCTCTGCCCTTCACGATGGGCAAAATGCTGCGTTGCTGAATAGCGGAAGGTTTCTCAAAGCCTGTAATTGTAAAATGTGAAAGTTATTTCGTGCCGAGTACACGGATGAATACACGTGCAATCATTTAGACAACACGTGAAATGTAGTTTATAGAGTACAAGGTCTTACCGTAAGTGTATATTCCTCGTAATAACTCATCTCTGAGCCCCATGGAATCAAATGTTGGGATGACTTCAACATCTTCGCTCGTGTCGAATTCTACATTTGACAAATCTTCCGATATTATCTTACGAGTGTTAGTAAACGAGACCTCTGACGACGTCATACTTCTGTATATAGATTTCGAACTTTATTTACGAAAACTATTACGCCAAAAGATAAATAATGCACAATACAACACCAACAACCTCAATCTGAACAAATCCAACACATCGAACCAATGCAATACACAAGAAAGCAAGAACGCGCAACGCAGGCCCTCGCGCAGTGAAACCAGTGTTGCCAGATGGTTATTTTGGGTTCCTTCCAAAGCTTATCCAAAATCCCAAAAAAAAAAATTTTTTTTAGAAATAACAATATTTCATGTTATAATGTGAAAAATTGCTAATGTTTTAATACTAGATTTCAGCAATGTTTTATTTATTATTATTATTAATGAGTTTGCGCTTCCATTACTTGGTCAACGACACATCTTGCGTCGTCGGTCGAATAATTCTCCGCGTCATCAGAGCGCTATAAAGGGCATGTAACATTTTATTATGAGCCCAAGCATACCTACTGTCGGCCATTTTTGATTCTATATTTCAAGGTTTGATCAGCGGCCGCGATATCAAGAAATTTTCAAGATGATCGAAAGTGGATATGCCAGAAACGTTAGATGGCCTTTATTTAGGAATTAAAATATTGCAGCATTCGTAATGAAGGCATAAAATTAATGCACCCTTCAGGCAAATAATACTTTATTGTCAAAATTGCTTACGCGGTTTGCACAGCCAATCTAATGCAATTAATCTTAAGTTATCATTACACCTTATCCCTTTAAATGTCTCCCTCCAACGCTCTAAAAAGCTCCAAGTCTGGAGGGGATCCCCCCAAACTGGCAACATTGACTCATACAGTTGTCAAATCTAAACTTGTAACAAGGGAATGAAATATCGTTGTCCTTTTCTATAGTTAGGTATTCGATAAAGAAAGCGATAAAAGAACGAATGAGCAATCCTACAATGCGCGGCGTTTTGTTCGGCTGGAAAGTATAGACTATTTCAAGATGGATACCCGTCTCTGTTTCCTAGATCAATTTTTCTACTTAGTATGGATGTTGCACTATTAGCAACGCAGCAGAGATAACGCGCGCGCTCCGAGCGACAAGATTAGAAAAACTGAGAATGTTGCGAGATGATGCTAGAGAAGATGCTATTTCCCTTTTGTATTTCGCTACTACTAAATGTCAAAATCAGTAATGAATAAGTTTTGATTTTCAGTCGCTTGGAGCGTCTCAGGGTGAACATTTGATTCGCCAATGCCGAGTTGGGAATAGGACTGCTGATGGATTAAGAATACAATGCCATAAAAGCTGGCATATGATTCAGTGTTTTCACAAGTTTATGGCAGTACACCTTAGATTATTAGTACACCTAAAGATATTTTAGTACACTACTATAATGCCACAAGTGGCACTAGCTGAGCATGTAGAACATTTGCAAAAACTAAACGCATCTAACAACGCATTCGGATTTGTGGTGAAAAAAGAACGATACGATCGTATTTGATTTGATTTTGAACGAATCAAAATGGATGCTGGGTGTGAATGAACTATGTACAGAAAAACGACAGCTTTTTGCTGAATTGTGTCGTGGGCCCGATTATAATCGGGAATCTGGCGTCGCGGTTTTGTTTTGTAGTTATTTAGACAGTGACAAAATTATAAGTGCCCTCGAAGTAAGATCATACCGTTTATTGATTCAATTCAGTAGTCACCGTGTCGGTAATGTGTTTATATGAAAGTTTCGGAGGAGCTTGTAACCCGCAGGTGGGCTTAGTAGAATGAGGACTATCACGATAACATTGGATGTCGATCCTCATCACCGTTTGGTGTCTTGTGATCCGCCGTTGCCAACGTTCGCTGCGACATGGCGATAGTGTTCGGACTGATATTGTGTCGCTCGTGGTTTGTATGAGCGGTCAGAAATGAAATGCATATACAGGAAGGAACAAACACAACTCTGACAACATGTACCAAAATGACAGAGGAAGTGGACAGAAGACATGGCGTGAATGGTAACGGCAGCAGTAAGGGTGCGAGCGAGGATACTGCTGGGCACAATTCTGCTCTCTCTGCGACTGGTGGGCGGCTCAAATTCTTCAAAGGTAAGAGTCACGACCACCGTCTTACCTTACTTTCCTTACCGGGTATAATAACCACTGCAATGTGCGACTATAATCTTTGACTGCAGAGTAGGCCTGTTTGTAAGAAAAACTACTAGAAAGTCATTCATGCTCTGATAATCTTTGCAGGCGCATTTGGTGGGCCGTTGCCAATTGTCTGTGCACAGCCTCTGTGCTATTGTTGTACATTTCGTAAGGAGCTGTGTTCACTGTAGTGGAAATAAAACAATTTTATCATATAGTACATTGCATGAAGCAGAGTTTGTACTTGGCTCCAATTAATTGGAAATGTCAATGTGTTTGTAAATTACCTGATTTATACTAATCACTTACCCACCAACTGAGTTTATGAATACCTTTTCTAGCTTTATATTCCACGTAATCTAAGCAGTATCTAATAACATCCAGCCATGTTGGCAGTGTCAGACTCTAAATGGAAGGAGAGAATAGACTAAGACTGACAAAAGTTTTTTTAATCTCTGTCTAGTATGGCTATCCTTATGATCACCTTGTATCTATTAAATGAATACTGACCTTCCTCAGTGTAAAATGACCTAGCTGATCATGTCAGTTTTCACTAAAACTGCCCAAGTGTCAAAGAACATAAAATGGTACCAAAACATGGAAATTCAAACACTCAAGATTCTATACATTATCTGGTGGTGTCGCGGCTGGGCGCGGCGCGTCTGCTGGTGGGCGGGGATTTCAATGCATGGTCGCGCTGGTGGGGCAGCGTGAGGGACGACGAGCGCGGGGACGAGGTGGCCGGCCTGCTGGACGACCTGGGGCTGCACGTGCTCAACGAGGGCGACGCGCCCACGTTCGAGGTGTGGCGCCGCGGCCGGCCCTGCCGCAGCCACGTGGACGTGACCGCGTGCGGCGCCGCGCTGCTGCCGCGCGTGCTGAACTGGCGGAACGAGCCCGACGTCACTTCGTCCGACCACACTACGCTCGCTACAGAACTGTCGGCGAGTGGGCCTCCGCCGAGTCCGCCGCCCTCTGCCACGCGAAAATACAACACCACCAAAGCGAATTGGAGTCGATTCGATGAGGTGTTCCGAGAGGCGATGCGGGGTCGCCGCCTGGACGTCGAGCGCATGGAAGCTTTGAGCGAGCCTGCGCACATGGAGAGAGCTGCCGGCGATTACACGGCAGCGGTTACGGCCGCGTGTGAAGCCGCCATCCCGAAACTGCGACCGCCCCGAGTCAAAGCTGACCCGCCGTGGTGGTCTGCCGACCTGGAAAAATTAAAAAGGGATGTAGTAACCAAAAAGAGGCGGGTGCGGTGCGCGGCGCCGCGACGGCGCGACCACGTCGTGGGAGAGTACCTGCGCGCGCGCGAGGAGTACGCGGAGGCGGCGCGCACGGCGCAAACTCAAAGTTGGAGGCAGTTCTGCACGGCCGCGGACCGCGAGAGCATGTGGGACGGCGTGTGCCGCGTGCTGCGACGCACGGCCCGGCGCCGGCCCGACGTGCTGCTGCGCGACGCGGCCGGCCGCTCGTGCACGGCGCGCCAGTCGGTGCGGCTGCTGGCCGACACGCTGTTCCCGGAGGACGAGGCGACGCGGGACGCGCCCGAGCACGCCGCCGTGCGCGCGCGCGCCGCTAGCGAGCGGGCGCGCGGCGCGGACGATCCGCCGTTCACTGCGACGGAGCTGCAGTGGGCGGCGCGTGGGTTCGCGCCGCGCAAGGCGCCCGGTCCCGACCATCTGACGGCCGACGTCTGCGCGCGAGCCGTGCTCACTGACGACGGTTGCTTCCTGGCGCTCGCGAACGCCGCGCTGCGCCTGGCCTGCTTTCCGATGCCGTGGAAGCGTGCTGCTATCTGCATCCTCCCGAAACCAAAAAAAACAGACCTGGCTCATCCTCGCTCTTACCGGCCGATAGGACTGCTGGCAGTGTTGGGCAAGTTTGTAGAGAAAATGTTGGTGGGTAGGCTGCGGTGGCACCTCCTGCGAACACTCAACCCGCGCCAGTATGGCTTCATGCCCCAGCGCAGCACCGAGGACTCCCTCTATGATCTAGTCGAACACTTGAAACAGAAAATGATAATTGAGAAAAAGATATGTCTTCTTATATCGCTTGACATAGAGGGGGCTTTCGACAATGCTTGGTGGCCGGCCATCAGAGTGCAACTCCTGGAGCGAGGATGCCCTCGTAATCTATACGAACTCGTAGTGTCATATCTTACCGAGCGCTCTGTGTGCGTGAATTACGCGGGCGAACAATGTGAGAAGGTAACCACGCGAGGATGTGTGCAGGGGTCTATAGCAGGGCCCACCATGTGGAACCTCGTACTGGACCCACTCCTCTCGCGATTGGTGGACCGGGGTGTTCATTGCCAGGCTTTCGCGGATGATGTGGTACTGACCTTCTCTGGACACTCAATGCTGCAACTGGCGGAAGAGGCAAACAGGACTCTGGATCTTGTGTACAGCTGGGGCACTGCAAACAAGCTGAGGTTTGCACCAGCCAAAACAAACTGCATGGTGCTCACCAGAAGGCGGCAAGTTGTGAACCCGGTTTTGCACATGGGTGGACACGCCATACAAATTGTAAGAGAGTTCAAGTTGCTAGGAGTAATTATAGATGACAGACTCGGCTTCAGGTCCCATGTGAATGCTGTATGTCAAAAAGCCATTAACATTCATAAACAACTAGAGAGAGCTGCCAGGGTCACGTGGGGCCTGAACCCAGATATTTTGCGCATTATATATGTGTCCATCGTGGAGCCCACAGTCCTGTATGCCTCAAGTGTGTGGGCAGCGGCAGTAGATCGTAAGTGCAATATAAATCGTTTACGGGCAGTACAGAGACGTTTTGCAATTAAAATGGCTAAGGCCTATCGCACTGTCTCATTCGCAGTATCACTGGCAACAACTGGACTGCTGCCGCTGGACATGCGCGTGAGAGAAGCAGCCCGTATATATAAAGTCAAAAGGGGCCAACCACTCTCGACTACCTTGGAGGGACAACTAGAGCCTAGAGTGCCGTACCTCGATACGCCGCACCCGGCTGAGTGGGTGCCCATCTCATACACAAGCATGGAGGAAGTCACAGAAAAAAGCCTTACCGAGTGTGGAGTGGTCGGGCCGCACATTTACACTGACGGGAGCAAAATTGAAGGCAAGGTAGGAGCGGCTCTCACTGTGTGGCGGGACGGTGCGGAGGTCGAGTGCCATACCCTGAAGCTTGAGCCCTACTGCACAGTCTTCCAAGCCGAGATGCTGGCTATCCTGAGGGCGACGGAAATAGCTGGGGAAATAAAGGAACATAATTTGAACATTTTTTCAGACAGCAAATCATCACTAGATGTTATTCAAAATCTCACCTCCCAGCATCCTGTCGCCTTCAGGATAAAAAAGAACATAGTGGGGCTTAGCTCCAGGGGTGTGACTGTGCGGCTCTTCTGGCTACGAGCCCATGTTGGCACGCCTGGAAACGAGCGTGCTGATGAGCTGGCCAAGGAAGCTGCTCTGCACAGGGAAGCTAAGGCCGACTACAATTGCTATCCGCTCTCCTATGTGAAGAGGGTCATCAGGGAGGACACGGTCGCTAACTGGAGTCAGCTATACCTTGAAATAACTGAGGGAAAACACATCCGCACGTTCTTCCCTGGGGCCCTTCGAGCTTATCGATATGCTCGCGACACGCGGCCGCACGGCATCATGACGCAGGTGCTGAGCGGACACGGCGGCCTTCGTCAATACCTACACCGGTTCAAACTTCGCGACACACCGTGGTGTCCATGCGAGCCGGGAGTGGTGGAGGACGTCGTCCACGTACTGACAGAGTGTCCACGATTCGGCGCCGAGCGTCAACAAGCGGCCGCAGGGATGGACACCCCCATAACACGTGGAAATCTTAGTGACCTCTTAGTCGGGAAACATACAAAACCCATGTTCGCAAGATTCTGCGTCAGGGTGATGCGTGTGGCGTGTCTAGCAAACGATAGCAAGGCGGTCTGGACGGCAAATTAGGCTAGAACAAGCGTGCGCGACCACTTGCACTGCTGCTCCTGCTGTAGACTAATATTTGTATTATTTGTTATAGATTGTCTTTGATATTATTCACATTTTCTTCTGTCATTTAATCACAAATTAGATAGAGTATGTCCAAGGACATTTAATCTTTCTGTTTTCTTTTCTCATACTGACTTAAAGCAAAAACTTTAAACTGTACAGCCTTATACATAAATTATTCATTAGCTTATCAAAATATTTCTGTCTTTCTGAGTTCTGTGTAAATTTAGATTATGTTAGTATGTATACCTACTTAAATCCAATTGTAATTTGATGTTGTAACTACTTAATTCATATTTTACGAGTACAACCATTTGTATAGAAAGTATAGGTAATTCTTAAGTAATGTTTGCTCTATAAAAAAAAAAAAAAAAAAAAAAAAAATAATAATAATAATAATAAAATATGGAATACACAAAGAAAAAAAAAAAAAAAAAAAAAAAAAAATCTTTAATACACAAAAAAAAAAAAAAAAATACAAAGGAAAAAAAAAAATAAAAAAAAAAAAATAAATTAATATAAAAAAAAAAAAAAAAAAAAAAAAAAACCTTTCCCCATAGTCCCAATTCCTGTGTATTCCCATGCTGTACAAGCACGAGAATTCTACTATAAAGAGCAAACACCGCATAATAAATGTCTCTGACCAACATGTCAGAGGATAAAAAGTGCGGAACATTAAAAAAAAAAAAAAAAAAAATACATTATCTGGTTTACACTGACCATCCAGCAAGATTATCATGTCTATCCAAATCATTCCCTGAGATAATCAACAATTAATAAGCTTCTATATGACCCTTTTTAAAATCCTTAATATTATTTATTGAGAAAATGTTATGGTGAGAAAATATTATTTTATTGCATTATTTTTGTTCTACTAAAATGATTTTAATTGTTTTATTTTCAATTATTAAAAGTCTTATCATGATCTTTATTTATTTTCTGATCAGAACTACAGGTTGTTACTGTGAGTACCAAATCTAATCAGGGGTCTGTAAACATGATCTTGTTGACTTGGCCATCTCAAATAATAATAGTAAGCACATTCTGTAATTTTATAAGCAAACAGTTACGGCAAATGCTTTCTATGCTATATGATATCACTTATCCGTACTTGATGATTGACAATAAGTTTATTAGTTACTATATTAGTTCTACACACATTTCTTGAAGTCAAAGTAATATATATTCTAACTGGGGTATTTTAAGAAGACTTGGAAGTAGTAAGTGTGTAGATTCATGATATAATAAAAGAATATTGTATTATTTTAACTATTTTTAAGGTATTGTGATATAGAGGCATTGCTGCATATATGAGTTTTCGTGTTCCAATATGCATTGTTTCCGTTATTAAAACATCTTATTTGTAACAAAACATTGTTTTACATTTAGTTTCATGGTGGGTTTTACCATAAATATGCAATGAAATATAGATAGATGCATTTATTGAGGCATTGATAACTGTAATGGTTGGGTAACATACATTTAACACATCATACATAATGTTGTTTATTTTTCTTCTTATTAATGGCTTTAAAAATTCTTCGCTGATTGGAACTGTGTATATTATTTAATTTAATCTGTTATTAACATGATAAATGCTACCTAACAACTGGTAATGAAATATTAATATTTATTGCAAATGATATGGGTCAGTCAGCTGTCCATTTTTATCTGGTAAATACCTACTGACAAGATAGATTATTATGTATAATTTGATATATTGATAAGAGACTAGTGGTTTCCTACATCAGTTGAGTCTCTTTTCTTTCTGCAAATTTTAAGGTTTCTAGCTATACCCAGGACTTTAAACTGTCTTGCTATATAAGTCAGCCAGGGACTCAGGGTATCCTTTAGAATTTCATAAAAATGGTTACCCTTATGCCAACCAAAGCTTTTTAACCGTCTGTCTTTCTGCTGGATAACTTGACAACTATTGGACCGATTGATATGAAATTTCGAATCTTCCTGTCAGAAGCATTTGGGCGTAAGTCCGGTTTAGCTAAACTTGACGTACGCCCAAATGCATACAGGAAGATGAATTTAGTTGCAGTTATAGGTAAATTGTCGAAATTTAATATATTTTTTTGGAAAAAAAAACAATAGAACCTGCACATTGTGTATAAAGTATGCTCACTTTATGAATTTTGTATAAGTCATTGTAACATGTATGTTTCAGATGGCAAGTTCATCCTGGAGCTGGTGCGCGGGTGCGCGCGCGAGGGCGAGCGCGCAGGTTGGGTGTCGGTGCCGCGCAAGACGTTCTGGCCGCCCGCCGCCGCGCCGCCCGTGCCGCCCGCACCGCCCCTCGCGCCCCTCGCGCCCTGCGCCTCGCTCAGCGTCTCCGACGACAACAGCTCCATCCAGTCCTCGCCCTGGCAGCGCGACCACTGCTGGAAGCAGGCCGCACCGCGCCGCAACCTATCCAAAGAGCTAGCTATGTACTACTGCCGGCCCAGCACGCTGCACACGGCCACCATCGCCGCGGCCGGCCGGCTCAAGCGGCGCCGCCCGCACGACGCGTCGCACCTCGACGCGCTCGCTAACGGCCTGCGCCGCCTGCCCGCGCCCCCCGCGTCCGCCGCACCCTCCGCGCCGCCCAACGGCGACTGCGACACGAGGCGGAACGGCGACGCGGACTCGCCGGACGACAGAAGCGAGGACCTCGTCAACGGCGCCTCATCCGCCGACACCAAATCGAAATCGACGTCCGACGACGACAGGTGGACGGAGTTCGATCGAGAGAAGTACTACCATATGAAACTCAAGAAACCATATCAGTATCATAAATTAAGGGTTTACAAGAAGACACGGTCGGCGCTGCGGCGGAAGGAGCTCATGAAAACGATCGAAAAGCTGCGCGAGAGGATAGCGTCGCTGCCGGCGCCGGTGAACGCCAAGTTGGCCAACTGTAGGCAGGAGCATATGATGGTGTCGCCGAGGAAGCGCATCCTGAGGGAGCTGGAGCGGGTGAGCCTCGAAGACCAAAGCATGAAGAGGCGGGCCAAGACCGTGCCCGCGCTCAGCACGGCGTCGTACCCGCCCTCGCCGGGCCCGAGCCACGCGCCCAAGCCGGACGGCCCGCGCGCGCACAACGGCACCGCGCGCAAGGAGCCGCCCGTCTCCAAGAACGTGAGCAGCTACAGCATACTCTCGCTGCTGAGCATGCCGGACGAGAGTCCCGGGCGGCGCTCGCCCGATGCCAAGCGCTCGCCGCACTCGCATCCGCCTTCGCTGAAGACGGAGTCGCCGTCGAGCGTGCACTCGCCGGACCTGAGCCCCAGCCCCGACCACTACCGGTACCGGTACTCTGCGCTGGCGCTGGGCTCCCCGGGGCCGGGCGTGACGCGCGACTCGCCCACGCCGCCCTCGGAGCTGACGCGCTACCGGCCGCCCGCCGCCCCCGCGCCCGTGCCCGCCCCCGCGCCGCCCTCGCCGTACGGCGCGCGCTCGTGGGCGCAGTACCGCGGCTCGCCGGCACGCGACGAGTGGCGCGAGCTGCCCTACCTGTACGGCTACCCGTACGCGGCGCCGCTGTACCGCGCGCCCGCCCCCGCGCCCGCGCCCGCGCCGCCGCTGTGGATGCACTACGCCATGGCCCCCGGCGCGCCGCCCGGCCCCTGGGCGCCGCTCGCGCACCCGCTGCTCACAGACCACATACCCAAGGATGAGCCCACTTCAGGTGAGCTTTCTTTCATTCTTGCTCATTTTAGTTAAAGTACCATAATCGATTGCTGGATCGCTATAGTGAATTTGTGTGTTCCAGATTTGCCACTGAACTTGTCGAAGCACTGAAGGCGACGTCCGGCGCTGGTGCGAGTCTGACACGTGAGACTGAACACACACACAAAGATCGTTTACTTCCTCGCGCGTGAATGTATGAATGCGTTGAACGTAGTTGTTTAGGCAAACGAGGACTTTTTAGAGTAATGTAAAATCGCAAGGATTTATATTTTTATATTTAACTTGAACAAGTTCGAACAGTAAACTTGTGGCATATTGTCTTCAGTAAAATTGGTCCTATCAACATTCCAGTCGCTCCAGCTATTGGCGCGTGCAAAGTCCAAAAACTACATCCCACCTAACCCAATAATTCGTAATCGCCCTAATGCGATATAATTTAAACCTTGATTATAAATAAACAAATGTGTTTTTGCACTCTAGCAAAAAATATTTTTGTATAAATTGTGGTTTTCCGACAACCATTTGTCTGAAAATTTATTTACAAACTAATGTATATTACACTGAAATACTATATTTTAGTATAGATCTATGTATGCAGAGTCATGTGTGTATTTTCATACGAAATATTTGTACTGCAAGTTGAATATTTTAATATTGGCTATTATTTTAGGGTAAGACGGTAAGATGATCTAACTGAGTAATCAAAACAGTTATCAATTGTTAATGATCAGTGCCTTGAAACAAATGAAGATATTATGAACATATTTATGAATGAAAAGTATTACATAAAGATAACTCCTGGCTTCGTCCAAATTTACAAAAAGAACTTCCAACATTAATATGTAACGTATTCTCTCCTGCTCAGCTATAAATATACATTATCTATTTTTTACACTATTGAAGAAATTCTATCCTATTACTTACTCACTTGCAAAATTCCATAATGTTTATGTTCGATCTCATTATTTTATTTAGAAAATAAAACGAGGTAAAGACTACAGTTTTGGGATCAAATTTGGATGTGTGTTTATGTAACATGTATATTATAATAAGATGCATTGTATATAATTTGTGAATGGTGTATTATTGATGAAAGTTGGGCGTAGTTTATATCAGAGCATTAACCGCTTACAATTTATCACTAAGAGTTTATTACCTTCAAATAATTATTGTAATTGTACAGTATTTTTGTAATGAGTATTTTATGGTTGATATGATGATGATGATCGGTTTTCTGTCATGTAATGCTTCGCGGAGCTGACTCAACGCTAATGGCATCGACAGGCCACAGACGATCTTGTAAGACGACAAGCTCCGTAGACTAGAAAAAGTTCTCTACTAGTATCGGCGTCTTGTAAATAGCATCAGACCAACAGGAACTGAACCATTTTGCGCCTAATTTTTATTTTTACATAAAATAGATTAAAGGGTGGAAGGATATAAACACAAGTAAATAGCCCCAACACAGCTAAATTTTTATGCATATATACTTTAGAGAAATACGAGTTGGTAAATAATGAATAGGCGATATTGAGTATGATGGATGACCCTGGTCTTATACCTATAACAGAGAAGTCCGCAAGTCACTTTTCTGGTTGGTTTAATGCTTTGAGTACGTTTTAATGACATTTATTGTCAGCCTACTGGGCCAGGCCGTCTGTGGCCTGTTTATTGCTCGTTGGTATAGCGGTGCGGTGCGCCCGCGACGCACGCTGCCGCAGGGTTCGGGCTTTGAGATTAAAATCTACAGGCTGTTCAATTAATCAATTGCTAATAACTCATAATGATAGCAACGAACTAGCAACCAATTTCAAGGAAAACAACATTAGCTGTAGATTTCAGAATGAGTAAATAAAAATAATAAATGAGATCGGTTATAGAGGTATAAATTTTTTTTTTCATTCCAAATTAAATGTGAAAGGCTTTGTCGATCATTCTTCCTCCATTTATCATTGATTTCTGCCAATAGGGCCCTTAAGACGTACGCGCTTGCCCGCGCGCAATCGCTCTCGACTAGCGAGCGGCCCATGGTCAATATAGTATGCCGCGCGATTAACCGAGCGATTGGGCGACTAAAAACAAGACGCGTACGCGTGATTGGCCGCATGACTGCATCGATGATAAGACTGCGTGATTGCGTGTGTGACGCAAGGATACTACATTTTCTTTCATGCGCGCAATCACGCATGCTTCTACAATCGGCGCGATAAAGTAAGAAAAAGTAATAAAATAAACAGAACTGCATGATCGGTGTGTGTACATAGTCTATCATTGATCTATCAGTGTGGCAGTTATTAATAATTAATTATTGAACAAACTCTAGAGCTAGTTTACTGCAATTTTAGTTGAAGTATGGGATTTTATGTAGTATAAGAACAGTTTAAAGGATGGTAAGGGACTGACTTTGATGTAATATTATCGTTAATGGAATGTATAAAATAGTTGTATAATCGGAGGCCTACTGTATGTAACAAATGTATTGTCCGACAACAAAGTTGACTTAGTGTAAATGTAGCTGTAATAGATCCTGCTCAATTTAATTCTGAGTACAGATAAGCAACATTTATATATATGTTGTAGAAGGGAGTAACCTATTTCTTGATTTTCCTTTTTTTTGGGGAATTTTATCGATTCATATTTATTTTTGGGTTATTTGAGTGTATGCATACCACCGTTCACGTGCGAAACGTGACGTGTTTATGTGGTGTGCATAAACTACACATTGATTATAATTGTATTACAGTTTCAACTGTGGATTATGAAACTGTCAAACAATCATATTTCTTCTAACAATGTACAGGAATACTTAACATTTATGAATTGCAATTATTTGAAGTAAATATTGCGCAAAACTGTTATTGTAACGTTTCAAAAAATGTTTGATTGTCTTATTAACTGATCGATCACGCATTCGGTTTTCGCTTAGTTGATTGCTTGATCATTGTTTTTGAGCTCAACGACCCCGTACATTGCTGTCGAAATATGAACTGTCGTTACTATCTTTTTATGACGTAACACTTGTATACTTATTTAAATATCGATCAAAGCTATCCATATTAGGGGAATTGCGAGTTTTACGTTTTCCCGGTTGAATCAAAATCTATTTGTATTTAGTATAATGAAGCTATAAATATTTACGTAGGTATGTGTAATTAATCAATTTAATCATTTTTATACACGCTTATGAAAACAAATTTAACTGTTCGTTTTTTAATAAGATAGAAAACCAACGACCAAGTACATGATGGTGCCATTCGATAACTATGCTTATATTAGTAAAAGGGGGTAACATGGAAATGGCAGCACCTCCCGACCACAACATATTGACCGCGATTAAAAATAATATTTTTGTACGCTATATAAACAGGACTAATCGAAGTATGTGATAGAGCTTTCGAATAAGGTAAAAACATAGGGGATGCAGGTGTCTTAAAGTCCATTTAAAACATATTTATATCATGCGGAGAATAGTTATTATCCATTTTATATATTAAGATGTAGTTATGTACTCGAATAAATATAACTTTTACAAAAAATGAGTTATTATTACTATGTAAGAAAGAAAGAAAGAAAGACACATTTATTCACTGCCAAATAACACACTTTGCTAGATACATTTAACATTAACAACAACAAAAAACATTTACAAACAAACAACAAAAAATGTCTGCAGTATTTGAGCCTGCGACTGCTACTTGCGCGTCATCTGATTGCCACTGCCACAGAATAAGTAGCCAATGCTTCGTTTCAGATTCTAATTTTAATTTCCTCATCAAAAATCTAATAAATAAAAACGTAAACTTCGCGTGTCTGTACAATGAAAGTACCTACCCATTTGCAAAAAAAAAGTATTGGGGGGTCTAAGGATAAGTAATTGAACACATTTCGATCATGTTTAGAATTTTTGTCTGTCTGTTAGTTTGTGCACGCATTACGTAAAAACTACTGAACTAATTTTGAAGGACTTTTCACAGAGACATGGGGCTTAACTCGGAGTAACATTTAGTCTTTATTTTATCGCAATTGGCTTCCTCACAGAGCCTACACACTCCTGTTGTTCGGAGCTTGAGGTTGAACATGTGTTTGTTCAGGCCACAATGTCCTGTGACAGATAGTACGTTTCTCGTTAGCCGGACGGAACTGACTAGATATTTAGTACTCTTTGCTGACTATCACCAACTCCAAATCTTCCTTTGGATGTCATACAACTGTAGGCCTTATTCTGGCATGCACCAACACGGATTGCAATTCTGAATAGATAGAACAAATGTCGCTTGAGTCATTTTGGCAGAGCCACAGTCTCTGATTTGAAATCTGACTATGCAGGATATATGTCCTGGAAATGTACTATTTTGTACTCGAAAATTAGAATTTGTACTTCAGCCGTTTAAAAGTTATAGGGGTATATTGGTGGCTCTGCCAAAATGACGTCACTACAGCAGGCCACGCCATATCTCGAAAACTACAAAAGATATCAAAATTCTGTAATAGTAGAAAATTTGTACTCGAATATGTGCTCCACATATCCAAAATTCAGATCTCTAACCCTTACCGTTTCCGAGATATTCCGGTTTGTTTGTGGCTCGGCAAAAATGACGTCACTACAGCAGAGCCACGGCTATATCTCTATAACTACAAAAGATATCAGAACTCTGTAAACGTTAAACATTTGTACCTGGATTAGTAGCTTGCTCTGCACTATGGTTCAGGAGATACCAAGGTGGCATGCCAGAATAAGGTTTGGTTTTGTATGGAAACTTTCGATCCCCTGTAACTTTTAAATGGAGGACCGACCAAATCTGATTTTTTGCGACTATAGGTTCGAATAAACGATCTCTATATACTTACTAGAAGGAGCGAACCAAACAATCGCTCTGTTCCACATAACTGCGGTTCTGCGGAGCCGCAACTCGTTCACATTCACATTGACACTTGTGCAGTTACTACGCAGAACATTTAATTAGTACTAAATATTTACGCTACGGGTAAATAGCGTCAATATTTAGTAAATAATTAAATGTTCTGCGTAGTAACTTTTATATATAACAGGTGGGTTAGTCGAACCAACGATCTCTATGTACTTACTAGATGGAGCGAACCCAACAATCGCTTTGTTCCACGCGACTGCGGTTCCGGGAGCTGCACCCCGTTCAAATTCACTTTTGATGAATGAGCAACATTCACATAACAAGATTTATGATTTTCAATTATTATGGCGTGTATGTGCTATAAATACCAAAGCATTTTATTTTTAAATTATTAAAATTCATCAAGAAATGACGAAGTTAATAAAGTTTATGTATAGCAACTTTTTAAAACGCGCGCGCTTTTATATCCTATGTAGGTAGTAACTTGTTACAACCGGCGCGTGATGTTCTCGCCCTCTCGCTCGAATTTCATTCGCCAGAGCGGTGTCGCGTTTTGTTTACGGCAGACACTTCTCGCCGTATGCCGTCACTTCCGTTTTGGAACTATTGCACATAAATTGCTGTATCTTCATCTTCGTCATTATTCATCCGATTTAAATATTTTTTTCATAGTATTTATTGGGTTATTAGGCGCTAAATATATGCATACTTCACAAAAAACGTGACTGATCCTCATTGAACGTTATGATGACATGTGTACCGCCCACGCCTGGAATGTGTTATTGCTAGTATAAAAAATTATGTTTTGTCGGATGTACTACTTCACAAACTTACTGAAATAAAACCAAACAATATTTCGATTTGTGCTTTATTTATGAAAAAAATTGTAAATTATCCTACAATGAATCTCCGAATGAAATAGACTTACATATCATTTTATGTATCAAATACATTATTTTGCTCGACGCCAGATCAAACCACATAAGAACAATATAGTTTAAAATATTATCTACAGAATCCATTCTCGGCGACTCGATTACCAAAAATACAATCTTCGTTAACTCTACCGTCTCGCGATCGTCCGGGCCGAATGCCGCCTGCGCGCGCGCATTATGTACAGTCCCGGGACTGCGGGCGGCGGGCGGAGCGAGACGATCGCGGAACCGGACACACTGAAGCACAGCGTCACTTCGCGAGTCGAGTCGCGGCGACATTATTTACATCACGAATATACAACAGAGCGTTCGGCGCGGGGCGCGCGCGGCGGGCGTGCGGGGCGGGGGGCGCGCGGGCCGGCGGCGCTCAGCCCAGCAGCGCCTCCATAGTGTAGGGGTGCGGCGGGTGCGGCGGGCGCGGCGGCTCCTGTCAGTCGAGGATGACGAGCTGCAGCGGCGGCGCGCCGGCCGCGCCCTTGCCGGCCGCGCCCGCGCCCGCCGCCGCGCCGCCCGCGCCCGCGCCGGCCCCCGCGCTTGCGCCGCCGCCGACACCCGGCGCGCGCATCGCCCGCCACGGCGCGCGCGCCCCACGGCGCAGCTCGCCGCAGCTCAGCGTCCGTCTGGCGGCTCTGCGAAACGACAACATTATCGATAAAATAAATAACCAACAGCCCACTCACCAAATAGTACTGTATAATGGGTCATAACGAGCTACAACAGAACAGTTACGTTTAGCGACGACCTCCGTGGCGGAACGGGTAGCTCTCGGCCTGCCACGCCGGAGGTTGCGGGTTCGCATCCCGCTAGGGGCAAATGTTCGTATGAAATATGAATGTTTGTGCCCAAGTCTTGGATGTTTATATATCTATTTAAGTATGTCTATCCGTTATCTAGTAACCAAAGCACACAGGCTCTGCCTAGTTTGGGACTGGATAATTGGTGTGAATGTCTGACATATATATATATTTATTTATTTAGTTACGTCCCAAAACAATGAGCAAAACAAAGCAGCAGACGGACGGCAATGTCTTAGATTTAACATGTCAATTCAATTTGTTATCAGCACATCTTCGCTAGTATGGTTTTAGAAACGAGGATATTTTACAAAAAATAATATAGATTTTAAGTAGAAGCAGAACTTACTTGGCGGCTTCGGTCGCTTTGAAATAGAGGTCGTCTGGTGCGTCCATACACGAGATGAGATGGCGGCGACCCCCGCGCCCCGTCAAGTTTGGCTTGCCGTTCACCTGCACACAACGAAAAAGAAAGTAGAGTTTATTCATTTCAGCATAATGTTTGTCTACGTAATCTCTACATCTCATACATTCTAATCTTACTACGAGTACTTCAGCGAGAAATTACAAGAGAGAAAGTTATTATAAACAAAGAATCGTTTCAAAAATATGTATTCTTCGTCAGCTTCATTAATATGTGCACACTTCATAACCATAAGACAAAGTCACAAAGTACTTAATTGTGTAAAGCTGACAAAGAATACATATTTTTGTAAATAGTATATGTGTTTGCCATGTGTCTGATTGTACCTACCTATCTACACAAAATAATTAAGTAGCTGAAGGAACAGTAACAAAATACATTTATGTGGGATGCGTGAGCGGATGAGTATAATGGAACGTAAGGTAAAGTCAGCATAGGAGTAAGTGAATGAGAAAAAGGCGAGAGAGAGGGGAGACGAATGGCGATGACTGAAAAGAAGGATAGTAGTGCTCGGAATTGTAAAAATGTTTTTTGATTTTTAAATAAAGTGGTGTTCAAATTAAATTTGGTTTTCATTCCCACATTTATTGCACGTTGTCCTTTAAGAGCAGAAGCGGGTTAAGGCGTGGGCGACCGCATACGGCTGGCGCTCGCAACTTTCTTCAACTCATGAAAAATATTTAGCTAGAACCATCAAAAGCAGTGACAGTGAGTAAAGATTTTACTAATCATACAACGATTAACAATGTTACTTAAAGAGAAGATGTTTGTAATTTGAAAGCGATTTTTTTTTCTCTATCTAAAATCAATCCTCTTGCGTCACCAGAGGGCCTCGCAAAACTTATCTTGCCTACATCAAATTTAGGTCATGCCCCGCCACGGTTAAAGATTTAGTACCGCGCCAATACGCAGCTAGTATATTATGATACGATGTGTAAATAATGTAGCATAGATGTGGGTGTACTGACGTGTGTGAAGACGTGGGCGGGCAGCGGCTGGCCGGTGGCCTGCGCGCGCGCGCACATGGCGGCGTACTGCTCGCGCGACGGCCGCTGCATGGGCGCCGGGTGCTTGTTGGGCCGCTTGGCCGGCGGCGGGGCGGACGACTCGCGCCCGGGGCCGGCTCCTGCGCAATGCAACCGACACATGTCTCATGTGCTCGGGGGCCGAACACGAGCAAGGAATGCGTGTTACAAATAACCTGTTTTATTACTCTGCGATGCTGTTTAATACATTATTCTTATTTTCTTGTTAAGTTTTTAGGCGGGCTTTAATACACATTTATTTAATTATTACAAAGAAATAATAGAGTTAATCATTAACTAGGGAATGTATCAAAGCTTAAGGAAGCATCCATATTCAAGACTAAGCACAAGCATTTCGAAGGCACTACGTATATCCCGCTATGTGTAAACTTAGTATATTAGCGGAGTATACGTACTCGTAGATGCCGCTGATTTCAGCTTACTGTGACCTTCGTTTAAGGAGAATAATATAAGCTAGCCAGAGAGCCATTTTGAAAGTAATTGTATAGAATATAAAAATAGACAAAATAATGAGATACATCTAAAATTAAAATCTCAAAAAAGAAACACAGTCAATATTTTAAAGCCTCAAAACGCAAATTAAAACTTTAAAGGAAACTATGACAGCACAGGTATTTTGCAACACGCCTTTCAAATATCACTAAGAATTAATCGATAATTAAGATATAAACATTGAGTTGCACGAAAGTTAGGTATTGGTGAGAAGATTATCAAAAATTTTGAATGAGTGCCAGGGAATCTCAACCTAGTTTGCTGTCCCTTCTTTAGTAAAGGGGATGGCGTATTATCACTCACTCTCATGTTTTTGCGCGGGCCGCATTCCATTTTGAACCATAGAGTATAGCGAGGCCGCAGCGGGCCGCTTTGACAAGTCTGTTGTGAGTAGAAAAGGTTCAAACAATTTAGTTTCATATTTTAAATACAAACCTGTTGCTATTTTCCATAACACGTTAGCATAAAAGGAAACATTTACTTTGTTAATGATTTTATGAAAACTATGTTATTGCAATAATAAATGAACTTGAATGTCCTTTAAATTAGAACATGGATTTCAGGGAAAATTCGTCATAGCTCAGGGACCCCTTGTCCAGACTACCAGGGCGCTTATCACCTGTTTGGGTTCGTGCCAAGTGCTTGTAGGGAGGAAATATAATAACACGATAATGGACGTGTAGTGTAGCGGCACAGCCCGTGCAATTACAAACAGTAACTCATCTTCAGAGGCGTTTATAAATTTGAGATTAAAACGAAAAAATCAGGGTAGTTTGAGTCCGGTTTCCAGGATCATATTAACACCATAATTAACTTTCAAAAACTTAAGACTTATTCCTGAAGGTCAAGAGTGATTAACTTTTTTTGTTAGTTGGTCAAGCCTGTGACGTTTTTATTTACATTATTTTGTACAAATCGAGTTTCAATCGCACAGAGCAAACAGGCAAATGACGAGAAGTGAATGTGATCTTAACGAAAGAATAATGCAAAACTTCGTTGTTGTATTTAAAAATATTCAGAGTATTCTGGTCCTGATTCTGAAGGCACACATTTAAAATTTGACAGCTCTAAAATTGGTTTCGTCTTTATCTTCATAATACTGTTTGACAAGGATAGCAACAGTTTTAGTGCTGTCAAATTTTAACGTTATGCCTTCAGAATCGAGCCCTCTGTCACTATAATTTTAATAATCAAGGGTATTCATATTTGAGCTCGCCTGCGCAGCTGAGTTACTATTTGTAAGGGGGTACTGTGGTAGGAGTGAGTTGTTGGAGAGTCTTTTGTATACTGACTGTCGAGACCGTTGATGTCGTCGTAGGCGCGGCGCTTGAGGGGGTGCGCGGGTGCGGGGGCGGCGGGCGGGCCGGCGGGGGGTGCGGCCGCCTCGGCGCGGCGCGCCTCTATCTCGGCGCGCGACGCGACGCGCTCGTAAATTAGGCTGCCGTCTAAAACGCGAGCACATGGATTAGGACTATTGTTTTAGGTTATGGCACAAGAAAAATAAATAAATTAGCTTAAGCCATATTATTATTTTCATTCGAGAAACCGGTTAACACACGGCATTCAAATTGCCGACAAGCTATGGTTGATAACTTTTTGTAGTAAAGCTTTTTAGGCATTCGTCAAAATTGATAAGGGTTTATAACCAAGCTTTTTTGTCCTTCGGTATGTCTGTCGAATTGAGCAGAATTTTTTAACATACATGTACATTTTGGTAAGCAGTAATAGGAAAATAATGGAAACTCTTTTCCGAAAAAAATCAGGAACACTAAAAATATTAACTGGCGGAACACGCATACTGTGTATGACGTACACAGTATGCTTTCTCTTTTACTCGATCACTGTTAATTCTAAGCGTGTCACATAATTATATCAGCCCTTAGACATCCACTGTTGAACACATTCATTCACTTCTACCATCGGTTTTTCTGCCATCGGTTTTTAGGGCATTCAGTAAAATGTGTGGTATTGAGTTTTGCTTGGCATACGTCGATTGACACATCCAAATTAGCTAGCTAGTTTTATTATGAATCTCTGCTAGCGTTGTCTTGGAGATCTTACTTTTTAGCCGGCGAGGTTCTTTCTTTTCAACCATTAAATTATGCGCTAGGGCAATGGAGTGATCAATTAGTCTCTTCTTATATCTGTCAGTTGTTTGAACCATGTCATCCTTAGCAGCGAGAATGATAAGTTAATGCGACTAACCTGGCGCCTTAGGCGGCTTGGGGAAGGCGACGTGCGCGGGCGTGGGCATGCGGTCCTTGGGCGTGAGCGTGAGCCACTCGTGCGTGCGGCCCAGCGCCGTGCCCAGCGCGCCCGCCAGCCGCACGGCCACGGCGCCCACGGGACCGCGCGCGCGCCCCACCCCCGCGCCCGCCGCGCCGCCCGCGCGCAGCTCCGCGCCGCCCAGGCCAGCCATCGCTATCGAACCTGGGAACAACATAAAACAATATATATTTCAAATTAAAAGGCAACTTAAATAAAGCGTATGTTTCCGACTCAGTGGGCGTTTTTTTTTTAACTGATCTAACCTTTCCTGAAACATGTATATTGATGTAGCTTATACAACAGATTCGGGCAAATTGTTGCACTTGGAACCAATTCTGTTGCTAAAAAAATCATAAAGAGGGTTCAGGCGTGCATCGAATCTTTGTCAACATCTGAGTCGTTCAATGGGGATTTGAGGTTAAATATGATCTTTAAATGGGGATGTGTTGTATAATATGATAGGATTCAATTTAAGTCTCATAATGTTCAGAAGGCAAAGATTACATTTTATGACGCTACAGACATGCGGTAAGTCAGAAGTAGGTCTTTCAGTAAAAACTTAGCATGTCACTACCGCTTGCCCCCAACCTCAGTAATGCATGACAGTAATTTAGAAATTTCGGTCTTAGTAAATAAGACCGAAATGTCTAAATTCGGTAAAAGTTTAGAGGAGGCAAAACTTGGCTTCCGAATGTCTAAAATTACGTCAAACTTTAGGTATTAATCTTACACAATTAACTGAAATAATTAATAGGTTTTCTTTTTTTTTCGGTTAGAGTGAGAAAAATTTCAACAATAAAGTTATAGGTTACGACGAGCGAAGTGACAATCTTGTTAGGTTGCTGTAGATCACAGAGACAAATAAAAAAAAAACTTTTTCATACTGACCTTTTTTAAGTTAAATAATTCGTTTTATATTAATTTAAGTAGCAAAATTTGGACATAGAACATTTACTACTACGAGTAAGTCTGTATCAGTCAGTTTACAGTCCTTTTAAGTAATGCAGTATACTCACACTCGTGCTTGACTTGCTGCAGGTTGATAGGCGAGAAGGGCGAGCGCGCGTAGTGCCGCGGGCGGCGCAGCGCGCGCGACAGCTTGCGCGCGAGCCGCGTGAAGGGCGACGCGCGCAGGTAGAACGCGGCGCGCGTCTTCATCACGGGCCGCGCGCCCTCGCCCGTGCCGTGCGCCGTCGCCACGTGCCGCGCCAAGTGCGCGCGCAGCTTGAACTCCTGCGCATACAAACATACACCATCACAGATTGTGATCTCATCGGAGGTTTTCTTTTGTATTTGATTTTCCAAAACATTTAGTACATATTTACTTAGAATAGAATTTTACGAAACAAGTGCTATGAAAATGTATATTGCGAGGGAAACAAATAAAAGTGTGCAACTATTCGTCCAGTTCATTCTAAATTGACCCTTGTTAAATGTTCCTCAAAACTACCATATTATCACTTTCGCAGACGAGTAAATCACAGACTAGCACTACTTGTGCTCTTTTTTGTGGAAGCCGTGCTATAACCGCCGGATTTTCGTACATGAATATTGCAAATTAAGACGAAGGGTCGAGGACTTAGTTTTCGGGCACATAAAATCCATCACATCCAATACAATACGCAAATCTTCTATCACAATTATTGCAAAGGATTTGACCATAAAAACAGCAGACACAATCCATAGCTACTGGGGAATGATGTAAGATAAGCAAACTACTGATAATGGAAGCTGCATTGTGTAAATAAGAATCACCTTGACCAATTATCGAAATCAGTGAATTTAGATAATATTCTTACAGTGGTAGGACAAATGCCTTTCCAACGCGTGGATCCACACCAGGTCCTCCGGTAAATTGTTACAGATTTGTGTTCAAATGTAGGGGCACATCGTTAGTCATGAATACATGCGTGCGAGTCACACGGATAACGCATTCTATGTCACGACTGCTGACACGAACTACTGTTTAGACATTTTTACATAATCGTATCTTATATCACGCTATTTCAAATTCCCTATGCGTATTCCCATGCTACATTAGCATTATATAGCATTATGGACCCACGCAAAAGAGCAAACACCGCATAAATAAAATCAGATACGTAATTTCAGAGAATAACAACATGCGGAACAAAAATATTCTGTTGATGTAACTGTAGGCCAATGTCAGCACTCGCGCACAGTGCAAATGTGCTACTAAATGGTCCAAAGGAATTAGATATAACTGTTGGTTGCATATTAAACACAGAAAGGAGCCCAGGCGAACACTTTTTGGCAACATTGTCATATTCAGAATGCCGTGTACCAACCACAAACTAGGTAATCTTAGTACCGACCAATCAAGACATGGAGTACCGGCCAATCAGCGTGCAGGATTAGCCCGCACACCTCAATACTTTGACACAGTTGTTTGTTTGTAGAATTAGTAGCATTGAGTCTAAAGTGCATAATAGTTGATGCGGGCCGGGCATAATAGGCACACCTTGGCGCAGTTGATGACGGTGCAGCGGTGCGGGCGATGCGACACGGAGAGAGCCGCGTCCTCGCCCTCCCCGCGCGGACCCTTCGCCGCTTCCACTTCCGTCTCACCGAACACACCCGCCGTCTGCAATCAATTCCAACCAATCAATAAATGACACATGCCTTTAATTCAAATAATCTTTATTGCTCATAAAAAGAATCTACAAACATAGAGTACACTGTATAAACTAGGCGGTCTTATCGCTATTAGTAATTTCTTATAGACAACTTTAGGGTACGGCAAATCATTATTTAAATAATAGGTAGGCTGTGCAGTACACATAAATATATACATACAAAAAATGTATCTATTAAAAATATCAAGGTACGAGTATATAATTAACAATATAAAGACCAAAGTTTACAGAAAATTTCGCTTTTCCATAATATTTAGTATTTTTTACAAACGCCTTTTAAGCACGTGCGGTATTAAAAATAAATGTACCCCACAAGTTTATGATAGTAAAATATCTCGATCTCATGTGGCCCTTAATTTGGGGCCGAAATATATAAGTGATAATTCAATGCACGACTGACCTTAAGTCCTCCATATTTCTTCCAATACTGCCAGCAGGTACCACACAATCTGTACTGTAAATGCTGTGGGCCCCATGTGAACCACTGGTTTGAACTTGTCACTGAAACATAAAACATCAACTTAGTATTTGTGATACACTTATATATTTACAACAACTGACGGACAAATGCATCGACTGTCCTCTGCTGGAAGTCTGGACATCGATCTTCAAAAGGTCCCTATCTTTATTGCACTTTGGTAACTTGGTAGTCGACCTCGTGTTCACCTAACCTAAACCATCTTTCAGATTTGCAGTTTAAAACTAACATTAACTCGACATGTCAAGTACTATTGTAGATTGTGCAAGTTTTTATGATGATGGTATACTTAAGAATGTGGTATATTGTATTGTACGGTTATAAATGTATTTTTTTATTTTCCACTGCTTCGCAAGGTCACTTTATTACGTTAACCTTGAATTCACACACACGTAAACATCCATCCCATCCCATAACATGCTACTCACATGGCTCCTTCCGTTTAGTTTTGTATGGCGCAAAGTAGTTGATATTAAAGGCAGTGGCACTGGGGCGGTAGTGATGACGGACAGTTGTGACATATAGGATTGTATGGAAGAATTTCCACACTTACGCGGGAACGGCGCGGCCTTCAGACGGCCACATACATGCAGTGCCATGCCAGCGTTGGTTTGCAATCTGACATACAACTGACTACTACTGCAGAAATTATACAGCTCGCCCAGGTCGCCACCGCTCCAGTGTGTGCCTGGGTGGCGTGACTAACCTTGACACGAGGCGCAGAGCTGAGCGCCGGCCATGGCGGCGGTGCCGTTGGTCCCGCCGTTGAGTACCGCGGCCGCCTTGCCGCCGCTTGTGCTTGTGATGAGAGCAGGGTTGGGTTTGTTGCTGCAATGCAAACACTATGTATTTGATTTGTACTAGATTACAATATGATTGGGGGAAAGACGATTGATACATAATTAATGATACCAGTTAAATGGCCCCTGTTTTGTTTTTCTTAATTCAAATTAAGTCTACTTTTAAATTTCACAATTCTTCATCGATACATCACACTTATAATAAAATATACTGAGACATTGAACGACATTTAGGAAAATCAAACTGAATAGTGTTCCATAAATCGTAAGTGGGAATATTAATACTACCATTAAGATAAAAGTCAGGAAATAAAAATCATTATTACATCAAGGCATGAAAAAACCGAATAAAAGCGCATAAACTATTTCTGAGCAGTGCGAAACCGGTCGCCTGATTGTTGGTTAAAAAGCTACGCAAAGTATATAAAACAACAAAAGAATTAAACACACAACGACAACACTGATAGGTAAAGGATGGATGTGGTACAAACACTCACTAATTGGGAATGTACACTTGCTTCAGCTTCGACTCTGCTTCGACCGCCTTGACGCGCTTCTGCTGCACGTAGCGGTCCGTCGTCTTCCACATGTAGTAGTACTCCACCAGGTTCTTTAGCGTCTTCCATGGCAACTGCACATACAAGTTACAGATCGTGTTAATTGCAGGGCTGTAGCCAGAATAGGATTTAGGGGGATGTTTATGGACTCTGGGCATGTAGCCACCTTCGTTATGTCATTTATAACTTATATGTCTCCACTTTATGTTAAACAATAGTGATTATAATTATGCTAACATCTAAAATACGAGTATGGCTGATTTGCAGTCCAGCAAAAGCCTAGAGTTATTAGCATCAAACAAGAATGAAGAATGACTGTATCTCGCTATGTGGGTATCTTGCTGCTGCAATTCGCACAGATAACGCGTCTTTCAAAGCGGTGGTAAACAAAAATGGTCATAGTATTAAAAAATTTCTAAATTGGCAACAAAATGTACGGAAATCAAAACAGGATGCCATACAATTTATTGTGTAAACATATCTGATCAGTTAGGAATCTTACGCATTCTGGAACTCCTCGACCTATACTAGAGTATATGTAAAATTCATTATATTTTCGCATTAACATAAAACATGTCCTTACGAAGTCCTGCCGTATGTCCGCGAAGTCCTTGCCGTACTTGTCGAGCGCCTCCTCGAACAGATTCGCCTCGGAGGCGGACCACTCCTCCATTTCGTCGCGGCACAGCACTGGCCCCGACGCTGGTACCAGCGAAGACAGTGCTGTCTCTATGCTGTACCGGGATTTGTGTAGGGTATCCATCGCGTGGAACTGCCGAACACAAATACAAACAGTCAGAACATGCCATCATGTTTTTGTAAAATGTTATCTTTTGAGGAAGGTCTTAGTACAACTATCAAGCTTCGGCAAGAGGAATAGAAACAAGTCAAAAATCAATGGACATGGAGAAAACTCGTGTTATAGTAGCTCAATGTGCCGCCGGTTCGTAAGTTTGGTCTGATGTATGTATTTTGGTATAGCTATTCTCGATCAAATAGTTACATATATGCGGCAGTCCAAGTGAGTTTCTGCTTGATTCGGCCCATATGACCTAGATATCGAAAGGCCATGGGAGGTGGAGGGTCTATCTAGTCCAAGCGAGTTTCTGCACGTTAACAGTCCACCATCATATAGCAATCCAGCCCTCAAATCAATTTTGGTTTTTACTTGAATTAGTTCCTTTAGTTTCTAGACTTTACTGTTTGCACGTACTAACGTGTTAAAAGTATGTTTTGGTTATAAAATATATCCCAGAGAAAATAAATTACATTCGGCTGAATAAGGTAACAGTAACCCCATGGACCCCTGGGTACGATACGCCAATGAAGCTCAGGTGGACCTTATGGTTTGTTAACGTTTTCAGTTTTTCTAAAGTAGAGTGGAAAAATGACTTTATGTAACTTGAAGTTTATTATATTATGCCATGGTCATTTACTATCAATTTCATTTTACAACAATGTTCGTAATGCGGTAGTGACGAACAAATTTTGAACAGAATTGTGTTCTTTGTAGACCACCTTTATAATTCGGTTTTCTGGAAATTTGCTTTAGCTTACTTTTAAATTTGGGAATATCTGATGTAAAAATTTTTTTTCATGTTTTTTATTGACGGGAATCTATATTGCACATCTGGACTATTCGTGCTTGGAGTGACACATACTATACATTATTTATTTAGTAAACAACAACTAGATATACATGTTACACGATATTGATAAATAATCATAATGGGTAAGCGTGTAGAAATGAGACAGGGGGTTGCAGTAACGGCCCAAAAAGACCTAGGCCTGTTCTAGGTCTAGTTACATATAATGTAAGGTTGTGGGATTTTTACTTTATTATACGGTTTAGGATTAAGTAATCATATTTTATACTGACAAGTGTGATGTCGCGACTGGCGGCGGCGGCTGACATATGCAGCGAGGGTTGCTTTACGCTGGAGGAGCAGTCGAGGGCGCGCGCGAACGTGCCCACCGAGCGCGACACCACCAGGAACTGGTCGATCTGCCGGTCCGTCAGCCCGTGCTCCGGCGTCCATACCAGAGTCTCTAGCTCCTCGCTGTTACGTGGGTCCTCTTCGCCTACAAAATACAACACCATTGTTACGATCTCACAATATTTCATATTTTTTTAGTTGGCTATTCTAAACTATATTGAACACTTCAGCACTGTATTTAATATGCTAAGCAACAAAATTAAGCCATTTTGGAATAAAGTCCAAAATCTTTATGTATATAAGATATACGTGACAGTACGTAATTTGAGCCACAGATCATGTAATAATTACATGAGCTCTGATTTACGCTCCCCCGAACTATATCGATTTTATATTTAGATATTTGTAACATACTACACTATACTTTACTGTGTCGAAGTAAAAATTCATTAGAATTATAGCGTAGCCAAAAGCGATATTGTTGGCGTAAAATTATAACTTTACGCCAACTATATACCAAAGTGGTCAACCTAGTAAACGCTTTCCTTATCACATAACTCTATTAGACAACAAAGACAAAAGAAAATTAGTTTATAAATCGTGACCAGCGCGTGACCTACTCAGTACTATGTCGACTCTGTGGAATGGAAGGTACTATCAATTAAATATATAATGATAAAATCAAATGCCACAAACCTTCTTTTAATAAATTAGTTACTTCAGTCTGATATCTACTTCCAACTCTGATTTCTCCCTTATCTGCTAATAAAGTCTTTTGTGAAGGATCAAATACTAAACAATAAAAAAATGCATCCTGAAACAAAAGAGAATTTTTGTATGAATTAAAATACATTAAATGTTGTAATATTAAAGATAGTAAGGATCCAATTGTTTGTGTCTAATGAATTGGGACATTAGTACTCTTTTTAAATTTTTTGCCCTATGTCCAATAGTAAACCGATCAGTGGATGATGATTAAACAATTTAAGATTACATAGGCACTGCATTTCACACTGATAAACGATGACGATGACTTCATATCGTACCCTCACAGAGGGACTACATACTTAACAGATACTATGTCAAAATGTTAAGACGACAGTATCTAGACATAATTTCAGGTATCTGTTATGGGAATAGTTCCATTTTTTCCAATTATTTATCGGTAAAAACTCAAGTTAAGCAACATTATCTTCAACTGTGTGTATTTGTTGACAGTTTCAACGAAATCTAAAGGAAACGGGACGTGACATCAGATTAGGGCGTGACATATCCTAATATAGGGAGTAGTGACCGCGTGACATAACCTTGTAACATTACACATTTAGGTCTGACACACATGCGTTTTGAGAAGTCATTCATTTTTACATATTCTATGGTAATACAATAAAATAACAGATGAATATTCGCAAAAAAACAGTGTAATCAAGTTTTTTTTTACAGCTATTGCATATTATGCTACATATTGATACAGAAATCTTAAGCGTGCTTCACATTCACTGTGTCGGCATGGAATTCTTTTAGGGATATTAAACTCAATTCTACACACTTTTCGCACCATATCAAAGCGACATCCTTTTATAAAATCGAATAAAATATAGCCTATGTGTGAACGGGAGGCACCAATTACCGAGCAGTGAAATATTTTCCAAATCGGCCTACTAATTCCTGAGATAAACTTACAAATGTTCCTTCTTATAATTAATTATTTTTAACGAAATGTACTAAGTTTCAATTAAGTAGAAAGGTTTATATTTTATAGCAAGATTTAATGCCGACACCCAATGGTTAAATTTTTCTAGGAATTCAATGATAAATAGATATTTTGCCTCTGAACTCTGATTCAAGAAAGCTACAAGTAATCTATTTTACAAAATTAATTTCGCGATTTCTAAGCCAACATATACAGTTCTGTTAGTGGCAAGAAATAGAACTAAGCTGCTTACAAGTGACAGCTTGTTAGAAAGTAGTACTTGACTTGTCTTTGAACACCTCTAGGATTGCGCGCACGTCTAATAAAAACAGAAGGAATTACAAAGTCTATTCGTGTGAAGTATCTAGGGATTTTTTACGGGAGGTCAAGTGCATCATCATAACCAAGAAAATTTTGATAGTTCATATTACTGCGATCACCAATCCGGCTACCATATCCAAATATCATATTGGAGACCCCATCAACCCAAAAGTCAAAAGTGGGGCTTACTCCAATAATCCCTGCACTCTATTTGGGAGGCTTATGTTCAGCAGTTGTCGTGTTTCGGCTGATAATGTACTAGATCTGCAACATTGCCTTGGGCATTTTCCTATAGCTTCCTGACCGCATAGCTTTCTAAAAAGAAAGGAGAGACCTAAGTGTTACGGGATGCTAGTACTATATCTTTCGTTGATCGTCGCTATACAGGAATGAGGCAGTGACATGAGGTGTATAAGAAAAAGTAATTAAAGTTTTAAATAACGATTTGAGGAATAAGCGAATTTGACTATTGATCAGTTTGTTGATGCTAATACTCCTTAGTGCGGCGCCGTAACAACCCCCGTGGCCGGTACATACTCACATCCTTATTGAGATAGCTGAGTAGCGACTCGGTCTCGTTGAGCAGCGTGACGGTACACTTGCCGCGAATGTGGGTCGCGGGCAGGGTCTCCACGTGCCGCGACAGGAACAACTCGCGATGCTTCGCCTGGTGCCGCTGCTTCGGCGCCAGTCCGTCCGTGCCTGGCAGCTCGCTAGATTCCTCCTCCATCGCCACTGGAAGTCAAAAGCACGCTCATTAGTAAAACTTGCAAATATCGAAAGAATGCATGAATTTAATATTACAGGTAGCTAACACGCAGCTAAAATCTAAATGGGAAGCGGTAGTAGAAAAAAAAATAACGTGTTTAAATGTTTTTTTTTTAAATTAATTTAATAAATGTACCATGTTTACTCATGAGTAATTAAGATTTTGACTTAAAACTTTGTAACCGTTAAGCAAATGGTGATACTTTCTATTTCTTTTCGAAATTATATCACACTATACTGAGCTTATGATAACTGAGTGTAGGATTCATATTCGATCGTGTAGGTCATACTACGAGCTGTCGTACCGTTCAGGGTCAGTCTGTGAGAGACCTAAAATATTTTTGATAGGTGGAAATAAGTACATTATGCATCCAGTTCTTGATGTATAAAATAAATAAAGATTTTATGTTTTGTGCACGAGTCTGTAATTTAATAGATATAAGGCCTGAGATTTTCAGTAAATATTTGATTTGAACTTATTTTAATTTAACCTCGTTGGTTTAGTGGTTTGAGTATTTGCCTTAAACACCAAAGATCGTGGATTCAATTATCAAGTTAGTATTATTTGGTGTTATTTATAAATTCGAATTATTCTATAAACTAAATCCTAAATTCGAATTACTCAAGCAAGACGAGTTATGACACTATCTATCTAGAATTTAAACGGATACACTGACTTACTAACTGATCTATCAACGCACAGCACACACCTTTGCTGTAGAAATCTGTAGAAGCTTAATTTTTTTCATATAGAAACCCAAATACCGTAGGTAACTAATAAGGTGAGATTTTTCGAAATTATGTTAGATTACGCATTCTTAACAATAGTTTTATTAAAGCCAGAAATAATTCCGCATATCATTTACATCCCGGCTGTAGAAGCGCTAGCGGCAGCCGTGGCAGGTGCGTTGCGAAACGCCTAGTGCGCGCGTCTTGGGACTCGACGATTTTTACGCGCCGATGTGCCCACCGCCCGAGACCGCCATTACGACACGTCATACGTATCACAACATGTCCGCCACTCCAATTTACTCGCATTATTAACCGCCGCGTAAACGTATTATTTTATTGTTACTCTTTTTTACAATAAATGCCTTGCGTTTCGGCGGCTGACCTTTTATTATTCCCAACCGCACCTGTCATAGATGTCGAGATAAAAATAACATTTGATGCAGTTATTTTTGGTTCGTGGTGGTATACGAAAGCTTTTAGATTGTTATTTTTATGAAGCTGTATCCGATCACCGCATACGTACCACTAACGTACAGTACGAGTATATTACTGTACGGCCTGTTAACTTTGAAATTGTATTAGTGTAACAAAAATTACAGCAATCAAGGTCCATAAGTCCATCAATCATTATCATTAATAGATCTATATCGTTACTGCAAGGTTACTGGTATATTTATGGCATATTTCTAAGGTAACATGGTGCGGTATGTGCTATTGTATAGGTAGGTATACAAACACAAGGGACCCCTGTCGCCACGGGCTGACAAAAGCGCGACCCCAACGGGGAGCCTGCCCCGCGTCGCGTCACGCGCCTAGACACCTCTGACGCCATAACTCCTAAAACCATACCATACTGCCACTCAAAATTAGGTCACGTTCATAATTGAGCTCCGTTATATAAGTCGAGGAATTAAGGGTTGGTTTCCAAGATGGGATTTGGCTGTGGAACGCCAGCATCGCGTGTGGCCAGGGGGGTTACGGGTGGCGTGACCAGAGGGGGGAGGTGTTGGCTACTTATTATTACCAGTCTCGCGCTTTTGGTGTTAAATGGGGTGTGGGTTGCATTCGACAGATGTCACGGAACCAAAAGTAAAACAATGTGTTCGCTTTGCAACCGTCTTGGGTAGTCGGATAAATGTATGGATGTATTAACATTACAAGCAAAACCTGACAACGCGAAACCAGTTGCTATTCTAAAGTTTTGTTAATTATCTAAATAATTATTGAATTAGATACATCTGGCAAAGACGTACAAATCTCCAGACACACATCAGAACACAGAATTCTATTATATAACAAGAATTGCAGACGGTTGGTGTTCTAATTCTAATTTCCAAATTCCTCATCACTATCTGAGCTGCGATTGGATACGAAGCTAACCCATTATTGGCATTAATAAGGGCGAAGGGGACAAAAAGATGGGAAAGACGTTAAAACAAGAGGGCGAATTAAATTCCATCGGCAATGTTGAGATGAGAGCGGTGTGAGGCAAAAACTGAAAACGCGACTGTTTGGCCCTCCCGGACTTAGTGCTGAGGAATAGTGCAACGCGTGTGCAATCTTAAACTGACATCGATACCACTGCCCATTATTTTGGGAAGCAATTATTAACAAAAATGGTAATAGTAATTTATTTATGGTGGAAATGATGGTTTCTATAGTCAGGGTCGACATCGACAAACAACTGTATTAATATATTGTTATGAAACTACTGATTAGTTTGCGACACATAATGGTATATTGAGGTCATTTGTCATTATATCGAACCGAAGCTGTCGATGGAAAGGATAAGCTATTAACTACGGTCACATGACAATGAGGGGTGTATAGGGGCCTCTCCCTTACACCCATCTGGTCATCCTAAATGTCAACCTCACCTGCCTGCGGTACAATTACAATCTTTCGAATAGCGGTTCTGACGAATTATAATCGTACAATCCAGCGCACTAGGTCAAATACCGTAGCATTTTGGTGCTGTGATGAAATAATAAAAAATAAAAAAGTTCCCTATGTTTAGTTTATTTTAGCCGAGCAGCTTTGCTGGCAAGTACTGGACCCATTGAGCTGAAATGTTGAACATGTCAATCTGCCCGACAATGAAAGGAAAATTAAAAAATACAGGGAATATATCTATCTAGATATTCCACAAAAACAAAAATAAAAATTGTCGGAATCGGCACATTGTGTATGATGTAAACTTTGCAGACTTCATTAATTTTTAATTCACATAACGTTTAATTACAGGCAAGAGAATTTTTGACGATCTGGAATGGTAGGCAGACAGACATTCCGCCCCAAGGTAAGCGGTCACTGTCGCCCATAATCCTGCAGTTCAATGCCACAAACTACAGGTTGTTGTGGCTGACTGATGACGTTATACAAGTGAGTGCACTACCAGTCGACTAGCAAGGATCATCACCATATAGTTCTGCTAAGAGCTGCGAAGTCGATTAATTTCTTCGATAAATCTAGCCGTTTCCGATAGGCATCACTAACGGGCGGCGAGGGCCCGCCATTTACCGCGGCGCTCCGAGGGCAGGGGCGGCCGCCGAATTGTGGGGATTTACTTTATGATAATTATTTCGATTGGCATCGCGAGGAAAGGAGTCCGGGCGCACTCGACATTTCGAGACGGAGGCGAAGTGCCCGTAAAAATCACAGATTTTACACCGAACCACTTTTAACCGTCACCGGGCAATTTGCACGTTGATTGGTTTGAATTAGAAAGCAATTAAGTATCGTTTCAATTATTATTACGATCCGTTACGGTACAATCTGTGCAGACTATTACTATCTTTGGTAGACGTGATGAGTTGCTCACGAGAGGTGGGTAGGTGGTCCCAGTCCTAAAATAAGTAAGCACAATAATTTTAATTAGGGACCATCCCTCATTACAAGGGGTTGCTTCTTATGAATATTTGTTTTACGTAGGGTTGTTTTGGTAAAAAAATTCAATATCTTCAGACACTTCGAGCATTCCTTGAGACAAAGAACATTTACTTTGAACTTGAACAGAGCGAATATTTCAAGCATGTTCCCGAGTGCAAGGGAAATGACAATAACGCATTTTGTAATAACATTCCTAGAAGCGAATGGAATGCGGAATGACGAAACATGTCTTGTGAGGCACATGAATTCAAAACAGTTATAACAAGTCATCAACGATACTCGTAGATCTTATATTGCCGGCCCTAGTTACAATGCAACAGAGTTCGTAGCTTGTTTGTTCGCTTTTAGTGATAAGACCGCCTAGATGTACTAATTTTAGGTACTTTATTATTGTATCTGTATATTATTTTATGTGCAATGAAGAGTAATTGAATTGAATTGTTTGTGTTTCTCATTTTTGAATTGCATTATGCTACCTCATTGGAAGGCATTCTTCAATATCTAAAAAGTTTGCGGTACAATTTTGGGAGAGCAATGAATCTATATTTGACTCTTTAGCATTGAGAAGATATAGTCCTATAGAAATTAGACTAAAAGTATCCCCATGTTTATCGACTCTGAATTGGTCTAAGCCGAAGAAAACAGATGAGATTTCAATCTTTTTCATTTCAATTCAATTTTCAGTAGTTCCCTATAAATACCCCGTAAGTTTGAGGTAGACTTTGGAGATTCTCAATGTGCAAGTTTTGTATCGATCTGCACATGCTGCAAAAGAAATTATTAGGCTTGTGTAAGTCAACTCTAATCTGCATTGGAATGTTCGGCATACTCTTGTTGAGAGAATATACCTGTGCCCACTAGTGGGAAGGTATGTATAGGCTGATAATAAGACTGACATAAAACTTCTAATTTCAGCTATTCTGCAGAATAAACCACAATCGCTGTCAGACAATAAATACAGTAAGTGTACAAAATTTATTTGGAACTTACATCGTTTTTGATTAGAACGATCTTGACTACCTGCGTTTATGGTTTGGACGGCAGTATTACAGTGCTAGTAAGTTATAAATTCTTACATAATTAGGTAGATGGTAGAATTTAGACATTTGCGCTTAAATAGTACATGTGATTAGAATCAAATGTTATTATATTATTGACAAAGGCGACATCTCCTGATGCTCAAATATGAAAAGATTGTAAATCTTGAACAAATGGGCAGATTTCGATACTATTTTATAAAAATGGAAGAGGCATATAGTCTAAGCTTAGGCACATCGAATCATTAGACATTAATTTTAGCGATTCTGCACACAGGGTTTCGCTGTTGAAGGCGTTTTTGTTATTACAATTGGTTATTTGTATCGAACTGTGAAGTCACAAATTTAGTCAGAAGTACCAGTGACACGTCGTGACAAAAGGTTGACCACCGTCGGTAAACCCATGAACTCTCTCATATGAATATGCATAAAGTGGAGGCTACGGTACGCACACAAAGACAAGAGCTTTGTTAAAAGTATTTCAGGTGGGGACCAATGTATGCCATGGGTTTATCTACATTTATCTAATCTACCGCCATGGTGGCATTTAGGTAATATATCGTGATGATATTTTAATGAAGATAACGCTTTTTTCTTGGTCAATGAAACCGGCGAGATTTCCTCGGCTGTAATGACTTTACACCATATCCTTTAAACATGTACGTCATCTCTTTTGAGCATTTTGGAAGACATGCTAAATACTTTTTACGAGACTTTTACGACGTTCGTTTATGATCACGTTTTGTATGAATTATTTTATAAATGTTCATGTTCTGCGGATTCTCCTCGGTACTGGATTGTGTTGCAAGAAGCCGAGTAACGGTGCCGGTGTGGTCACCGGTACTTGGCAATTTAATATCATGGATTATGGATACACACGCGTCACTACGCAACTAATTAAAGCGTAGGCAAAGAGAAAATGGCAATCTGTGGAGTCGTCCCCCCGCTAGTGGAGGGGGGAGGGGGGTGTCGGTTACGTGTGCCCCCTTGGGGTGGTCGGGTGTATGGTTTTTCTGCTCGGGCATCCTTTGCTTACTTATTGATCCAGTCAAATGTGTGGAGGTGGCGCGGTGGGTGGCGCGCCCGCCCCCCGCGCCCCCGAAGGGGGTACGTCCAAATAAATCTGCCCGCCCGCGAAACACCGCAATGACAACAGCGGCGGCCGGTAAGATGCGGCCGCACTTCATTCTATTTGTATCACCATCGCGCCAGCGGCTCAGGCGGTAGTCGCTCAGGCTCTGACATAAAAAATCGGCAATTGCCATTTTAATTGGAATGATTTCCATCGGAAGGCAACGGCGGGCGCGACCTTAGGAACAGGCATGCGCGCGACCGTCGAGTAGGTACCTAATGGCGAAACCGCGACGCCTCTTCTGTTCACGGGGGTCAATGACATTTCCAGTTCAAACAAAAGACACCACATGTGGCAGGTAGTTATGACCCCGGCTTTATACTCATGGGGGCTTTAACAAAGGTACGAATCTGACGGAAAATCACTTCTTTTTAAAGAGTAATGTAAGCAAAAAAAAAACCCGAGTGGAGTCTTCTGGCATAACTTTTTCCACGTTACAACTCTAGGGCGTGGTGATTAGGGCATTAACTCCTCACAAGAGGTCTGGTCCAACAGTGGACTTATAATTGTTGATGATCGAATTAGTTTCATTACTTTAACGTGGAGGTACAGTCACTTTAAAAAATGGCTACTAACTTCAAGGCGTAAACTTGCAGGCTAACGGAACGCGATCAACAGCGCTATGTTTATGCATACAAAGAAAGCCGCCCGCCATCTTGTAAAAAAATATCAGTCAAAAAACTTACTGTTAAAGTTTATTATTGTAAGTTATTGAATTGATCCTGAATCCGAAGTATTCTAGAGAAGATTACCAGAACCCAAGCTAAACGGAGGTAGCGAAAGACCTCCGATCACCGAAAGAAACTGAATAAAGTTCGATTCTCATCCCGCGAAAACTACGCGCCAATCAAAAACTCCGCGCATCGCCCGCTTAGTCTGCGCTCGACGGTTAGCGATGAAAATGGACTTCACGGTGGTTTTAGCATATTCTGTTTTTAAAACTATAGCTAAAATGCCGTCTCGTGTGATTAAAACGTCCAACCGTCAACAAAATAACATCCGAAAGCGACTGGCATAACTTTAGTGATTGAATACTCTTTAAATTCAATATTTTACAAGAAAAAGTAGAACTTATGATGTCATACATTTACTCTGAGTTGGATAATCAACTACGCTCCACGTACTAAATATGTACGTGGAGCGTACGTGAATATTTATTATTATCTGGTACAGGCAAGCGATACGGGGTAACAGCGCGCGGAAGGAGAATAACACGATATCGCTAGCGATTTCTTAAGTCTGATCGCGAATGGTCCGAAATCGCTTTTCAGTAATACTTGAAGTATGAAGTGTTGTATCCATTTCTTTTTGTGATCGAAGCAATAGACTTGGTAAATTTAGAACTTCCATTAGACCTGACGTGTACAATGCATTGTTCAATCTAACGAGCACTTTGTATAAAGCCAACAAAGCAATGACCTGCCGCTGGTATTTATTGTTCGGTTACTTATCTTTTTAGGGCACGAGATGTGATGAGTAACGATGGTTAGTGTATAGTTATACAAACAAAATATACTAACTACAGGGAAACTGAAA
Source organism: Esperia sulphurella (assembly GCA_947086405.1). NCBI lineage: Eukaryota > Metazoa > Arthropoda > Insecta > Lepidoptera > Oecophoridae > Esperia > Esperia sulphurella. The sequence goes on along the minus strand of OX352274.1, from coordinate 3,949,395 downwards.
CACCTTCAGTCTACGCAAATCACATCAGTAACAAGAAACCGTTATGTTAAATAACTTACTCGTATGTAATATCAATCATCATCATAGCCGAAAGGCGTTCTTCAATAAACACATTGATATAGGAGAAGTTGTTGTGGGTCCATTTGTCAGTAGGGCGGCGTTCTATGCAGAAATATTGATACAGGTCAAGTCATCGTCGACCCATCTGTCACGGCAGCGTTTTATGTACTCATATTGATACAAGTCAAGTCGTCGTTGGTCCATCGGTCAGGGCGGCGTTCTATGTACACACATTGATACCACTCAAGTCGAAGGTCCATCTGTAAGGGCGGCGTTCTATGTACACACATTAATACATGTCAAGTCGTCATCGGTCCATCTGTCAGCGCGGCGTTCTATGTAAAAATATGGATACAGATCGAGTCGTCGTTGACCCATCTGTCAAGGCAGCGTTATATGTACATACTATATTGATGCAAGTCAATTCGTCGTTGATCCATCGGTCGTTCTATGTACACACATTGATACAGGTCAAGTAGTCGATGATCCATCTGCCACAGCGGCGTTCTATGTAGTTACATTGATAGACGTTAAGTCGTCTTCGGTACATCTGACAGGGCGGGCTTTCTATGTACACACATTGGTATAGGTCAAGTCGTCTGTTTTTTTTCTGTCAGGGCAGCCTTTTATAAGAACACATACAGGGTTTTCGTAAAATATTGTGCCGTACAGGTAAGATAACTTTACCATATAATCTATTGGTGACAGTGACAAAAACAGAGACCTTACCTCACAGTATTGGTTATACATTAAGTAAAATATTTAAGAAACAACTAAAGTGGTAAACATGAGACAAAACTCCAGTTTCATCAATTTTTAAAAGGAGATACCGTTTAGCAGCTAATATTATTATTGATTTTAACATGAGAATAAACATTAGTTTTAATATGTACGGGCAGGCATAGCTGGCACAATATGGGAGCTTTTGTCTCAGTCCCGGTGTTTAGATGTTGCTCCCATCCCAAGTATCCGCTGCGTGAACGCTATTATCATAGCCGAAATACGTCCACTGCTGAACATAGGCCTCGGGATTTGCCATAATCACCACGCTTTTGCCGTGTGGTTTCCGGTAGAGTAGAATAGGACCACTCCAACTCTTCCCGTGGATGTCGTACAAGGCGACTAAGGGAATACATTATAAAACATCAATCAGGCCTCCCCAACCCGTCTGGCCAGCGCGGGGAGTGTAGGCTAAATCTTTCGTTTGTCTCCGGCAGATGAGAGAGGGTTGTGCTCCTGCAGTGGAGTCAAAAATAACCTGATGATGACCACGCTTGGCAAGCGGATTGGAGGTCGCAATAAATGATCTTAATTCTCAATATACACAGGAGAACGCTGCTGCCCGTCCTTGGTGCAATCCCTTAGTCGCCGGGAACCATTATGCAGCTAAGGAGCAGGAGCCCGTAGTCCTTGGCTATTGGGATATATTTATAATCCACTTGTCTACTCCCAAACTAGAAATCGCCTGTATTATGGAAATTTGACAAGGATAGCACATTATTTTTTATTATTATTGTTACAAAATCCGTTGACCATATAATTCTTATAAAACTACTCGTACGTACAAAATGTACTCCCCCTACTCTGACTTTAAAATATAGACTTTCTAGTTTTGAAGTCAGGGTATACCTACATTTGATTTTTAGGACATTTCAAAATATATATAATATATCCTGACCAGGACCAACTTTTACAAAGTTTGTACAGTACAGTACATTTTCTAACGACCAAGCCACTACTAGGCTAACGAGGCGGTCGAATATTTTAGAAACACAAACCGTAGTCACAATGCTCATGTCAGCAAATGTCTAGAAAAATAAGACTTTTAAAGATGAAAAACGGCATGTTATGGGCTGTAATGTGAATCACTTTGATTTTCTCTTACACTTGACCGCCTTGTTGTCCTGGAGGTTCGGGAGTCTGCCTCAAAAGAACAACCATGAATTAATCATGAGCTCTGGAGACATAAATTTGTAATATTTGTACAGATTGGGTTAAGCCCGCCCTACCATTCGACATTATTACTAGTATCTGAATAATGTTCAGAGTAGAAATAACCGTGCGGCAACCGCATAGTGTTCAAAATGCAACAAACACAGAATTTCTTTCCGTGACGTTTTTATTTCCGCATTGCGTTTACTACAATATAAATTCATAGTACACAAATTAGCAGAAAAGAAAACGAACAAAAAATAATCGTCATAGTAGTGATGTCCTTTTTTAGTCGTCTACACGCAATGTTCATTCCGCCGAATGTTCAATACGCAGAATGTTTTTATTAAATCTGACAGTGAAGGAAGGACAGTTACAGTAAATTGCAGTTACAGTTTCAGTTACACAGTAACAGTTTACGCATTTTACATTTTACGTTTTGAGTATTGAACGTATTGAGAAAATGAACGTTTTACGTTTTGAACATTATGCATGCTTTTAGTGTCGCATACATTTCTGTCATTTTCCCTTTTTCTTGACAAAATTTAGAATTTCGTACAAAATCTCTTCAGAAGACCGTTTTTGTTTACCATAAAGCAATACACTGGTTCCGTCGTTCTTATTATTACACTGGTTCCGTCGTTCTTATTATAACTTCGTTTCGTTACTAGAAACTTAACTAAAAGTGGCCATAGAAATGCAAACACATTAATTGGGCTTGTTTCGTAGAAAACCAGTGGCAACTTTGAGTTGAGCAATGTTCACATCTTAGATAAATAACCTCGAGCCGCAGACTGAAACCTACCAAAGGTAAAATTGAAATAAATCGGGCAAAGAGAAGTAACAAATTTTTTTTTAGGAAAACGCTACATTATCGCTCTTTAAATTCAACATAAATCGTCGAAATAAAAATTATGTAAGCTAAACCTGCGTTATGTATATTGTTGTGGGGCGATACAAGCTCCAATGAAAATCAGTTTCGTGTAAATGTAACCGTTTTTGAGATAGCCGTAACAAAAATTGAGAAAAAGTCACTACTTTGCCGGTCCTCTAATTCAACATAAAGTGTAAAAAAACACATTTTACTTAAAGAGCTATAAACAATTACATTTTCACACTTTAAACAAGTATCGGGGGCCCTGTTTTTAGTTTTGGGTCGAAGCTATACATAAACGGTTAATTTTTTTCATTGTTTATTCACGTTTCTAAACTCAGTAATAGGCAGGGCTCTATTTGGAGTACGGAATCCTAAAAATTAAACCAACTACTTTAAAATGTTGTTAGAATATAACATCCATATTTAATTAATATTAATAATAATAGAAACGATATGGGAAGCGTGACAAAAGATTGTTGTGTTTATGATTATGCTCTCGGTTTAGGCTGTTATCACTAAAAGAAGAATCTAGATATCGACGCAAAAAAGCGGAAACGCTGTAACCCACGCCGATGTCAATATCCTTTTATCGTAACTTTGGATTTAGGAATCTACGTCGAATTGTCTGGGTCCCGTGTCTTTTCTATTAGCCATAGAGACACGGACCATTCGACGTAGATTTTTTATTCTGATTTCGAATTTGCAATAAACGGAGATTGACATCGGTGTGGGTTACAGCGTTTCCGCTTTTTGCGTCAATATGTAAGGGAATTAAGCACAATGTGCGCACAGTCCGATCTGCGCGAGTGAGTGTAACATTGCAATCCCATAGCTGCAGCAACATTACACTAGATTTCGTTGAAGTTTTGCATGGCGATATGACTTCATAAGCCATGTTTGTGAAATCGTCGAAATTATTATATTTACCGCTTTAAGTTGCATTTCATTTTGGACCTTAAAACGGGTAGCGCAAATACGCTTATGCTTTTTTCTACATTGTGCCGTTTTTAATTCGCGTCATGAAAATTTTTATAAAGCTCCTCGCGTCGCACGGGCTGTACTGTGGCGCGGGTCAGGAATGGGTGAGCACGGTAGAGCCGTGGAGTTGTTATTGAAAACATTTCTTTATTGATATAAAACGACAAGGTGTAGCGCGGACTAAACGACAGTGAGAAGATTGGCAGCGGTCGGTCTCCGTTTGTGGTGTATCAACGAGTGGTAATGTGGTAAAAGTGTAATGAGAGGGTCGGGGTCGGGTCGGTGGTGCGGCCCGGCAGGCGGCGCGCGATGCGGCCGCGGCCAGCGGCGGCCGGGGAGGGGCGGGCGCGCGGAAGGAATGCGTCGTTTTCGCATCGGGAGAAACGAATGCGTTTAAGCGTCGCGGGTACACAATGGCGGCGTGACGAGATCCGGTTCGCGGGTGGCGCGGGGGCAGGGGACGGGGGCTCTAATCGATAGCTGGCGAGCGACGGCCGGGCGACTGCGGCACATAGGTGACAGCTCGGGCCCAATCAAATTACCGGCAGTGGAGGAGAGCTGCAGTGCCTCGCAGGAGAAACACACGCCGCCGTTCGCGGGCGCTGCCACAGAGTAGCAACGACCAGTAAGACAACACTGTTCTTATGATACCGATTTTGGAGGAATCGTCATAAATCGCGATAATCTACAACCCAATCTGAATAGCTCCGAATATTATGTAAGCTTCAATAGTAACCGACCGAGTAGACAATTGAAACTTCATCCACTGCTTGTGCCCGCTCTGTGGCGCGTAGGTGCCCCACGCTCCGCCGAATCTGCATCCACGCTCCCATCTCATTGTCCGATACACCACCACCGCCTCACATGCCCACGCCGCGCCAATGCAACACATTGACGGATAGTCGTCACTTACCAAGCCGACGATACGCGAGAACCCACCCCCCTAACCCCCTTCCATTTGCACAGCTCCAATTCGTACCCGTACATAAGCTAGACGGCATTAGTTATGTACGAATCAGTTGGATCGGGATTAGGTACCTTATTTACTCGTATCAATATTTCACCTAACGCTGTGCCAGGGTTTTGTGTTCGTTAACTGCCTGGATCTACTTACGTCAAAATCATGTATCATGCAATTTCTTCAGTTATCCCTCGGTGCAATAAATAATTATAATAAGTAAAGAATTACACTGCTGAAGTTTAAAAAAAAAAAGATATTTTTTTTAATATCTGGCACGGACGCCCAAAAAAACATTCGCCATCCAAAGAGTGACTTAAAACGCTGAAAACGTTTAGACCACCGTTGTATATTATTTACGTTCTACCTTTTGTATGGTCTTGTCCTAAGAAAGAACAAAAGACAGTTGAATATGGCTTTGGGTACAATTACCTAACTAACAGTTACTTCCTAGTCTTTAGTCGGTACTTCAACAGGCTATGTTGTCAAGCGTCGAAGCCAATGACGCCAGACCCAACAAAGAACCGGCAGATGATGAAGATGCAGGCACAGGGCGTGGCCGGTGTATTGTCCTCCGAAAGTTAGCTCTACCGCTATTAAAACTTACACCTGCCTTGCACATTGCCTCCGTCTGTTTCATTTAAATGGTTTCCGGGTGATATGATGGTTACAAGAAAATACCAAGTAAGGTAAACAATGAATTCCACTAATTAATCAATTAACATGAACCATTGTGATACTTCGCAGAGTGAACTTTCTCAGAATCTTAAGCTGAACGACTATACCAAATGGAGACCACACGGAAAGAATCCTGTAAGTTACTCTATTGACATTTTGAGATAAAAACGAGGATAATATTTAAAACCTCATTATACGTATACATTTTTACAGTCGCTTGTATCTTAGTCCATAATATATACCTATTCTGGGCTGCTTATTTCTGCAAATGGTAATTCGAAGGATTTGCATTGAAGCAAAAACAGCTTAGTATAACCACGTAAACTTTGCGGTCCACTTCGGAACACAATCTATTGTTTATTTTGCTTTCGAGACGCAATATGAGTATGTTTTCCTGTGCCAATTGATTTGGAATGTAATTTAGAAAGGTCTAGCTCTAAAGGACAAAGTTAAGGCTGCTTTCCAAAATAACAAAGCAGTTAATGTTAACACCGTATCAAAGTACAATTTGTGCAATTTCAGCGACTGTTATGCATTAAATATTTCAGCGGATGTTGAGTGAACGAGACATCTACGAGTTCCACGACTCAGGATTGGTGTAAGCGCATCTAATTATAGGTTATTCCACCCGCGTACCACACAACAGATCCACGTTCACCATTAACGACCTGTGCACGAATGCGTACCCTCTACCTACAAATATATATACACCACCATATGTATATACACGCAGCCGGTGTGTGTATGTATAGTCGATGAGAAATGTGATGTAACGCGTCACGCACACTGAACTCGGTCGGATCGGTTGGAGCGACCAATTCTCAAAGATCCAAATAGTAATAAAAACAAAGGCATAGAAAGCGACGCCAGTTAAAACGGCGATGACATTGAGGAGTGCATTAAACAATATCGCGTCAAGTGATAACGACACCGTAAAGTCGAGACGGATCGAATCGATCGTGTGCCGTCGGAACATAGGTGGAAGACAGAAATAAATGTTTTTATAGGTAATGAAGTAGCCGCCGCAATTAAATCGATGACATCATAGCCTCGGTGCGTGGCTCGATGGGAAATAAAAGCACAATTCAATCAACGGGACAGCGACACGACCGTAAGACTGACATGAAAATATTCCACGCCAAGTAAGAATGGAAAATTCTCATATTCAAATATAAAGTAAATTTGAGACTTGAGAGTAACTGTATCAACATCTCATTAAAACTTTACAGAAACTAGCATCAAAGCAACGAATAGCAATTCGCAAGGCTACGTTCCAATTTGAATTCACACATATACACTACACATTTACATTCATACAAAATAACAACTTAGGAAGATACTAAATTCAGACAAAAACAGACTACCTAATAATAATAACATAACCATGAATGAAGCTAAACATGATATATCAAAACAAACGTCTCAGCAAAAAAGTAAGCTATACGCGTAGTCCAATATGGAACTAAATCCAAAACAACAGTTGAATAAATAATCTGAATATCATGGGAGCTAAACTACATATTGAGATATAATGATCCGTAATCTTTCATAGTCCAAACCAAATGATTCGACTTTGAAAGATTACGATTAGAGTTGCATTTTTTTACAATACTTAAATAGTCTTAAAACTAAAATACTTATTAGTTCATCCTACGAATATTATAAATGCGAAAGTTTGAATATTTGGATGTTTGTTACTCAATCACGCTTCAACCACTGGACGGATCGTGATGAAACTTGACACACATATAGGTTAGGTCCTGGAATAGGACATAGGATAGTTTTTATCTCGAAATAACATCCCATTCCTACGGGAAATACATAATAATTTGTGATGTTAAGTTGTCCACGCGGACGAAGTCGCGGGCAACAGCTAGTATTTAATAAAGTAGACTACATTTTGTCCTGAAACTAAAGGACGCGCGGAAAGTTCCATTCAATGTAGATAAACGTTTTCGTCTTACCTAGCGCTGTGTCGAGGACTGCTTGTGCCGCCTGCTCCTCGCCAACCGGCGTCTTAAGGCATATTTTCTTGAGTTTCATAGCCACTGGTGAGTCTTCTGACTGGGCCACTGTAACATAAACAACATATTAGAAACCACAGAAGTCATTTGCATAAGGGTCTACAGATACCATTTCCTTCTAAGCAAACACAAACAGTTTATAAGGAACAGAGAAGAAGCGAGGATTTCTATGTTCCATTATCGAGATGAACCAGTCAACAGGCAAGTTTGAACTTGGGCAATGAAATTTCTTAAACTTATTATTTAGTTAGCCCAAAATGAAGTTACAAACAGTACCATGTGACGATAAGTGTAAGGTAAAAAATATATACTCGTATTAACATGGTGTCTTGTATAATCTTGTGATTAATTTTCTCTGGCAAATTAATTGAGTGGGTTTCCATTTTAAATCACTAATATTGTAGCGGTAAACAAGGTTCGAAACAAAATAGGAGAGTTCGCTCATGCCTTCCCTTTCCAGATGTTTTACACTAGAAGACGCCAAAAATTGTCTATTTACACTAAAAGTATGGTCTGCTGTTTTACAATTTCAAGCCTATAACATTTTATATAAAATGACTCGATATGATCACTTCGATATGAAGACGAAGGTTATTCATCAAGTGCAATTATTGATCTAGGATTGTGCAGCAGACGGTACATTATTTCAATAAAGCATGTTACGGTTCCCTTGGCGATAATGGCGCTATTAATCTACGCCTTGCAGCGAATACTTGTTACTGGGATCGACCTTTCAATTACACAATTTAAATATCTAGGTGGCAATAATATGCACATTGTTCAAATGGAATCAACTGCTATGGCTTTACCATTATCTTTATTGCATACATCCACTTGGACAGCACCTAAAGATAATTCGAACATGGATTATAATCTAAGTCATATGAATTCAGCTCAAGAAGACTAAGAACGTCATCACCAGATCAAGTTGTAACTGGCACGAAAGCCCAGGACCGGCTGGAGGAGAGCTTATATCAGATTTAGTCTTGTAGACAACAATGCCCAGGTAATCGGCTCTATCGATTCTATGAAAAACATAGCATTTGCATAGTACCGACATTGACATAGTACTGTCCTAAACTAATGCAACATTTTCCAGCTAGTATCGACATTCATGAAAGCTCTACAAAAGTACAGCTACTAACAAGATAACCAAGTTTAAGCCAACAAAGCTCTGGACCTCGAAAATTGATCATACGACTCTCTGTAGTACCTCTTGTGAATATGTAAGCCCAGAATTTCAGCCTAATATCATGGTATATCACACACTTGCAACAATGCAACACACAACCATAAAATCACACAACACAGATTGGACAGCATATGATATATTAGACTTTTGGTACTTTCCCTAAAACATGTAGTCGTGTCATTAATCAAATATACTGTGCTAAATCACCAAACAATCATCAGTCTTCAATGCTCAGGATTCATGACATCTTAGAAATTCCTTGCCACCAACTGTTGCGATTCAGCACCAGCATTAGACCTCCTGAATGGGCCAAACAAATAAACACTAGTTAGTGGCTGCAAGATAGGGGAAGGACGAACTGATTGGTTTCCTAAAAGGATGACCACAGGAGACTTTTGAGATATTCAACCATACGAATAAAAGCGTAGGGAGGTGTTAGCCAAGCAGTAGAAATACTATAAAAAATTATTGCAATAAGAATAATGGAAGAAGCCGAGACACGACCAGCAGGTTGTCTTAGAAAAGTACCTATATAATTATTAACAATAGATGAAACTAAAATGACAAAGAAAATGAATAAGATACTCAATCTTTTTGTTGATACGGCGCCGACTGATTCAGACGCTCATTCCTGAGACTTAAAAGTAGGTACCCCATTCAATGCGATCGATACGCCCAATTTCATACGACGCTGCCCGAACTACAAAGTTACGAGGGACCGGACAAGTCTGCAAGCGAAAGTTGATCGTTAATCTAGAAAGATCGAGAAAAAAGTAAGTGGGCCAGGGCTCGTCTGCGACCTTGGTGCCAGAGACGGCGGTGGAGACCGGGACGGGCGGCCGGCGAGGGCACGCTCGCTCGAGGATCCCGGGTGAAACGAGCGGTGAGCGTACACTGCCAACCACTTGTATACTACCTGACCTATGCCAACAACCAACAACACGGAGTTTTGACCTTATGTGTTGCTTTGTCTGTTATTAAATGAAAATTCGTGTGGTCTAGCGATGTTAATGAACAGAGAACAGTGTACTATTATGACACTGACACATTTAGATCGAGTAGTGCAAGAAAATATTTATGGTTGATAGTGATAACCATACTTGTTACAGTTGCTTTTGACAGTGAAACATAAGGTGTTTGACGCAATTTAGGGAGACATTTTTCTAAAGCCCCAAGATCCAGCAGAAAAAACATCAAACAGAAGTCTCTACCTTTTCGACTTGATCCCCCCGATTGATCACTTTGGTCATCAAAGGTTTTGTGTGGCCAAGATAACCCTGGCCACCTAGTTGAACACGACGAACGTATTAGCGCCTATGTGACGCAGTGAGCTGTGACGGAGTAGCAGAAGGCTACTTCGTATAATAGTGCCAATAGCAGGCATGGCAAAAACGCTTAAAAGCTCGGAAGTTGTGACGGTTAGCAACCAGATCTCCATAAAATACCGGACACACAGTGCAGTGGTTTTATTCTCGTGGTGTACAGTGTACGCGGGGTAGTACATGTACAAGCGCGTATAGTACGGGGGTACGATGTCGCTAGTGTGTCGCCACTCGGTTCGCAGCGGTTACGGTGCGGGCAGGTGCAAGCGGGCTGCACGCTGCGCCGCGCGGAGGCTGCGGCCACCCCCCACCCCGCGGCACCCTCCCATACCCCCGCCCGCGCACGCCATCTTAACAAATCGATAGGATATGACTGTTCTCCATTTCGCGGGTGCGACTTTTGGGCGCGGACCCGAATGACCCCTCTTGATTGCGTAACGCAAACCCGTACAATATCTGTAAAATTTTTACGCCTCTCCTACTCCGACATCACCGAGTCGTTTAAAATCAAAATTCATTACCGAAAAGCTAGTAACCAGCATAGTAAAATGACATAATATTTATTTACGAGCTATAACGGTTTGAGGTTACCTCTACTTCGAGGTCTAGGTGTATATTTTAAGGGTGATGCATTCGATTTTGACATAAGGCGTTGCATTCAACCTATTTTTCTATCCCAGTAGCTGTAATATAAACATTTGAATGTATAAAGTGTGTCAGATTGGTATTGCAACATTAACTATATATACGACAACGACCAGGTAACACTAACACAGACCTCCTAATAGATTCTTTAAACACCATCTTAATCAGTTTATCTTTCGTTCCAAATACTTCATTCCAAAGAGAGAACCTAAAAGGTAAAAAATCTTCCGCGGATAAAAGTATTTTCTTAATGGAGCACCAGATACCACAATGTTTATACAAAGAAGCAACAAACAGGGGGAGTAGACTATATCCGCTGGTATTAAATGTCACACTAAACGTAGCCATAGGGTGTATACAAGTATAGTTGACCCAAGCGTCTAACAAAACACAGAACCTGAAATCATTTTGCTACAAACATTACTAAGATATCTTTTACCAATACAGTCCACTCACAATTCTTCCAATCTCCTAAAATGGCAGTTGGTGGCGCCTTTTTCATCAGCAAACAGAATTAATTCAATGAGAAGGTAATCCCAACGGTCCCATAACCCAAGTGGGAACGGGAGTACCCACGGCTATCCTCGCGCCCGCCATCTCTACTTAAATATTCACGCCCTCTAATGACACGGCGCGGGCTCAATATAACAAGGTTCTATGCTCTAGATCAGGATCCACGATAGATAGAACCCTATTCAGTAGCAACAAGGGACAAAGAATCATTGCAGGAATAATCGTTCGCTTAAAGTGATCACTTCATACAAGAGTTTTCTTGTTGATCTGGGGACTGAGATAAAATCTGCACTTTTATGTCTCCCTGCTCACATAGTGTTATATGTTCTAGCCGGGGGGTTGTTGCAGCCTCAAGTTTGAAAATACTGGAGTCATGGCGCTGAATAATAAATGATGTAGCATGGCCAAGTGGTGTAGTTTTCTTTGTTTCATACTACAGTAACTACTTATATGTGAAATAGACTACGTTTCGATGCAGGACGATGTGAATTAACTTTCGAAGCGTTTGATTTCAAAGAAATAATTTGAACTTGTCGACGTGGATCAGATATTTGATCACTGGCTAATCTACCGATCTCCAAATTGGAAAGCAGTCTGCAGAAATGTATTTTGAAATAAAATTTTCATAATTTTTTGCCACGTTGGGCTTAAAATAATCTAAGAAATGATAATAGGACATCGTTGGCTAATCCGATATAATCCAGCGTATTATTATAATAAAGTTGACGGTTCTTGGTTTTGGTTTTTAAAGAGTTAGATTTTCCTACACTCAAACGATTCGAACCAAAGAAATATACAGTTATGACTGTTCCGAGACTAAGAATGCGAACTAAACGAGCAAAGTGCTCTAATGATACATATTCATTGCCGCGATGACTTCCAAACATAACGGTTTACTGACTATGCAACTTTGTACTTGTATGTGAAAGAAAACTGATTTCAAAGGTCAGTTTTAGTTAGTCTTTGTGATTATTACAAAATGTTTGGCCATTATAACCTGGCCATTATTTAATAAAGTAATGAAAAAATCATGAAAATTTCTAAAAATCTAAAATATTACCCGAACCTTGTGCTGAGATTTAAAACATTATTCAATTAAACGTGCGTATATTTTATTCGTATACGTGACGTGACCCACTGGTACTACAGTCGCCATCTGGGTAAAGTATACCATATGTCAAATTTGCGAAATCTCAAAATATATAATATATATATAACGCAACGTTGTTTAATTAAACCGCAACTAGTATGTTCTCCTGTACTATGAGAATAAGACTAGATCGAATGAATAAGGACATGACCAAACGAATTCACAAATATAACATAACCAAGATCAACTTGTACAAAGTTGCCTGTGGGGGATAGGCGACCTCTGGCATTCGAGTCCAACTACAAAGTTATTAGGAAAACAAAGCAGTCAGTGATGTACGTTAGCATTATACATTAAGGTGCATTTTAAAATGTCATAGATTAGCCTTTAACCTAGAGGCCGACTGTACGTGGCATGATTAGCACATTTAACTGAACGGAAACTAAATTCAGACACTTTTGAATAAACCCAATAACAAACATGAAGAAAAGTGGAGACAGTAAACAGGATGTCTTCAGCAACAGATATCGCAGCACGCACGCCAACCACCCAATATTGCTATATGGAGCGCCTATCGGACGGCACCTGCAGAGCCTCAAACCGATGACCTTGACGCTCGCAATACCTACGGTCAGCTTTTATCATGTAGGTATGTATGTACTACGGCGGAATAAATTAATAGTTGTCGCAAAAAATAAAAACATATATCATGTTTGTATCATGTACAAGTGTTAAAAACGTTGAGGACCATCCGCTTCCGTGTAAGACCAATTATGTTTAAAACTAAAGCCCAGTATGCCAAGTAAGACAACAATGGTAGGTACATATCGGTGAAAGTAAGACAAAGTAGAACAGACGAGACGTAACGTTTAACAATTACAATACATTATAGATACTCGTATAGTAGAGACAGGAAGAACAAAATTGAGTCATCGTTTAAGTACAGCCACACCTTGAGTTACCTATTGTCTATGTGAGGTAAACTCACATAGACAATATAAAGTATTTTAAACCGCCATGGACTTTTTAAGAATAAATACGTTATACTGAGGTAAGATATGCTATTCGATTAACAATACAATGGCTAAGCCCGTAGCGTTGTCACAATCGCACACGGTCGCAGCCCAGCACGCGTGTTCCTAGAGACCGACACAACAGACGGATACCCGCTCCACCTGGTCCACTTCCGCTGGATAATCGCAAGAAACGTATTGCTCGACGATACTTCGTATTCATAACGTTTGTTACAAGATGGCATGGTAATGAATTCTCTATGTATTTATTGTCTATTTAGATTTGAGACTGCGTCTGATTGAACTGAAGTGTTGAACAGATTATATTTGTACTAGTTGTAGTAGGTCTTCAGTGTTTTCAAATTACTGAACAGAGTATTTCTGCTAACGACGTAAAACGCTTTTCGAATGTTAGCAAGCACGCGGTCTTATCGTTGGCGTGCAAAACATTGACGTTCACCGAACTAGTGGTTCCAATCCAACCCGTGGCCGTTGTCAGATCTCGGTATTTGCGGAATGGAAGATTTTTAATTGTGCGGGATATCGAAAAAACTGGATCCCGGTTGTTAACGATCAAAAAGTAATAATAAACAATACATACTTTGAAAGAAAAGATAAATACAGTTCATTAACCAAAAAAATACAAAATTAGTAGGAAAAAAGAACAGTAAAGTTGCTAAAACTAAGAAAGTTCCTTCTTTCCTACTACTTTTCATTTTAAAGATGTTTGCGTAGTTTTTAGTCCCGCAAATGATCTCGCACCTTTAATACTGCAGTGAGCGGGAATATAAAACCATGCGGGATCTCGGTATTCTGATACCAAGATTGTGAGCCCTAAACCGAATATTCTTCGCCAACCGAACAAAATAGTGAGTCGAGATTACGGTCACGCGAATTGTTGATTCGCCTGTCAACACAGCACCAAGCTACGCCCTCCAAATATGGCAACTGTTACTGTTTCAATATTGTGGGATCCGGTTTCAATGAGACTAGACTTTAAGGTTGAGACAATGCGATCGTCGGTCTTGTACAAGTGCGGATCGGTTGGATGCGCGGGGTCGTTAACCTGGTGCTCCGCGTGCCCCGCGCGCCGCGCTGCCCCGCGGTCTCACTTTCGATGCGCCCGAGGCCTCCGCGAGTCCACGTGCCCGCGCGCAGCCACCGACGCCGTCGCTGGTGACGTCACCAGCAGCCAGGACGCGCACCGGTGTGACTCGGTGGAGCGTGAATCTGTTTGTGCTTTTCATTAGGATCCCCATGGGAACGTTGTTAGCGACGGTTCAGTCCATTCCCTTACTGACACAGTAAACTTGTAGAAAGTATGCTACAAGAAACGGACTTATGTATTCACAGTGTCGATATCGAGTGTTCATTACATATGGTAGTAGCACGCAAATAAGTTTTGATCATATGAATTAACTATCCAAAAAATATCAGTAGGTTACATTGTATTTGCATTTCATTCATAAAAAAACCAGTTTCTGTAGTGTTTTCAAAAAGGAAACAGGTACCTTTACAAATATATGTTTTATACGCTGACGTGAATAGCATATAATGCATTACCAAATAAAATAATGTACCACAAAACACTAACCGTCTTACCACAAAAAACATAAACAACTCTTAAACAAGTGTTTAAGAGTTGTTTTGAAAAAGTGATACCACAAATGCCTGTTTAGCCGTTGTTTAAGATTAGACATGGTTTAAACCTTGTTTAAATTTAGACACTGCCAACCCCCTGTCTAACGCGCGTTTAGCCACCGCCATATTGAATTAATTGTCAAACTTTTCTTTCTTTGCTTGTGTAAAGTGCCATGGATTTCGTCGATTATGCTGATTTTAATGATTTGGAGGACATGGAATTTATGGATAACTATCGTGATCGAGTGTACCGAGTGCGAGTGAATCCATTAGAGCATTACAATGAATATAATTTCAGAAAACGGTACAGATTCAGCAAAGCTTTTGCCAAAAAAATTGTTGACCTTGTAAAGGAGGATATTCCACATGATTCTCGTGGTGGGTGCTTAGATCCCCAGATTCAAGTTGCCTGCGCCTTGCGAAATTGGGCCCGTCATCAGGTAAGCGCCCTTTTACAATTATTGTAACCTTCTGCCCCGTTACTATATAGGTGTTATTTGTACGGCTTATTTACTACTTTAATTTTTCAGATACAAGACGATACCGCCGATTTACATGGAATTTCACAGCAAGTTGTAAGCAAGACTTGTAAAAATGTTGCTATAGCTTTGGCGAAGAAAGCTCACATGTTCATAAATATGCCATCAACAGTTGACCAGCAATTAGATTCAATTAGAGAATTTAGAGCCATTTCAGACTTCCCTACTATAATTGGAGCTATAGACTGTACCCATATCAGGGTTAAGAAAGTAGGAGGTGAATTGAGTGAAGCCTATGTGAACAGAAAAGGCTACTATTCTTTGAATGTACAAGTAGTATGTGATCCACACTTGAAAATACGAGATGTTGTGGTTCGTTGGAGAGGAAGCGTACATGATTCCCGTATTTTTAATGAGAGTGCAATTAAAGAGCGCTTTGAAAGTGGAGAGTTCCATGGAAGGCTCTTAGGTGACAGTGGATATGGATGCACCCCATATCTTTTTACGCCACTGCTTAGACCCCAGGGCCCCAAGGAAGAAGCATATAATAGGGCACATATTCGTACTAGAAATACGATTGAAAGGTGCTTTGGTCTGTGGAAGCAGAGATTTAGATGCCTTTTAAGAGGCATGCATACACAGCTTGCCACAGCTAAAGCCACAGTTGTGGCATTAGCAGTGCTGCATAACATTGCAATTGACATGAACGAGTGCATGGAAATTGTTACCTTTGTACGCAGACGGATACCAAGAAGTCTGAACCCCCCAGATACGCTGAGAGGAAATGTCGTAAGACAGATGTTTATTGAAAACCATTTTTGATAAAATAAGATAACTTTTAATTATTTTTATTTAAATTTAAATATAACAGACAATTATAACAACTGTTTTTTTAAAATGTGTATTTCTAATGATTTCTTTTCCTTCTCTTGGAGCAAAATGTCTATTTCTAATTTATGGCGCAACTCCTGGTGTGCCAATTCTTGTTTCTGGTATTTTATTTTAAGGGCATACTCCTCCTCCATCAGCTTCAATGTTTTTTCCTTAAGTTGAATGTTACTTTCGAGAATTAGATTTTTATGACTTGCTCTGAAAAATGGAAAAACACATTATAACATCTAACATAGATATAAGACCAATTATATAATTACATATATACTTACTCAGCTTTGTGCCTTTTTGTACTTTCGGTTTCCTTTAAGTTTTTGGTCTTCACATTTTCCTTCTTGGAAATGCAACTAAGTGCAGTTCGTTTTGTTACAATCTATAAAACAAAATATTTTCATTTAAATAAATAAAAATAAGTACATACATAATGCTCACACCTTGGTCCCAGAGGGGTAGGCAGTGATGAAGTATCACCAGAAAAATCTTTTAAATAAGTAAACAATTAAATAATAAAAAGTGTAATTATAAATTATACCTCACTATTTGGATCCTTGGTGTTATCAATAATAGTGTCTTCAATTATTATTGAGTTATTGCCATCTGTTTCATCCTGCACATAAAGAAAAACTAATAAATCTTAAGACTAAAACTGCAATCCTCGACTTACGAGTATGTTATATTGCCAATGGTGAAACAATAAAATAAAGAATTATAATTACCTCTTCACTGTCTATTATGGCATTTGTGACATCTTCTGCTGCTGATAAATTATGGAACTCTACTTTCAAGTCTTGTGTTGCATCCTGTGTACAACAAATACATATTTATACAATTACTTAAAGGGTGTTAATAAACTGAGCAACTAAACACATCAACTGGCCAATTACAATGAAACTGTCTTAAACTAACAGCAGCATTAAAATACTAAAATTCATTCATCGTCATCTAGTTTCGCCCATTTCAGCCTCACTTAATGCTCCCTACAAAACTTGGTCCTACTGCGGCTCATGTTACTGGTAATCATGAGGTAGGCGGTCTGCCTCTTGATAAAAAAAAAGCAAACTCATAAAACTTACATTTTTTTCAAACATGCCATCACTATCGAATTCATTTTTTTCTTCTATGAAATCGGTCGGACACATTAGCATTATTGTCTGCACTTGTTCTGTAGGAGATGGTGGCCTCTGACCACCGCCAGTGGCACGAAGTGCCCTTTTGTGGTTAGAGATACTTTTCTTTGCTGCCATTTTAGCTCTCCTCCAAAACCCTTTTAATTGTGAGATATCTCTCTGTCTGCCAGTCAGTTCTCGATATCTGTAAAGTAATATTATTATAAAACACTTATGCAAGTAATTGACATAATTTGTAGTATATTTGCTTAAAGTAACTTACTTCTTTTGAACTTTCAGCCATTCTGCTTGCTTTCGTTTGTTTGAATTCGTGTCTGTTTTTTTATCTTCAATTATTAGAGCCGACTCTTTCATGATTTCCATGACAATATCCTAAAATCATAGATACATTAAATGAAGTAAAAGCGTGGTAGTTTTGCTTTGCAGTACCATGAGCATGGTATTATAAATTAAACAAACCTTTTCTTCCGTAGTCCAATTATCCCCGCGTTCTCTATTTCTTTTGTCCATTTCGCTTGATTACTTCTAAATTAAAACTTTTAACTGATAATATTCCCTTCTTCGAAAACTAAACTACACTTCCGTTGCGTCTTCACCGCTGTTTAAAACTGTCACTGTCATTGAAAATTACGTTCCGTTTAGGGTAAGCTGTTTGTGTCCAAAAAAATTACAACATGTCTACCGGCCTTAAAAACGGACTCATAATAAATAAATGATACTATTTTCAATTTTCTACATAGTATCTAAGCATTTACAAATAAAAGAACTACAGTAATATAGAAATAAATAAACACCCATTTCATAAAAATCTGTGAAACGAAACGTTTCTCAGAGTTGCCATGTTGAAACTAAACTACGTTGTCTTAAGCAGTGTTTAAGTAAACGAATGCTAAACATGGTTTTGTGGTAAGAAAAATTAAACTCTTGTTTAAGCAGTGTTTATCCCTTAAACACTGTTTAACTAAACAAGTGTTCAAACATTGTTTTAAAATTTATTTGTGGTAAGACGGTAAGATGTTAACCTGAGGTCTAAACCTTAAGTTCAATGGTAAACAAAAGTCTAGCCTAGGACTTGTAACGGCCTGAAGAAAGTGTGAAATATCACAGACTGGTGCAAATGTAAAGCAAACGAACGCATAAATTGTATGCAAACTACATTCGCTACGATGTTTATGTGTTAGACGTCAAAGAATTGAAGTCAGGGCGAGGCTTCACATTTTGCCGATGCTTGTCAATCCTGAAGGTAAAATAGTCACTCCATAGGACTCCTTTCTCACACTACTGAAAAAAAAGTGTGAAAAGCACGTGATGTTTGACAACCGCCAAGAGAATTCTTATGAATGGAGATAATCTAAGAAGCAGTCTAATGTAGATTTTCAGCAACGTGAGGAGTAGGCTGCAGTTCGAACTTCGTAACGCCATAGATTAGTATGAAATCGACCAGGTCCAGTAAAGATTATGTGTAGACCACTGACCAGTTGGGGTCGATTTCAGTACATGGATGGCCGTGACACAGGTCTTCCTTTCGGCTGTCCAATTTAATAACCTAGTATCTGTGGCAAACTAAATTTGACATTGAAAAAGAGAAAATATGTTACTAAATCATTTTAATAAAAGAATATTCAGTTGCTAGGTAACCATAACTCCTAAATTATCAAATATTGAGCGGTTTTAATGCCTTGGAATATATAATGAACATGAAATGACAACCTACAAAGCAAAATCGCCTATTTACATACATACATACATAATGCTCACGCCTTGGTCCCAGAGGGGTAGGCAGAGACGATAAATCGCCACTTTGCGCGATCCTGACACACCTCACTAGCCTCACTCACATTCATCAACCTTTTCACGCACCTTCTTTTATTCTTCTTATCCAGCCTTTTTGAGGACGTTACTAATTTGATCCTTGAATGTCCTCCTAGGGATGACCTCATTATTTTCCCCATAAAGTTTATTTTATTTTTAATCTGACAGAAAATTAAACAGCAAACAACTATTTCTATTGAAAAAACAATATACTTCTAAGGTAACAAATGTTATTGCGATTAAAGATGCGTCAACGATAAGAGATGTAGGCAAGGATCAAATGCTTGATCTTTGGATGTACGAGGGGCGTTCAAAATATTCTCGGTATTCGAATGAAGACAAACAAGTACGAAAAGTTTGATATTTTTATTTTTCAATATACTCCCCCCCTATGTTAATACACTTAAAAGATCGATCAATTATTTTTTTTAATCCCTCATAATAATATTTTTTATCCTTGGTGTAAAAATGCTCGTCCACTGCCGCCTTCAACGCTTCATCGTCAGAAAATCGATTTCCACGCAGATCCTTTTTGAGATTGGGGAACAAAAAGAAGTCGCTGGGGGCTAAGTCCGGACTATACGGTGGATGAGTTATAGTTCCAAACCCACATTCAGCAATAGCTGCCTTGGCAATATGAGCAGTATGGACAGGGGCGTTGTCATGCAGAAGCAGAACACCTTTGGTTAACTTTCCTCGCCTCTTTTCTTTGATTGCATCCCTTAATTGACGTAGAATGTTTGCGTAGTACTGTCCTGTGATATTTACACCTTTTTCTTTATAATCGATTAACAATACTCCTTCACAATCCCAAAAGATTGTTGCCATAACCTTGCCAGCGGAAGGGACGACTTGAACTTCTTGGGATGAGCTGAACCTTAATGTGCCACTGCATGGACTCCTGTTTACTCTCTGGGTCATAATTATGAACCCAGGTTTCATCTCCAGTAACTATCTTTTGCAGCACCTCATCAGGATTTTCGCCACACAGGTCAATAAAATCGGAACAACAAGCTGCACGCATATCTTTTTGAAGCCGAGTCAGCATTCGCGGAACCCATCTTGCACTCACTTTTGACATATTAAGATGGTCATGGATAATATCATGTACGGTACCAATAGAAAGATTGGTTACTTGAGCTATTGATTTTATCTTCACTCGACCATTTTCCAATATAAGGTTTTCCACCTGATCAATATTTTCTTGTGAAGTAGCTACTACAGGCCGGCCAGGTCATCTTTAATACTCTCCCTGCCACGTTTGAATTCGCTTGACCACTTTTGAATGGTAGATAAAGAAGGAGCAGACTCACGGTAAACACAATCCATTTCCTCTTTTATGGTTTTTTGATTTTTACCCTGTTTTGTCAAGAATTTTATGACGGAACGATGTTCTAATTTCGTTAACATTGTTAATTCACTCATAGTGTTCATGTTTGTTCAGAAATTGCAGAAAAACAAAAGAACATCTCGGTTTGAATTATACTTTTTTTTTTAGTCAACGAATGAACCTTAGCAGCCAGTAACAAAACAAATTCAAAAAGAGGTTGTAAGATATCAATACCGAGAATATTTTGAACGCCCCTCGTAGGTAAGTCAGATGTCACACAACTCACACAAGTATTGCTACTTGATATACTAGTATTGATATTTGCGAAATTTATCACAAGATCTACCACATTCGTTTTTGCTAGTAACTAAGCGAGTGACCAGTTATTAAAGGTGATATCATATTGTACATATAGAGCGATAAGCGGAGCGGAAAAGCACTGAATCATCTATATATAAAATGATACACTGACTGACAGCACAGTTAGGTATAGAAATTTAAATTTTTGCGGACTTAAAGTTCTATTTTTTAATTAGAGCCCTGTTGAGTTTTTACTTAGCCAAAGTAGCGGCAACAGCTAGTTCTCCATATCGTAAAGGGGCAATAACTAGAATTTATGATAGAAAAAAGATTGACAAAAGACTGAACAGATCCAGATATGTACCATAAAAGGGTAGAAGCGCTAAACAGACCTTTTCCATTAGTCGATGTTGTTTTTGCAGACAAGATAAATTATGATAAAGCATTTAGGGGAAACACACGGGGGAGTCCGTTTGAAAAATCAAACCTGGCCTATTGCGACTTTATTGAAAGCAATCAATGTTGTCATTTTAACAAAAAAAATAGAAAATTTACGTTTAGGCACTATATTGAGAAGGACAGGTGGAAGATAAGTTATGGCTGTCGAGTTGTTTCCTTAATAGTTTTTAATTAAACTGGGGCGAGCAGTAGAGAAAGACGAGGAGGTTTTGGGCATGTTGTAGCATTAAATACTCGTAACTCAGGTCAAACAGGATTGCTAGACGTGTATGATACTTTTCACATAATGTGTTTGGAAGGGAATGGGATTATATGAAATAAATATTTTGAAGCGATATGTGATAATGATCCTATTACATAATTCGCTAAAGCCAAGCTAGACATACCCTTAACAATGTTGCAGTAACCAACTGAACTCGTGTAGGCATTACAAAATCGATTACGCAATAGACACAGAAAGTTTATAAAAGTTACTCCTTATCAACCAGATGGTTAAACATATTTGAATGAATGAATGAATATACTTTATTGCACGAGTCATAGAGAATACAATCTATATTTTTTTACCAATATCTTTGTTGGTTATCGATAATTCAATACGGCAATGATGATTAACTAAGTTGGTCATCAAAGTCATCATGCATTAAATTTCAACAGTATTGCATTGCAGGTACAGCTTGCTAACGCAAGCTATGATTTGGAGGTTCATAAAACTTGTGACAGTCCTTGACAACAGAAATTTCAAAGCGTGCCTATTATAATGGGTATGGAAATGTATAAATCAGCTTGTACAACATTATTTAAATGAGGTTGCTAGTTGGGCAGTGAGCAAACCGCGTAACGGTGTCGTGTATCGAAGTTGGTTGCCCAGGCTTGGGTCATCCGCGCGTAGCGACAATTAAAACCGGGATAAGTGTTGCGTGTACCTGTGAGATGAGGGCGCTGCGGTCGATACAGGGGGAGGCCGACGGGTGGCGGGCAGAGGGAGCAGGCATCCAGTTAAGGAGTTTAGAATACAAGTCACCGAGTATTGATGTCTCCCGGGATATTTTTTATTAGAATTGTAGGGGCGCTGTCTCGCGCAGAAACGACTTATTGTGATTCCCGGCGCGTAATTTTCTCCTAGCTCGGGTCACAGGCATTACGGTAGCCCTTTTTATGGCACCCGTCAAATGCCCTTTCTCAAGATGACGACGTGACGCTTTTGCCTAAATGCATTCGAAAACCCCAATGTCCGAAATGTGACGGACCAAACGAAAAGTCTTGCAATGTTTTTTACTTCTTACAAAGTAACGGGTCGGTTTAAAAATATACATTTTTAAAGCAATTCTATTTCACTATCTGCGTACGTCACAAGATATGTGGGTGTTAAGGCGGCAGACAGAAGGGTGTGGGACAGGGTGCACAGGGGGTAACTCTTCATTCCCATTTAGCTACTGAATTGTACAGGGAGGTGGCCATGATTATGTTTACTAACCCCGACCACCCCGCGCCCGTTGTTCTACGGCTACGCGGTCCGAATTAACACACGATCTTTGTCCCAGACTCGGCTTTACACAGCTCTGATCGTGCGTTTGAAAACGTGGATGCCTGTTCGTAATCGGGCCGATATTGAATTTTGAAACGAAAAATAAATGCATGGAGGGCATAATACAGGCTTAGCATTCTAAATATCAAATTAACGTCGGATGAGAATGAACATTGCTAAGGTTTAATGTGTTTTTTGTGAGTATAGCGATGTTGGACAATAAATCAAAACGCGTGCTCACCGTCGGGCGCGGTCACAGAATAAGTAATACTTGGTGTTGAGTTGGTAAATCGTCTAAAAACGCGACCGCGTCGAGTCGCGCCCTTTCCAGCGCCATACTACCGGCTGCAAGCCGAGCATATATACTCGTACGCAAGCTGGCACACTTTTCGATAGCGAAATTGAAACATTCGAAAAGTGTGTGTCAGAAATTAAGAATCGTGGATTTTCGTAGATTAACGTTACCGCGCTCTTTGGCGACAGGGTTTTAAATATCTATTCAGTATAATTATGGCAGAATAGAAATTAAGGAATATATGTTAGATCTAGGTATTTTCAATCCAAATTTATCGACTTAAATATTAATAACCTATTATATATTAACGAATATCAAACGTCCACAAGCATCGCAAGCGCGACTAGTTTACGACTGACATTTACAACTTCGCTGTCGAGCCGTCGACGCGACTATACGCGACGGCTACATACAACGCAGCCTGCACGGTCATTACCACGCGGTTGGGGGCGCGTCTCAAGCTCAACAAACGCTCCCGAACGTTTACATAACGCTGTCTTTACGACACCACTGGTCTTTGAGACCTGTCTTTAGATCCTACAAGACTATCTTATCAACGTACAGTGGGCTACAAGGCCAGCTATTCACAACGGCGTCTTGCGCAGCGGTAATAGTGGCTACATTGCAATGCAGCTGTTTTATATAACTTAGCTTGAGCTTATGGCTCTACCTGCGTGACGTAGTATCAGCACGCTTCGACCAGGTTCTCTGAAATCGTCACTATTAGGAATTACAGCATGACGATTCACTCATCATTACTGCCATCACCAATCCGCCTGCCAAGCGTTGTGATTATGGCAAATCTCCCAATGGACAACCCGCTAAAGGTGGAATTCTATTGGGGAGGCTTATGTTCAGCATATATGTAATTCTGCTGATGATGATTTAATAACGAAAACGTTTCTCGAGAGTGAAAACCGAATCTAAATAAAGTTTCATACATATAAATGGGTAAACACTACCGCTTATATGTATTTAGGCATGTAATTTTTGTTGAATATTTAATTTAAGACAATTCGCAAATAAAAGATCCACACCAGAACCAACTTATAGAAATTGTACAAAGTATAATAATACCTAGTGTGAATCGAACCCACGACCTCTGGCGTTCGAGTCTAACGACCAAGCCGTTAGGCCAACGAGACGGCTTTGTCCACTGGTGTAGGATAGATGACGCTGAGACTTATTTTATATAAATAATTTAATAATAAAGAATAGTGATAATGATAAGCAAACAAAAAAACTATACTAAGTACAACTGGCATGATGAGACCATTCGATGACGTAGAGAAATCTTGTCGCACAAGTATTAAGTACTATTACAATGTAATGTTTGTTTGCTTGTTGATTAATAAAGAATACTGAATCTACATTATAGAGATAACACCGCATCCAGCAACATCTAGTACTCTCACCTGTACGCGGTGCATCATGGCGTGGCGACCCAAAATAAATACCACAGACTGGTGACGGGCAGCTGTAGCTCTTAAAAGGCTTTTGAAGGGCATTGTACCAATTGCGGAAAAAAATTTACGAATCATGATTATTTATAAATAGTACGAAATCAGAATGGCACGAATTGCCCGGTAAGGGCCCCACCGCACAGTGGACGGATTAAGACTTTCTCGTGTCAAGAATCTGTAACTCAGTTTGCAAATGATATATAATAATATATATTTGTAACTGTGGCTATTAGTATGTTGAATTGCATTTATATAGGAATTGTACTTATCAACCGTCTGCAAAGTCAAGTACATAATGGTGAGACCTGAGTTATCCTAAGGAAGACTTGTGACATGTGCAAAACCACGAACCAATGTTCGATATCCAATACTTAGATAAAACGTACTTCATTACTTAGATAATGACGTGTTGTAATTTTTATCTTTTAAGCTGAGAAAAAGAGAAATTTAAAGTTTCCCATAGCGAAAAACTGCAAATGTTAAGAGTAGAAATAATTAAAAACATTATTACGCAATTTTTTTGATTAATTTTTTATGTCTCATCGTAAATATTGCTCTAGAAACATATGTTACGCAGAGATCCCGCAGATTTCTTTTCTTAAATTTAACATAACATGAAATTTGCTACAATAAAACACAATAAATAGAACATCGGCAAACTTCGGCAACTGTCAAAACTTTCGTTGAACATTGAACAAGCACGAAATAATGATTAACTAAGTTAAAAAAAAACCTATTGTCTGATTGAATAAGTAATAAATGTACACAAAAGTAGACAATTCTAGCTTTCTGAAATGGTTTAACACTTGGGTATTATTAAATGTATAGCTATAAATTAAATCGTGAAAGTTTGTTTAAGCCTAAGTTTTCGACGCTCCGATTTCGATACTTGCCATCAAAGTGCATATTTTATATACTAATTCAAAAATAATTTACATAAATTATATTTAATATTAAAGATCAAACTTTTAACCGTAAGGAAACGTACAGTAGAAGAATCTGTACGGACTTTGGGTAAACTCATTATTGGCACGCTAATGTTAGGCACCCTTCTACTGTGCGCCGGTGCAATGGCTAACACGTCCGCACAAGGTGGTTCTTATGGCTATTCCTCCCGTAACAGAAGCTCTAGTCTCATGCAATAGTGAACGTTGATATGACTGACTATGAAATCTTTCGGCTGATAATGACTAATTATTATAAAAGTGCACTTTCAAAAATTACCATTTTCCAGACTATTATAATTTTTTTTACTTTTCATACTTACAACTTGAACTGGCAAGTCATTATGTATATAAAAAATTTAAACGAATTTCATAAAATAGCATTTACTAAAATTATTTCAGTATTGGAACCTGAATGTAACGGGTCACTATAGGAGTTTTGTTACAGCCTTGTACAAAATAATAATAATTATTACCATGTTCAGCAATAAACTTTTATTCCAATTGGCCTTCCGACAGCATTACTGTACCTACATATATCTGGAAAGTGGTCATTTTGGGAGTATACGTTGGGAAATTCGTGTAACGGGTCAACAAGGAGCAGGCATCCTGCGTGTTTCCAGACAAAACCTTTTGCCGTGGCCAGCATAGTATTCGCGTAAAAGTTGTCTCGGATACAAATGGCAGTGTCAAGACCGAATTGTCTGATTGGCGCCGCACGTGATATATTGAATTGTACCTCCCAAAATGGTAAAAGCGAAAAAAATTGTGAAGGACGCTTGTATGCTCGAGTATTGTAAGATGAAAGATGACAGTGACACCACTAATTCTGACGTAAGAGTTCCAAATCACGTATATGATACGTCATCGTTAAAAAGATTATGGATAATCCATTCATAAATCATTATTTATTTACTCGGTAAGTAAAACTTTACGAACTATATGTATTCATCGATCAGCGTAGACTCGTGTCTGATACGATAACGTTATGTAAAAACAAAGTTCACGAACTGTTCACGCGAACACGAATACACAACTCAATACATACAGGCATACAATATGCAGCCGAGTAGCTAAAAGTTGTATCACACAAAACTATTCAGGTAGAGGGTCGCCTAATGAAAGTCGATGAGATGAATGTTTCGGGCTTTAATTAGAATTGATTAAAGTCGCCATCTTGTTGCGAGGAAATCGTACGGTACGCTGGTGTCTTTCAATACGGAGGGCTAATCGAGGGGCGAGTTCGGTAATATTCGCAAAGCAAGAATCTAAGGGTGATGGGTGGTACAGTCGACCGGTTTAAGTTTGATAACGGCAGGAATGCTACTCCCCTCCCGCATGCGTTCCGCCTTCGCATGCTTTGTGACGTCACTAGCACAAGCGTCATTGTCGGGGGTAACTTTGGAGCGGTCAACTTGAGATAACTTTTGAGCAACGATTATCAACACCACAAAATTGAAAGTTAAATGCATAGAGGTCAAAAAATATCATCGAAGAACGTCACGCACGGCACAGCACAATAAGGTAATAATGTCATCTCAAAACAGAGCATTCGATGCCACCGAGATTTTCGACCAAAACTGGCTGAGATTGAATAAAGATCGATGAATACTGTCACCAATGACGCGATGATAGATAGATTCACGAAGACAAGTATTTCAGAAACATCGAGAACGCATAAATCTTAAAGAGTTCAATGAACTGCTCTTGATGCTTTTGATGTATGAAAGAATCTGTTATATGTCAAGCTTCAGACACGCACCATAGAAATAGGTCACTGATCGAAAATATTATGCTGGATACCCTGACTGAACAACTGATCTGTAAACTATCAACGCACAGGTTAAGTACCTGGGTCTAGAAACTTAAAAATGTGCATAGGTTTTTCAAATAACGTAGGTAACCACTAAGAAAGGAAGAACTAGTATTGCTGATGCCACGTTACCACATGTAACCTAGCTCTGTATTGTACCGGCCCTTATACAAACACCATCTTATCATCTAAGTACCATAATATAGCCAGGAAGTGGCTAATGATTTGTGCAGCATAACTTTTATAAGTAAACTAGCTTCTGCCCGCGACTTCGTCCGCGTAGGTTTCGATATTTACACATCTTCACTGCTTTTAACGATTAATTTAGTTTCCTGTAGGAATGAGATGTTTTTTCGGGATAAAAACTATCCAGGACCTAACCTATATGTGTGCTAAGTTTCATCCCGATCCGTCCAGTGGTTGAACCGTCATTGAGTAACAAACATCCAAACTTTCGTATTTATAATATTAGTGGGATTTCGCAATGAATTAGATGGGTAGTTTTGGGTACGGCTAACTTAATCATATTTAATTATGGAAGTTTAATGCACCCAACAATTGAACCAACTCATGTCATGACAGTACATTTCTTAACGGGTTACGTTAAACATCTATTATCACCGACTTATCAGTGATTTATTACTACGGCTACTAACTCCTAGTGATTTCTAGAGAAAAATATGGGTAGTATATTATACTGCTCTTGTTATCTTATCTTTTTAGTCGATCACAATCGTCTTGTACAGTGTACATATAGGAAATTTGAGCCTCTTTAGGGGAGCACAAACTGTGCAATTTTAAGTACATTTCAGATAGTATATTGGACAATCCAGATCTTATCGCCTATACTTAGTATACGCAGAAACTCGGATATTGACGACGAACGGTAAGCCGTGAGCAGTATAAAGTGGTCCAGTAACCTATGGAGAGGACTATGTTCGGAGTTCTTCTGAAAGATATTACCTGCAATGAGGAGATCCGAACTAATATCACAGACATGTGGCATATGAGAAGCCACACCTGTCGTAGTACCGATTCTAGTTCTAGACTGGATGCACGACTACTAGATGGAACGGCGACGATCAGAAAAGGTGTAGTTGGAAGCAGCCAAATGCAAAAGAGCGTGTTCACATTCGCCGACATAGACCCGATACCGACATGTTGCCTGACAGACTGACGACCACAGAAATTGATATAGTTCTGTGCTGACGACATTCAAGCAAACGACCGCAGTACTTAGTCTTGTTTTTGAGAGTAATTCCTCTGTCGGCGTCGATATCAAGTCGGTGACGATACCAGTGCCAGAAACATATCAGAAACGGGGCGTTTTGGCGCACCTTAGCTTTTAGACAGAAGTTCTTTGAGCTCTCTCAATTATATACATATGTGACTTAGCTTCAGTAATAAAGCATGAGTCAGAAGTTTGGTTCTGCTAATGTATAGAGGTTTCTCAATATGGGTCGCCCTCAACCTCCTGACTCGGCAAGACAGCACAAATATATATCATGTGGTTGCTAACTAAATCTTTAAAAGCACATTTGGACTCCCGAAATATTTTAAAACGCTGGTTGGTTTGTGATCTTATGAGCAATGTGCCTATGTTCCAAGTCAGTGGGCACTTTCGATGCAGTTGTGCAAACGCAGTCCGTCTATATCCTTAGGGAAGGCTATGTTCAATGTATACGAATTGGCGCTAGATTGGATAACCTGTAAAATCGCTCAAGTCAATATGTTTTAAGCAAAATGCTGGAAGAATTGTCTCAACTCAATCGTGGCGCATGAATTAAATGCAATCCCAAAGAAAATTTGCATTTTCGATTATTCGATGTCAACGTAAAATATGTTGTGCAAGGACTAATACCAGTTACAGCTTGTACCGGAGCAACCGTCGCTTTCAAGATCGCGTGAGTCCACACTGTTTGCTTTTACCGCTGTAGTAAGGCGGATCGATTCAAAAGTGATTTTACGAGCTGGTTTCTCGATGAAGTTCGGCCGCTCCAAAAACAACGAAAACAACGGTTTTATACGTATTTAAAGTTGTTATAGGGATATAAGGAAATACTGTAATTTGTTTAAATTGACAATTTACGCAATTAATAGGTAACGAAAAGCTAACTCTTTCGGGGATTTGTCTTCTTTCTGCGCCCAATTATGAAGATACACACTTAAAATTTTGTAGCTCGGTTTGTCTAACAATATATGAAGAAAGAATAGACCTTCATTAATTTATTACGAGTTTTACGAAATAGATGCTGTCATTTGATTAAATCAAACAATGAACTTCTGTTTCAACTAACCATTTTTGAAAAAAAAATAAGTCTCGTTTTCTTGAACGAGATCTTTTGTCTGTCAGAAGGCCATAAAGCTAATTCATGGGAGGTCAAAATAACACATTATAAATATGTATAATCAATTAACTATACAAATGACGTCATACATAGCCGAGTTGACATAAATCGGTCGCTCTAGACACCCGCTGAGTGTACCAGATCCTATTGGCGACTCTAGGATAATCGGATATTTATAGAACAGAATCAAACTAACATTAGGCCATACAATTCCGTGCGATATGGAACCGATTACAGAATATTTCTTAACAAACTTATACATTAAGTAGTAGTCCTCATGGGGCTGTGGTCCGCGAAAATACCCTTTAAGTCTCAAGGACTTAACCGCGAACACAATATCTCTAATATTCTCAAGGACTTGACCCTGAACACAATTTCTTAGTATTGTTAAGAACTTGACCTTGAACACAGTTCTTCTAGTGTAATGTTGATCACTTAATCATATAATTCGCTCAGCACACTACATAAATAATGTAGAGGCCTATTACAAATTCGTCACTCATATAAACTTTTAAATTAAATATCTTTTAAATGAATTGGCTGATTCTAATGAAACTGTACTGGTAAGCAGGCCACAAAATTGTTGAATTCGTGCTTATTATGTTTTTAACATACTTTATTAAAAAAAAAGGATTAACTACCATATAATATGTAAAACCCTGAAATTACTATTATTTAGCGACTACAATATTTTGGAAAGTTATCTGTATATAAATTAAATAATTTCGTGTCCTTTTTTTATCTTGAAAGTTTATACGGGAGACGAATTGGTAATTTCCCTCTTAAAGCACCTCGGGAGTGAAGGGAGTCCCACATTTTGGAATAATGTTGCACTAAGAGTCTATCGACATCTACCGACGTGGAATCGGTTTAAGCTGGTCAACACAAGCAGAAACAACGTTATCCCGACGTCGCGTCGCGTCGACCGAGAAGAGCACCACGTCGTTAAAACCCTAATTCCGTTAAGATAATTGCCGGCTTAAGCCGATTCCACGTCGCTAGATGTGGGGGACACCCTAAGGATGTTGAAGTTCACACTGCTGGCCGGCGAACACACATTATTTTGAAGGCTATACACATCTCTTTAGCACTTTTAGTCACCCCGTCTCCGATCTTTACGCGATAGAAGTTTGCAGATTATTTTCAACAACAGCCTTTACCCATTCCAATGCAGGGCACAAGCTGCGCTCTACGGTTCGCGGTTTCCAATCCAGAACTAGTCTGTCCTAACGTCATAGCAGATATGACCCGCTTACTCCCTTTGGTGAACTTTATATGTATACCATAGAGTCTTTTCTAGCGTGTGCTAACCTCACGATCTGGCGATGGTGCGAACCGGTAACTTTGTTACCACAGTTCCAAACTGGACTAGCATACCATGAGTTTAAAATCATAATTGCAATACATAATGTTGTACTCACTTTGATGCTTATCAGCTAACTGTATGAGGGGGTTGGGCAGATCTCGCCGCCTGTAGAAGCACATGACTTTCGCTTCCACGTTACCAGACGCGGTCTTGTTCAGTTCCTCTATCCGCCGGATTTGGTACGGAGACGTCGACGACGTCTCGAAATAGACGCAGTCTGTGGACAAACGACATGCGTTAATGGCTAAAAAATATATGCACCAATCGATATGGAATATGGTAAAATAGGGGTTGGTTGAAAGGGATGCATTCCCTAGAGAGCATTACTACCAATTTCTATTTGCCTCAGTCCTAAAGCTTATGGGTGATCCCTTTATGTTAGCTGGGTAAGATTTTACACTGCCATAACTTTTTTCGATAAATATGAAGAAGCTCCAAGTGATATGTTGATCTTGATGTAAAAGTTAATAATATCGATCGTTATCGATTGACGCTTAAGACAAAGTGGTTTAACAATTCCAACGATGAACATAGAAAATGTCAATTATTTAATAAAGACCTCAGTCCTTGACCATTTCGTTATACAAGTATGTTAAGTACCTAACTAGGCTTCCGTATTACATTGTGTTGCGTAAATAATGATTGTAACATAGGTAGATGCATCAAGATGTACATCAGAGGTGGAATGTTACCACAAATAAAAGTCTGTTGCTTTCTAAAGTCTATCAATATTCAGTTTTCTATAAAGGCATGGTACAAACGATTACTACGTATTCGTGTTCAACTGCTAGTATCAAAAGGGTATTTTATAGTTTGAGGAAAACAAGCGTTTGTTAATTAATTCAAATTATCTGCAGCGGTTAACTGTCAAGGTTATGCAAGGTTGTGTGGATGGATGAGGAGTTTACAAATTAAATGACACTGTAATTTTTACTAAAGTATATGGTCTTGAGCCTTCAATAATCATATGGCACTGTAATTTTGAGTTAAAGTACCGACGGTGTTCGCGTGGAGGGTTAGCGGATATCGCGCGGCATATGTATATTTCATTCCAGATTCATAGTCCTATGAAAACCAACGCTATTTACGTCTCGGTAACATATACATGAAAGGGTCACCAGCAGCAAAAACAGGTTTGTATTACCATGTAAACTTTGCAGTCCACTTAGGAACACCATCTATTGTGTATTTTGTTTTCGAGACGCAAATGCGTTTGTTTTCATAGGACTATTAATCTGGAATGAAATATATATTGCGTGCGTTACCGTGTTAGTATAAGAATATCTTTAAAACGTTGATTTGCTACTAACACAGAATTTTATATATAATTATGCAGGGAAATTACTGCCAGAAGAGAACCCAGTAAAAAGGAAAACGCTTTGACTGATCAGTTTGAGCGCATTGTTAGGCAAAAACATACTACCCAGCAGCGCTACAGCCAGCAACTCTTTGTAGACAGGTATTCAGTAGGAGGAACTTATAATTGATAGAATTGAGGAAATTAGCCATAAAACTGAAATATAGCTAACAACCTAGATAAATGAATGACAAAATACTCTGTAATTTTAACTCCGCATCAAGTAACGTTATAATTTGCAAACAAATCTGAGTTCGCGGATTACAATACAACATCAACATTTAAAAGACAGAGAAGTCGTTAATCTTATAAGAATATAGATATGCTTATTCCTATTAATAAGGTAAACATGTCATTGATAAAAAACAAATAATTTCTGTGTCGAAAATATACCCGTTACCGAAGTTTGCCAACACACCAACAAGTGGAGTATCGCGGAGCAGACGAAGCGGAACGGCTCGCTCGTCTATCAGTCAGCACGGTAGGTAGGAGGTACCTGCGATACTTATGCCCGTTGTACATGGACAACTATATAAATGACTCTTTACCGTTACGCCGTGCCACACAACAATATAACGCGAACGCATAATAACACGGTTCAGACCTTTCATTCCAAACTGTGCTTAGACCGCGTTAGTTTTGGACGATTAATCTCATGACAATAACTTGGCTCTTGCTCTCTGTTTTTTAACAGACAATGGGAGTGATTTTCACTTGCAACGGCCCTTTGTAGAGAAAAATTCTTTGCTATTAGTTTCAACTGTTCTACACTGACAGTAACTACCTACTTGATCTCATATTTCGTATAGACTTTCTATTCTAGTGCGATCACGAGCTAAAATTAACTTCGATGAGACGAGAAATCATGCGTATAGGTAGGAGAGCTTTTCCATTCTTGTATAATTCTTTAACTGGAACACCTTAACTCTGTGATTAATCTGTTCTTAATTTCTTATCAAAATATTATTTGTTGTCATATATATATATATACTACCATGTGGGACCAACGCTTTGTACGTGTTTTTTTAGTTTTTTGGTGTAGCTGAAAGATTTTAAAATTTCGCAGTTTAATACAGATAAAATTTGGAATTAAAAGTAATTATACCAAAATCTGCACTTAAATGTTAAACTGGTGCAATAATTACATTAATTTCATTTTTCAGATACGTCTTCAAACATATTTATATTAAAATCACCTCCATTTACAATAGTGACATCTAGCTCTCGATAAGTGTAAATAAAAAATTACCAGCCAAATAGCAAACAGTAAGACAGCCTACCTGATGGTAAGTAAGCTACTGTCGCCCTAAGAACTAGGTTGGAATAGCCCTGTGCCTGTAGTTACACTGCCTCATTGGAACTGGATGCATGTATTGCTAAAAAGACATACTAAACTGGAACCGAAACTTCTCTCCTGGTTATTCTTCTGTATATTATAGTATTTATTAATTCGGTGATACTACTCAACATATTCTAAATGCTTGACTTGAAAATTCTAGCTTCAATCTTTCTGTGTTAATTTCACATTTAATTAACTTGTGAGGAATTAAACAGAGCAATTGCACAATTTTATATCATCTAAGCAATATAGCTAATAAATCGTTAAGCTATGTCAGACATTAGCTGCGAGTCCCAGAGTCTTACGGAGCTGCCGGCTTAACACGGAAGGGAGACGCCATAGCGTTTTCTTACTATGCGAAACATCCTGTAATTTTTACAGACACGTTACTAATCGAAAAATACATTCATAACCTCTGGTGCACATTGACACAATTTGATACGGCGCATGACCAGTGGTCTCCTACCTTTGACAGAGGGGAACGCCTGAGTATGCGACTTCTCTCCAGTGTTGCTTTATGTCTAGAGCTTATAAACTCATAAAACGTAGAGTGCAGACGCGCTGCGACCTACCGACTTGTAAGAACAACAGTCATACCTCGATGCAGTAGCTATATCTATATGTACATACATGTCGTACCAACTCCATCTACATAGATACAAGCGAATGGCGGATACGTATACGAGCATACCTATACACGCCATCGTAGTTATGTATGTAAAAGTTGGGGCATTATGCGGCTGATAGTGATGTTAACGCCCGTTCAGTTTTGCCAAGAGTTTGGTGTATTTTTGGAAGTGTCAATAAGTAAGTGTGCAGTAAATTTAGACTGGACACGTCATCAGGGCAGGCGGAGAATGATTGAATTCTCTCGGTGAAATTTCACGTGGCGAGGTGGTTGTATCAATTTCCTGGAATTGTCAACGATATAGTTTTTGGTATCTGAATCTGAACTTTTAGCTATGAAAATTCTTTTGGTTACGATTTCTATTGTAACAGATTTTATGATATAAAATGGCATAATTTCTGACGTATATAATTTATTTATTATCCTATACAGTCATAAAGACGACAGCGTTTCTTTATTATTATACTTAATTACGTTCTGTAGCATTGAACTAAAACTATGACACAATCACGTTCTTTTCGGTCTCCGAAAATGTTGTACATTATAACGACAGCAAATAAAGATTTATCCTACAATAATAGCCTTTGCCCGCAACTTCATCCGCGTCGGTTTCGATATTTACTCATCTTTAACACATTTCAAAATAGATATCATTTAGGTTTCCCGTAGGAATGAGATGTTTTTCGGGATAACAACTATCCTTTGTCCTATTCCAGGACCTAACCTATATGTCCACCAAGTTTCATCCCGATCCGTCCAGTGGTTGAAGCGTGATTGAGTAACAAACATCCAAACATAAACATCCAAACTTTCGCATTTATAATATTAGTGGGATTAAACAAACATGCAGTATAAATCGGTTCAATGCAAGTTTTTTTTAGGAAGAGGAAGGGCAGCTACTCGCGATGTGCATTTC
Source organism: Esperia sulphurella (assembly GCA_947086405.1). Taxonomy (NCBI): domain Eukaryota; kingdom Metazoa; phylum Arthropoda; class Insecta; order Lepidoptera; family Oecophoridae; genus Esperia; species Esperia sulphurella. The sequence continues at coordinate 3,914,077 of OX352274.1, read as the reverse complement.
TGTTTCCGGTACGGAACCCTAAAAATCATTGCCCTCTTCTAATGAAATAATCAAACCAAAGGGGACCGCCATATCAAACAGAGTCAACGCGCAAGTGAAAATAAGATTAAAGTTTGGGTGTTCGAACCAGACCCCTGTCACTCGATCGAACATACCGCGATAAGTACGTACACTTCGGGCCGCCCGGCGTAGTTCTCGGCCCGCGCTACGAAGTAATGACGCGCAGTCGAGCGCCTCAGACACATTTTTGCGTGTATTGTTTGACAATAGGTGATTAAAAGCGTAGGTATTTTCGTTTTACTAGGGAGTGATGCATCTGTTACGTAGTAACTATTAAGTAATCTATGATTCGAACTGGGGAGGATCGAAATTGGCAGAATTCTAATAAAGAGAGGCCATCAAATAAAAAAAAAAGGAGAAGAAGAACTTGGGAGGACTTATACCCAGGCAAATCAAACCCGTCCACTGTTGGGCAGTCTTATATCGAGGCTCCGAACGAGGGCGTACCAGTCAAACTTACAGTTTAATTTAATCAGTGCAGATTGGTGAACTAACATAAATCTTAATAGAACATCTTGTCCACTGTATGTATAACAAAAAAAACAAATAATAGTCCACTGTTGGACCAGGCCTCTGTCAAAATCGTGGTATGTTTGCGCCTTAATCACCATGCTGCCACAGTACTGCTAACCGTGCGCTGGCTAGGCGGGTTGGTGACTGGTCACAATTGTGTTGGTATTCGTATGTATTTATTAGCGTTCGGTGAAGGAAATCATCATCAGCCGAAATACGTTCACTGCTGAACATAAGCCTCCCCAATAGAATGTCACTATTGGTGGGTTGTCCATTGGGGGATTTGCCATCTGTCCATTGGATTGGTGCTCACAATAATGATTCAATTATATACAGGTGAATGCTGCTGCCCGTCCATGGTGGAATTAATTAGTCGCCTTAAGAATGTTGGAGGTGGCCCTAATCAAAGCCGGGATATCATGTAGTCATCGGATGTAATGTCACATATTACTCTGTTTCCCTTTATATATTTACGCAGCAATACATAAAAGTGGAAGAAATTAGTAAAATGGTGACATAATTACGGCACATACTTCTAAGCGCACAATGCGTATCTATACAATCATAGGAATACAATATATGAATACATATTATTCAGTTTGAGTGCTCAGTAATTTTTGAGCGACTCGGCAGCTAAATATCTGTAGCTGACTGTACTCAGGCGAACCCTGCATAAGTCCTACAACTAGCTTCCAGTTCTAATTTGATGTTCCCAAGCGATATTGTAAAATCACCACATTCTACCAATCTCATTTTGTTATATTTACATACAAGAGTTTTATTAGGCAATAAATTACCGCAAGACGACAATTTAACAACGACAGTTATCCTATTCTTCATTTGTTGAAGATGGATGACTAACCGTGCCGTTTTAACCGCAATGTAACTAACACGGACCAACCATTTCATTTATCTCTACCGTATGATATAAGCTTTGAACATATTGAGTTTACTAGCTGCTGTCCGCAACTTCGTCCGCGTGGACAACTTAACATCACAAATTATTATGTATTCCCGTATGCATGAGATGTTTTTTCGGGATAAAAACTAACCTATGTCCTATTCCAAGACCTAACCTATATGTGTGCCAAGTTTTATCTCTAATCGTCCAGTCGTTGTAGCGTGATTAAGTAACAAACATCCAAACTTTCGCGTTTATAACATAAAAAAATGGGATGCAACATAGTGTTCGGTAAAAAAAATAGTTTAAAAAAAACTGGATATGTGCGAGTGAGAGTATTCATATTTAGTAAATAAACGACCAATTTGCCAGAAAACATGTCTATACGAGAGCTGCACCAAAAATTACAGGAATCGAACGCTTCCATATAACTATTCTTTCCTTCATCCATATCTCCACATATTATAAAACGCAACGTCTCTTTGCCTGTTCATTTGTATGTTTATAACTCGAGAACCACTAACCCATTTACTATTTTTTTATTTATAGATATCTATATCTATCTATTTAAGGAGTAAATAATAGTGATTTAAAAAAGTTAAGGATTACTTAGGAATGTGTACGAAGTCTATTTCTAACCATGGGGTTTAAGTTACCTAAAACAAATTTTTATATAAAAAAACATTTGTTCCAGAAATTAATTCGTCGTTCTTGAGTTATCCGAAAACGATACCTCTCTCTTCCTAGTAGCTTTAGGTTTATTCGGATATAGAATTTAAACCGAAGCGTAGGCTACCGGGCTAGATCAGCTTAGGTCTAAGTGACTTGCTTTAATCACAATATGGAAAGTTCCCATACAACAAGTGACTTTAAACCCCCAGCTAAGATTGGAATATGTTTTAATAGCTGTTTCGAATGAGTGGAAAAGTACTTTACACTTCAGTGATTTTCTCCACACACGTGAGAAACTTTGAAAAGTAATAAAGCTGTTCCCATCTACTTGTTTTCCAATATTATCTCTATTTCCGAAATGTTAAGTGTATCCCACCATAAGCGCGCATTAAAGGACATGAGATTTTAATTTTATCTAATAAATAAAAACGGAAACATCGCGTGTCTCTGATCCACGTAACTGCGGCTCCCGAAGCCGCAGTTGCGTGGAATAGAGCTATTGTTTGGAACGCTCCATCTAGTAAGTACATGGAGATCGTTGCGTGCGAGGTTCTATCCATGTTTTATTATGAACCTTTTATGTAAGTTCCAATTCAGTAGCTTTTTGAGATGCGTACAGGGGGCATACTCCGTAAGCATTTCGGATAACATCAGTTAAAATACCAAGCATTTTGTATACTAACGCGTCGTCTGTCATATTCTGATAAGCGTTTGGCGTCTAGCTACGATAATTGAGGCCAAATATTTATCAGACTATGTCACATGACCCTTTAGAGAGTATAAAATGGACGTAATCGACTGACATTAGCAGAAATGCTTACGGATTCGGTCCCCAGGTGTGTTAACAGGCAAACTTCTCATAGACTTAAAATATATGAATCACTTATATTTATTACAAAAAGGGCACATCCGCCAGGTTTTTACAAAATAATTTATGAGACGTATTCGTAACCTATTAGAGCAGGTACTAGAAGAATTATGTTACTGGACAAGTTCCCTATTTGCAATAAGTGATTCAGATTTTTATTATATTTATTACGAAAGGGCACATATGCCAGATTTTTACAACAATATTTTATGACGTTTTCGTAACTTATTAGAGCACGTAATAGAAGAATTATTAAACTGGACAAGTTCCCTATTTGCAATAAGAGAATCAGATTTTATCTTTCTCTTTCTAAACTCACGGTGTCAATGAGAGCCGATTTTGGACCGCTGACCGACAGATTTCGAGTGTCGTTATGTCAGAAGAGTGTTTGTTCTATTCAAACACACATGCAATGAGCGGCGTATGACACGATGATCGGATTGTTTGTGCACTTTTCCTGATTGTTTTGATGACTTTATTTTAAACCAGTGAATGTTATTGACCTATTCATTTCTTCTCTTCAAATTGTGTTTATTATTAGTGTTTAGCATTACACTTCTTTCTACTGTAGACTAAATGGCTAGATCATCGTGCGATCAGAATAAGTAAATTAAAACCTTTTGATCTGAGCCGCTCTGTTCCTGTTTATATCGGTACACGAGATTCGTAAACAACCTTAATTTTATTTTCCTAATTTACATAGTTCTACAGATAATATCCAATACAGTACACAAATATAAAACAATAGATACCTTGTCATTGTACAACAGTACGACTGATCTCGAAATCGACGTGATTTCTAGTTATTATGGTTCCATCCCATTTTGATCGCGTTATGTTATAGATTATACCAGATAATAAATAAGAAGACATTTGCATAAGCAGCAAGTCAATAGTCATACATACAAAATTAAGGAAATTCGATGAATTCAGCATCAGTCTATAGAAGTCTTAAGGCTAGATCTTCCCAAATACGTGCAATCATCCCTGGTCCTCCGTCCTCTCCTACCCGTTAAAGGATAGGACGGACGTCGATCCATATGGCGTGGGTGCATTTGGCCTATATTATTATAAAAGTTTCGCTATTTCAACAAAACTGGAACAAATCCTATCATACCAAAAAACATTGTATGCTTACGACTTACAACGTACACTCGCCAAAGAAGCATCTGAAAGCCATTTCTTAAAAATGATCAGTTACTTTCATTGGTGACTCGTTACCTACGTTAACGGTGTAGTTTCGCCTTTTTTCCGAAGGCGCTAGCGAAACGCTTCTACTAGTCGCCTAATGTGTGAATTTCCTCATTCGATTGAACGGCTGATATCAACCGACACCAACAGTGTTGTTTTAATGTCTAAATAGTAAAAGTTGTTTAAACTTCATCATCAGCCCTTTATAGCAAGGCCGTTCATTATCTTTGTTTACGTTTGCCACTGCACTAGCAGTAAAAATGGCAAACGATTTTAAAGGGTCCTTGCGACTTACTAAATTTTTTTTTTTAAATAGATACGTTTGATAAGATCGGGGTTGTCTGAAATAAATCGCTTACGACTTAAGATCTCTTAAATTTTACTATTAAACTGCATTGTAACATAGCTCTCTGTACACACGGGTCTGCTAACCTAAATTATATTTATTATAAATCTTTGTCATAGTGATTTATTTGTTACACTTTTACGGCTCGACTATTCAATCGATATTAATGAAAATTTGCTGTCATATAATAGCTTGTGGCAAGGAGATGAAACTATGCTAATTTAAACCATAGGAGAACTGTTATCGCGGTAAACAACCACCCGCGTGGAATAAGGTTTTGTTTACAACAAGATATTTTTATATTTTGTATTTATTTATTAATCAATAAAGACAGACGAAGATTTACATCATTCCAGTGCAACAAAAACCAGACTTGGTTTATCAATGTTATATAATGTATGTAAGTCTATTATATTACATAATAATACAGACTAAAACACATTTCAATGAAACCTATGCGCCTGCACATATTAAAATCGAAAGACCCTGAATCAGCGATCGTGTGACGATTGAAAACAGATTTGGGAGGTCCACAACCTGTCTCACGTAACCTTATACGTCCAAACAAGATACTGTACTACTTCCGGCACGACAAGTGCTTTCCAAACGAATATAATATCAACAAACAATAGGGCACCGACGACGACTCCGTTGATATAAAAGAGAAGCAATGTATGATGTTGCTAGGAGAACACCTACTACCTACTTATCGACCGTCGCAAGATCGCTAAAGCGTGGAATGCCACTTCCCTCCATCGGACCGCGCCCCGCGTTCTCCTGCTTGGTACCGGCTGTTATCTGTGACGTCACAGCCGTTACTAGCAAAGTTGAAGCGTCAACTAGTTGCAACATCATAGTAATGAAAAGCGTCGAAAGATCGCTGCAAAAGGATATGCATCAATGAAAACTTTTAAATCCTTTAACACATGATTGTTTAGCCTGAAGTGAAGGATGAAGTGCTAGGGCCAAGAAAGGATTAGAACGATACGATTTTTTCTTCAGCTTCTTCAAATGTAAAAAATAATGACATATTTTTCAACATTTCTTTTTGTAGACATATTTACAATAGTACTATAGTGACATCTTCATTAGTCATTTCATTAGAAAATAAAAATTTACGGCGACCGACTAGTCAGTCTGGTTCGGCCTGACAGGACCAGTTTATTGTTCCGAGACGTATGTACAACGTGCACTTAGGTGCGCCTGCGCGACTTTCACCGGCAGAATTGCAACTGCAGTTCTATTAAGTGAAATGTATATCGAATTTTAACTCGAAAACAAACATAAATTAACAATATTTATGTTACAGCTGAGTCAACTGCAAAGTAAAGGTGGTGATACAAACTTGTTTTTGCGGTTCGTGCCACTTTCATTTTCTATTAAATATTTATTTTACAAAACGCAAAAGAAGATGCTTTTGTGTTAATTGGAATGGAATGATTTTCGACCTTATCTTGGACTCGAAAGATTTAAGATGGGGCAATTTGCTGACTTCGTCAGGGCTCCGTCACTCGATCGAACCTACCGCGATAAACAACTACACTTTCGGGCCGCCTCAGCGTGGTTCTCGCCCCACACGTACGGAGCAATAACACCGCTAATTCAACCGCCTTAGTCACATTTTTGTGTGTATTGTGATGTCTGTGACAGTAGGTGATTAAAAGCGTAGGTATTTTCGTTTTACTATGGAGTGATGCATCTGTTATAGTAACTATTAAATAATCTGTGCCTTCGCTCTATATCTATGCAACCTGTACCGAGCAACTAAGAACCAGTTTGTACATTTTGTACGATTTTAAGTCAATAATTTTCTTATAGTTCGAAATGGCTCATTCTATTTATTATTATTTAATATTTAATAATGCGTCGATTGTTATTTGATTAATATACAGTTGAGTTTTTCTTATTAGTTTTGTAGTAGTTATTCAAAAAGGCTGGGGTCCGCAGTGAGAAGAATAAAAGGAGGTGCGTGAAAAGGTTGATGAATGTTAGTGAGGCTAGTGCTGTGTCTCAGGATCGCGCAGTGGCGATCCATCGTCTCTGCCTACCCCTCTGGGACCAAGGCGTGAGCATTATGTATGTAATTATTACACTGTTCTGTTCAGTTCTACAGCTATGACAAGATACAATGATTTATCATTCTCCAACGTAAGTACACGTCGTGATTCTATTCAGGATTAAGCATGTCAATTTTATTTTTAATCTGCAACATAGTGATGACCTACGACCCAAGTTTTTTGTTATAGGCAATTAAAAATTATTGGCGCGACGTTACGTGGACCTAGGCGGACATGGCGGCATGATTAAATACGAGAAGCCAGCGGAAAGTCGATGCATTGTGTGTTCAGCGATAGGCCACTGCCGAACAATGGGAGTAAAACAAAGTACACAAAATTCGGTTCAAAAAATATAAACTACGCGCGGCAAAAGTTATTCGAACCACCTGTCCCTGATAATACAAGTTTAAGTTACTTATGTAGGCTTAGATATCTAACCTTATAATAATAGTAAAATTTAATAATTCTTGCATACATTTGGTAAAGCTTTTGCTCAGTAGCAGAGATAAGTACTAAAGGCCGACCATAAAACTCACATATAAATATTATCACAATAAATGAATGAAACTATAAATAAAACCATAATAATAATATCGCACGCTTAATAATAAACTGGAATAACTCAAAAATCTGAGATTTTGACTTTTCATCATAAAACTAATTATTTAAGCGTCAAGAATCGATACAGTTCAATCGGCGCGCAGATCGGAGCAAAATGACAGAGTAAACGCATCACCCGTCTCTTTATTATTAACGCGGGCGCACATGCGTTTCATGCTAAAGTGACGTCTGTCAGAGATGAGCCGACTTCGATGTGAACAGGACACGGTTTCGTTAGACCGGCGGCGGAGTAACTCTTAAAAAACCAGTTTATTATCAATGTCATGTACGGAATTTATATTTCTGTTTAGTCATAAAGTGAGTTATCTCGAATTATTTCACCTTTTTAGAAATTAATTTAATCCAAAAAGCGAACTAATCCGATATATTTCAGTTTAGTTTTAATTTTTGTCCGAATTCATGGAAAAAATAAAACTTAATTCAATTTAGTTTTAAGAGGGGCATGAAATTGAAAAAAAACATTTGAAATTATTTCTATTTATAGTTTTTATGTCATGATAATACAAAATTAAGATTAGAGTTATTTCGTTTTACTATGAAAAATACTTTCGCAGCCTTATTTTGATTGATTAATGGTCGAGTGACTCAACCTCAGAGTCAGACTCTGACTCCAATAAGATAGCAAATCCAACTAATAAAAATCCTCCTAGTGATGACGAGTTTGGATTGTATTCACAATTCTGTTCGGAAACCAAATAGAATACAACAAATCCAACAGACATACATAAAGACGAGACTAATGCTTTATTAAGAATTTCCTTCCAATACATATTCGTCAATTAAATAAGGTGAATATATACCTACAATAAAAATAATGCTACATAATATTTAGTTATTTTTAAATACACACGCGCACCAGTCACCATTACACACTCAACCGCAAAACACATAACATGCACATAAACAAATACACCCAGAGATAAACACACTGGCGCACCGCTACTACTTTTTACTATTATCATTTATTATACTTACCTGCATACTTACTAAACACATTTTACAAAACTTCTAATCCGTCTACATGCATCATGAAACGCGGGACGATTTGACCCAATCCTTCATCTTATAACAATTAAAGTGATTTAGATTTAAGCGTTAATGATCCTACATTATACACAAAGACAACAATAAAAAAGCGAACCCTATATAATACCATCATCGTCCGAATCCTTATTGTCAAGTTCTGCACCCAATGATCGTTCACCTGTCTATGACGATTCAAGCAAAGTACTACTCAATAAAGAAGCCGCAAACGCACACGTGATACTGCAAACTGGAAACAGAATAAAGCTAAACGTTTGCGTAATCGATGTCAGTCGTATATATAAAAAGCATGTAATATCGCTGAGTTAAGCCTGTATAGAAAAAAATGCACTGAAAAAATTATCACTCATGGTAGATGAATATTTTAAACAGTTTTAGCGTTTAGGGGATTTGTGCAAAGAGAATTTATAAAGGCAGGCCTAAGCAGTGGATGTCTAAAACACAACAACCAAAAAGAACAGACCAGAGCCTAATTCAATACATTAAAAGTATACCTATTAACTCTATTTCAAAAATTTAATCCAAAGAAACGATAGAAATATACGGTAAAAATGGTAACAAAGAAAAAATATAGCTGTTATACGTATTATAATATTCTGTATTGCAGTGTCGACGAGCGAGGAATTCTTCAGCATTTAACTATACATTAAAACTCAATAGCTACAATATGACTTTTACCGAACTAATAAAGATTAATACAAAAAATGGCGCAGCTTATCAACACGTTGCTATTTTGGACTAAGGCTGATGCTAAACATCGAGAACAATTGAAATAGGGTGTGTGTTGAAATTATAAAGAATTTGTGAGAACACGGAGGACCAATTGATCATAATTTTCTATTCCGAAAGTTAGAGGAGACTTAAGCAGACAGTGTTTACAGTTAAATTGAAAAGTTTAAAAAAAGTCTGGACGCATGTAATAGCCCTGATGAAAAATTTAACCTGTTAAAAACTCTAAGAAATGTAAGCCTCCCGTCAATTTACCTACATAAGCTAATATTCGAGGTTGTTGAGGAGGTTGCGGGTTCGAATCCCGCTAGGGGCAAATGTTCGTATGATGAATATGAATGTTTGTACCCAAGTCTTGGATATTTATATATTATTTAAGTATGTATATCCGTTATCTAGTAACCATACCACAGGCTCTGCCTAGTTTGGGACTGCATAATTGGTGTGAATGTCTGAAATATTTATTTTTATTTTATTTTTATTCGATAGTTTTATTTTTTTGAAACGATTGCAGGAAGAATGGAACACAAAAGTTAATTTTGGTACAAATTGAGTTGATTAAAAATTTAACTGGAATGACATAAAAGTGTTGAAGGATACAAAGGGCGACTCATTCAAATTAACTACAAGACGCGCATACAATAAGTTTAAAAAAAGTTTTAAACTTACAATTTAAATTTGGTTCTACAAAACCACTTCTGATGGCTGTTTATTTATAATTTTGAGACTGATTGCAGATTTAAGCTGCAGTTCAATATTTTGGAGTTCTTGTTTTATAATTATTTGTAGTTTTTGTGACAAAAAGCAGTTTTTAAGAAAACTTTAACTGGTTTATAAAATACATTTTAAAAATAAAGTGAAATAAATCCTAAAATATGTAGTGGGGTACTATTTTATTTTAATAATAACTGAATTAATAGGTTTTAATTCGCAGAATTTTTTTCAAATCAATATTGATTTTCATCATAAAATGAAATAAGTTAAGAGGTTTTTTTTAAAACGTTAATTTTTTTAATATATTGTTACTTTTTTTGCAATCCTTATACATGACATTATTCATTGTACATTTGACTATAATATAAGACTAACCAAACCAATAAATAGGCTCCAATCTCACGCGAAAGTTTAAATATTGGCCACGCGGCAACGAGTCAAAACTTTAACAGCGAATACCCAAAAGTTTCTGTTTTTGAGATAATTCACTTTATTATTAAGCGTGCGATATATATATATACACTTGTCTAATCTCACACTAGGATTTTCTCCTGTGTTTGACAATTCACAAAAATAACATCCAGACCAGCTTGTACAAAGTTGTCTATCCCCAGTGGGAATCATACCCTCGACCTCTCGCTCTTAAGTCTAATGACTAAGGTACTAGGCCAACGAGGCGGTCGAATAACTATAATTCTCAATCAAACCCTATAACTTTTGTGTATGTATCACATAAAATCAGTAAAAAAATTTAATCAGTTTGGTATTTATGATGCAAAATACCAATTAATTTAATTATTGGATGGGTAGTAATAGTAAGAGGAAAATACAGGAATAATCATTAATCTAACAATAATGCATGTTATATCTATAGGTATAACACATAAAAGGCAAAAAGTGATTGAAGGCGAGACTTATGGTGAGGGGAATAGGTTTGTGTATAATAAATCAAACTATCATGTATAATTGATCTTAAACCTATTGGACCTACGGCTAACAAATCAATAAAAATTATCATTTTCAATAAGGTATTATGAGGTCAATGAACTTTACACTTTTAGTCCCTATAGCTGAAAGTTGTAAATATAGTCACATAGAGCATCCTTATGAATGTGATCAAACCACAGGTGATTATGATTATTCAAAATTATAATCAAAAATATTTCATATATAAAATTATAAATATTTAACAAAATTCCATTCAATGAACTGGTCACACAGACCTCTAATGAAACCAGATATAACTGGTTATGCAAGGACAGTAACCATACCAACTAATTTAAAGCATCACATGTTAATGATATGGTTCACAATCATAAACCACAAATGACTAATAGTACAATATCTGAGATTGATTTGTTCCATCAGTTAGCAAGTGATAAATACAAATATCATAAATGTATGTACATATGTTTTTTTATAAATCAACAAATACATATGTAAGTACTTATGATTCTGTGAAAACTAAACGACTAAAAGCTAGTTTCATATTATTAAATAATATATAGTATAAATAATGTAAGTTTGCCAAATAAAATAAAGATATATGTTTTATCATATTAACATGACACTTATATTTATTGAAGATATAGTTCATGGCATGTAACTTGAACTCTGATATGTATGAGTGCCAGTACAAATCAGAGCTCAAAATACATGTTGCCAACATTATTTACCGCTACTGCACTATGAAAGATAATGTATTTGTTTCATAATAAAAAATATCACGAACTATATATCATCTTCTCTAACTAATTAACATTCCCAAATCTACTATCAAACCTATGCAGATTACAAATCCTTCTATAAGTTTGTGCTATGTTTCCAGCAATGGTATCTACGACACATAGATAAATATGATTGATTCACTACATCAGTGATTCTGGGAATGGAATAGGTTGTAACACCCAGTCAGGCCCAGGTAAACAGGCACTTGCCTAGTTCAGACACCAGCCTCTCACAAGGCAAATGCTGTCCTTTGATCTATTGTTAAGTCTAGCATAATGATTACTATTGTATGTATTTACCTTGTGAGAAGAAATAAATAAAATTATTATTATTATTATATTACATTATTCTAGACTACAGTGACTCTATTTGTTTTCATTAAGTTAAACTTCATCTATTTCTGTACCTACATTGTGGATGTGTACTTCTATGATTGTTATGTAAGTACATGGAGTAAATAAACAGTTTGTCTGTTGGTTATTCAAATTACAAATATATTACTTGGTAGGGAATTTTGGTGTGGTTACAACAATCTTATGAAGAAAGTTATCTTGTTATGTAAAATCAAATGTGTAAATTCAGAATATAAAGTCATTTCATATAAACTTAGAATAAATGGTAAAGTATTATGCACTAAATGTTTTTCAAATTGAACATTCCCAGACAGAAAGCTTAAAAGTTCATTGCAAAAAAAACTCAAGGTGGTGAATGTAGGTCAACTAATTCTTTGTTAGTGATACCTGCAAATGTATTATTATGTATGCAGTTTAAAGGTATCCAATTACAGAAATAAGAGATTAAAATCAGCTGTAAGTTTATAATAAACTATGACCTTCATAAATTAGTTTTTACAATGCAGGAAACTAAAAAGGTTTCTTGAAAAAATGAGAAGAGAGTACTAAAAACTAAAATGATTCTAAAACTCAACCATCTAATTACAGTTTAGTAGAATCTTGTGTTATTGTTTAGGGTAAAGAAACTAGCCAAAAGCAAGTACCTATAACATCCGAAGTACTATACTTAAAAACAAAGACTGTAAATAATAATATATCAATCTAATTTAATAGGAAGTAGTCAAGGAAGAACTACCTAATTGAGATTCGGCGCGTCAACTGCAGGGTGCGACACGAGGTGCCTCGGTCAGTACCTCGGCGTGCGACCTCCACCAGTCTATGTAGTATGGACTAGCCAAGGGAACCTAAGTCGCCGGGAATAAGTCCCAGAAATATGTAAAAAAACAACCGATAATTAGCCAGATAACATCCTGTGATAACTTTCAAAAGTAATATGATAATATTTATCATAACGTTAGGGGCCACAGACCCCAGTAAATACCCGAAGCTAGCATCAAAATGTTTTGACAACACGAATATAACCTAAAATCTCGTGTCAAAACCATCAAAACTTCATAAACGAACCCAAAAAACTCATAATCGCTATTAAATCATTGAGGCTGCTTCTTGTCTTACCTCCCGCACACAGATACGCAAACCGATACAATGATACCTAGATGCAAATGCTAATGTCCTATTTGACGAAATTTGGTAAAATAATAAAACTTTCCCGCAAACGCTAAACCCGGTTGTATAGTAAACTAAACCTCGCGATTTTCTTTCAAATATTGTCATAAATATACATATACTGTACTGAACTAATTAATGTGAGCAATTAATGAAGGTACGACAATCAAAGCAAAGCACCGCTAGTCGGCTGGTGGTGAACCGGCGAAGCTACAACAAAAATAACCAATTATTGAGACTTACCGCCGACTCTGTACATATTCGCAGCCATTTTTATACACAATCACAATTCATTAACACTTAATTAATCTACATCTGACACAATTAATAACTATAACACTATGTAATTGAGCTTTTACAATGTTTTTCATCACGTTAACTCCGGACGCCTTTCGCTGATCGCCATTTTCTTTCACACTACTAATTTGGCCAGTGCGCAGTCGCACTTTTTGGCGTAAACTTCCTGCTCATGAAACAAAGCAATGACATGTTACTAGTTTTGAGTTCACTAATTACAACAAAATAAGTGTTGTTTTATAATAAAATAGAAATTATTTTACAAATCATGTCCATAATTGAAATAATTTACTGTCCTAAAAATAAAAAAAAATGTTTCATTCAATGACGTTCCATTACTATATAGGGACGCGTGCATGTAATTTTTAGAAAAAAATATTTTTAGCTACATTTACAACGACAAATAAAATTTATCTGTACATGCTGATTGCGCGACTTTTATTTAAATTATATCAGTTCATGTATAACCTAAAAAATATTTCTTTCTTAAATAATTAAAAAAATTTCAAGTATGTAAATTGCGTACAATGGAATATAATGGTGAAAACCATAGACGTTGACGCCTACTATTGTCTATGTTTCATTGTTTACTCTATGGTTGTGGATCGTTTACACTGCGATTGTCGGGATACCGTTATTGTCGTGACATTATAGGGTGTTTCCACTGCTCTGCGGTTCCGACTTGTTTGCTGGTGCACATGGTTCTTCTTATTTTTTGCTTATGAAGTACAACTTTATTCGTGCACAATAACAAGAAAAGTACTTAAATGGTTTAATCATCATGTCAGCCCGTATACGCCCATTGCAGGAATAGGCCCCCACTTAAAATATAATTAAATGGTTTGCCGTTAAAAATCTGCTGTTAAATCATTTGGACAACATTTGTCCAATGATTTGGCTTGCAATAAATAAAAACAGGCTACAAGCCTTGTTTGGCTAAGAATCTTAATATTATCAGTCTAACCAATTTGCACTTGTAATTTTAAGTGTCTGTTTAATAAACAGTCGCGCTGAAGAATGATTACTTGGTCAGCAAAAATTCACAATTTGTTAGAACGAGCGTAGCGAGCTCGAAGTGTTAGAGCACCAAGACTCGGATGGTTTAGATTAGAAACCCATGGGGCGGTGGCGAGCGCAGCTTTATATAACTTTTTACAAAATAATTTTGCTTTCCATGTGAATGCTTACCAAAATTTGATTAAAAATGGCTCACTTAATGTGCTCATATACATATCTGACCGTCTCGTTGGCCTAGTGACTTGGTCATTGGACTCGAGTGCCAGAGGTCGTGGGTTCGATTCCCACTGGGGACAGACCACTTTGTACAATTTGTACAAGTGCTCCCGGTCTGGATGTTATATTTGTAAATTGTTCTATTCTTGTCTAATTTTATTCCTTTAATTCCTTCTAATTTTCTGATTCCCAATATTCTAATTTAATTCCCATAGTACAGGAGAAAATCCTAGTTTGGGATTAGACAAGAGTATTGTATATATGCCTCCCCAACCCGTCTGGCCAGCGTCGGGAGTGTAGGCCAAATCCTCCGTCTGTCTCCGGCAGATGAGAGAGGGTTGTGCTCCTGCAGTGGAGACAAAAATAACCTGATGATGATGATGATTGTATATATTGTATAGGTATGTCATATTTATTTTACATTTAACTGGCTTTACAAAAAAATTAGAGTATTCCAGTATGACGTTAATTGCTGATTGATTTAGAATATTTGCTAGCCATAAGTTGCTGAAGAAATAACTATTTAAGCCGACCGAATACATTATAATAGTATAGACATAAAAATACGAATATTTTGCTAACCGTTTAAATAATACCTTAACATATTTTAAAAAACATTTCCACCGAAAGTAATAAAATATGGAATATTATTGGTAATGCTAAAGCTTGACATTGACGTAGGGAAGGTTTTTTTCTTTGTGCATTTTTCATATTCTATTTTGACCTAGGTATTGTGACACCTAGTTCGGCCCGACGGCTGGAGGGGCAGAAGAGTTCTGGAGTGGAGACCGCGGATTGGCACTCGAAGGGTGGGACGCGCCGTGGCCAGATAGACCGACGACCTGAAAGGTGGCCGGAAGCGGCTGGATGTGGAGGGTGCGGGACCGAGTGATGTGGCTTTCATTGGAGAATGTCCAGCAGTGGAAGGTCTGACATGATGTCACTATCGCGCCCTAATTTAATTGTAGTGGTTTCTATTATGTCAATATTGATATATACACGGGACAGACGGACGCCATGCACGAGCTGTTGACTGACGGCTAGAGTGGTTTAAACTTTATATTCTCTTTGGGTCTGAAATTATGTTTCCATTAACACAGTTGCACGCACTTATGCCCCATCTCCATGCACACAGATGGGCATCAGGGCCATATAAGGCTCTATGGTAGCCTGGAGCCCTGTTTGAAGGATTGGCGTTTACAGGTCCGGGCTGCGGGCTGCGAGACAATAACTTTCATAGTAGTTGTATGAGAAAGCGTGGGGTCTTACAAACAGGGGCCGGGTTATGCGTATCCCTCAGCCTAACACGAACATGCAGATGAAATAGAAAATATTTTTTATATCAGTATTTAGCACTCAAATATAACCACCGCTGACCAGCAGTTTCTGACCAAGTTATTTAAACTAAGTGATAGTCGCTATTTTCCCAATTGGACAAAATAATCACAACCAATACTAATAAAACAAGAAAAAATATGAAGACATGGGTATTGGTTGACATTGTCATGAATGAAAACAAGCTTTCACCATAAACAAATTAATTGCTTGTCCCAAAATCTTTATTGCTTAGTAAATAAATTAGGTGCTTTCGAATCTTTTGAAGACTAATATTAACATAGTACAGGTAATTGTGATTAAGAAATAATTTTCAAATAATTATTTTCATTTTAGATGCGTTTACGTTTTCAAAAATGACGTGGCGAATGTGACAGCTGTATTGTCTATGGTTTTTGACAATTGCCAAATCAGCCAGGTTTGTCCCGTCTGCTGAAAATAATTATAAAGTTAATATTACTAAATTTTCTAAATGAATACTTAACTGGGGAGTGCTAGATTACATATGTGACTATTCTTGGGCCGCCGCATGCATACCTGGTAGGTAATATGTTTTACTGTCGCTGGTATTTGTAGTTAAATGGTGACTTTCATTGACTAATATTTTTTGCGGTTTTTACCTTTTAGATAAGCGATATGGCCACGTACGAGGAGTTTATCCAACAGAATGAGGACAGGGATGGCATACGGTTTACGTGGAATGTTTGGCCAACAAGTAGAATCGAAGCAACAAGGCTCGTTGTGCCGCTGGCTTGCCTGTACCAACCGCTGAAGGAACGGCCAGATTTACCCCCTATCCAGTATGAGCCAGTACTATGCACACGTAATACTTGCAGAGCGATATTGAACCCAATGTGTCAGGTTGATTACAGAGCTAAATTGTGGGTCTGCAATTTTTGTTTTCAAAGAAATCCTGTAAGAAAAGTTTAATTTATTTCTCTGCTTCAATATGTTGTTAAATGCTGGCGTTTTACGCATTTTAAAGCTCTTTATATCTTAACATTTTTTATATTTAGCCTGCATAAATTAAAGTAGATCTGTTTTTAAATTTTTTTTTTATAATTTTGAATATTGTGAAGTGTTTTTTATTTGTATACATTTGTACACATGCATTACTACATTTTCTGGTATTATAGAAATGGTTTATTTATTTGACCCATTCAGTCATTTTAATAATAGTGTTGTCACCTTTTTATGTGCAAAAAATAAAGTTTTAAAGATTTCTTAAATTCAAATCCATTTCAAAATGGGTAACTAAAACATTTGATGTTTGTAGAAAATTAATATTTGCATTAACTGTAGCAATGCCTGTATTTTCCAGTTCCCTCCACAATATGCAGCCATATCAGAGCAACATCAACCTGCAGAGCTCATCCCCAACTTTTCAACCATCGAGTACACAATCACACGAGCTCAGACAATGCCCCCGATCTTCCTTTTAGTGGTTGACACTTGTCTCGATGAGGAAGAGCTAAACGCACTGAAGGATTCACTGCAGACGTCACTAAGTCTGATGCCTCAGAATGCTTTAGTTGGACTGATTACGTTTGGACGTATGGTGCAGATACATGAGTTAGGTCAGTGATTAACATATGCTTTAGTAATCTAAATAATACTGTGTCAATTAAAATTGAAATATTGTTTATGATTTGTCAATTAGCAATATGTTGTGCAACTATGGCTATTTCCTGCCCATTCGGTAATAACATTGCTTACTCTAATTGGTCTTTGTCTTGTGCCTTATTAAGGCACAAGACAAAGACCTTCCCATGTTATCATATGGCGCAATACATATGAAGTACATTGCCATGTTATTGACATCTGAATATTGCATTGGTTTGTTACTATACACAGAGTGTTATGCCATTACTGTCACTTATCTAGAAATATATCACATATGCACATGTAGTTATGCAAACAATTTTCTAATTACAGGAACAGAGGGCATATCAAAATGTTACGTATTCAAAGGCACCAAAGACCTAACAGCAAAACAAATTCAAGAGCAACTAGCTATAGGTCGCGTTAACGCCGGCAACCCTCAGCAGGCACGCCCGGGAGCGCCAGTCCCTCCCCCTCCAGCCAGCCGGTTTCTACAACCAATCAAACAGTGTGACATGGCATTGACAGACTTGCTAGGCGAGCTGGGCCGCGATCCTTGGCCACTTGGTGTTGGAAAACGACCTCTGAGAAGCAACGGAGTGGCTCTTTCTCTCGCTGTAGGCTTATTAGAGGTCACATACCCAAATACGGGAGCAAGGGTCATGATGTTCCTTGGTGGACCTTGCTCTCAAGGCCCAGGTCAGGTTGTTAATGATGAGCTGAAGCAGCCCATCCGTTCTCATCATGACATTCACAAGGATAACGCCAAGTATATGAAGAAGGCTGTCAAACATTACGAGGCCCTGTCTCTAAGGGCAGCTACTAATGGTCATAGTATTGATATCTACTCCTGTGCATTAGATCAAACAGGATTGATGGAAATGAAGCAGTGCTGTAATTCTACTGGGTTAGTAATTTGTTGCACCACCTTCAAAATGCAATTTAAAGAAGTACTTGATGTGCTTTACTGGGTATCTGAGAGAAATAAAATGCTGGTGTTTTCATTAATATTTCAGTGGTCACATGATACTTGGTGACTCATTCAACTCTTCGCTGTTCAAGCAGACATTCCAGAGGGTCTTTGCCAAAGACCAGAAAGGGGACTACAAGATGGCCTTCAATGGTACTCTGGAAGTAAAATGTAGCCGTGAACTGAAAAGTAAGAAAATGAAATATAGCTTAATGATAAAAAGTATTCCAAATACAGATCACTTGTATTTCCAGTTTGTAACGAAATTAGTATTACAAAGGAAAGTGTGACAGTGACACACTTGTTCGGTTTTGGACAGATTCTGTATTGGACAGATTAGAACAAATGCAAATTTCAGAAAAAGTTTACAAAAGCCTACACTGAAAACCAGGTGTCATCCAGGCAACTACTCTTACAGTTATGTGTAGTGTTATTGTAACCCTTGTAGAGTACAGTGTTATTGTAATCCCCATAATATTACAGTAACATGCGTGTATTGTTATTGTAATCCTTGTAGAGTACAGTGTTATGGTAATGTTACAGTAACTGGCGCGATCGGATCGTGCGTGTCGCTGAACGTGAAGGGACCGTGTGTGTCCGACCAGGAGGTGGGCATGGGTAACACTTGTCAGTGGAAAATGTGCACGTTCACGCCGAGCACCACTATGGCCATTTTCTTTGAGGTAATATTGATGTATTTGCTATAAAATGACAATAATAAACGTCGAATGGTCTAGGTGTCGTAGTCTCTTGAGGCTAATAAAAAAGACTCGGGACCCATACTATTCGATGTAGTTTTCTTCTCTGATTTCGAATTTGCATTGAAAGAGGATTGACATTGGTGTGGGTTACAGCGAATCCGCTTTTATGCCTAGATATATATATGTGTATATTGTCGGCGACAGGTGATGACCCAAAACGCATCGCCCGTGCCCCAAGGTGGGCGCGGCTGTGTCCAAGTGATCACACAGTATCAGCATTCAAGCGGACAGCGGCGTGTTCGGGTCACCACTATTGCTCGCAAGTAAGTTTAAAAATTACCTTCACTGAAATCATTCTTCACTCCGACAATCGGAGTTCACTGAAACATGGCTAGGGAAAGAGATTAGTTATAGTCAGATTTTAAAACATTTTCTACAAAAGGCAACAGAAGACTGCTTTTCATAATGTACGGTCTCTGTAATCTCACATTGTATGTAACACGGCATTTGGTATAATCAATTCAGTTTAAAAAAAACTAACTTAAATGTCCATATTGTTGTTTGTAGAATCTTTTAAACTATTTTAGTTGTTTTAAATTCATAAAAGTTTTTTTGCAATGATTTGACACAACGATCATTTATTTATGTGTAGCCGAATCGAATGCCACAATATGGGGCAGTCGACTGGGATCTCTATTACGCATAGGAACTAAATACGTTCATCATTCAGTTCATCATCAGCCCTTAGATGTCCACTGTTGGACATAGGCCTTTCCCAATGAACGCCACCACACCCGATCCTCCGCCCTCCACATCCAACTGCTTCCGGCCACCTTCTTCATCTCGTCAGTCCATCATTGAGTTGTATGGGTTTATTAAGAATCCATAGATCTAAGTCATCCTTAGAGCATTTTGGACCTCGCACGCGTCAATATTTTCATCCCTGGCAATAGACGCCAAATGCTTATCAGAATATGACACTTAACCCGTAAAAGAGTAAAAAATGTTTTTTTTTAATTCGACGGATATTATCCAAAATACTTACGGAGTAGCCTCCAGGTAATCAGCATAACGTCATCTATTTGGGACTTATAGTAGCTTTTTTTTATTAGTTGGGGTGACGCGGCGGTGAATCTCCACCACATATCGGCCGGCTTCGACCAGGAGGCGGCGGCCGTGGTGATGGCGCGACTGGTGGTCTACCGCGCCGAGCTGGAGGACGGGCCCGACGTGCTGCGTTGGCTCGATAGGATGCTTATTCGACTGGTAAACCTTGACTAATCTAATCATTTTCCTCCCCAATCCGTCTGGCCAGCGCGGGGAGTGTAGGCCAAATCCTCCGTCTGTCTCCGGCAAATGAGAGAGGGTTGTGCTCCTGCAGTGGAGACAAAAAAAAACCTGATGATGATGATGAATCTAATAATTGGAAGCCATTATAATTAACAAGTACTGGTATTCTAGTTGGTAGTGCTCTTTATAAGTTCTGAGGTCTAGGGTTCTAATCCGGATCGTGCCAATGTGTTTTTCGAAACTTAAGTACGGTTTATTATCATAACACAGGATTTTCGGTGGAGGAAAACATCGTGAGGTAGCCATCTTACGCCTAAGAAGAATTTTTAGGGCTTCACATCAAAGTCCACCACACTAGGCCAGCTTGGTAGACTTTAACTCCCATGCCTTGGGTAGGGCCGTACTCCAGTAGTGGGACACATTAATAGGCTGTAGATTTGATACATCCACAGCGAGGCATAATCAGTATTTAATTATTTTTTATTTTGTCTATTTCATAGTTTATATTAGGAAAGTGTATGTATACGTATTGTAAGATGAATCGTCCGTCATCAGCCGTCCATATTAATATAATGCAACCAATTACGACCTCCGTGGCGGAACGGGGTAGCTCTCGAACTGCCACGTTGGAGGTTGCGGGTTCGAATCCCCGCTAGGGCCAAATGTTCGTATGATGAATATGAATGTTTGTACCGAAGTCTTGAATGTTTATATGTTTATTTAAGTATGTATCCGTTATCTAGTAACCATAACACAGGCTCTGCCTAGTTTGGGACTGGATAATTGGTGTGAATGTCAGAGATATTTATATTATATTATAATATAATTATAGTGCCAGAAGTTCGGCGAGTACGCTAAGGACGACCCGAACAGCTTTCGGCTGTCGGAGAACTTCAGTCTGTACCCGCAGTTCATGTACCATCTGCGCCGCTCGCAGTTCCTGCAGGTGTTCAACAACTCACCAGACGAGACCACCTTCTATAGGTATGTATTATTCTTTTTTCCACTACCGTACTGTAAATTGCTTATGACTAATATAAGTTATTACAAAACCCAAAACAGCGCGAATAGCATACTTATCCAAGCAACATCCATATTGGTTTTTATTACCCGGGTTTTCCATGTGATAATGAAATTCAAATATTCGTCATGAATTTGAACGCAGCGCGCCGCAATGTGGCGCGTCATGGCAATCGTGAGCGTTCGGGATTGGTTAGCGGTAAAGATTCCTACAGTGCGGCGAAATTATGTGATGTGTGTAATTATCAAAAATATGTTATAATGTCGAATCAAATAGTGAATTCAGTAGAAAATACCATTCTAAGTTTATATTCATGAATGTTACCTGGAAAAAGTTAGGTAAAGTTTCAAGCATTCGTTATTAGTTATTACTACGTAAAGCATATTATTGTAAAATTTATACAATTATTGTAGATTGTAGTTTGAATCATTTAATTGAGTACTTAGTTTAAAACTTTAGGGTGTTGCAGTTGTAGACACTCGATTGTTTAGTTTCAAGTTTTTGATTGTATAGTTTTAACCATTCGATTGTGAAGTTTCAATCATCATTTCTTCCAGGCATATGCTGATGCGCGAGGATCTGACGCAGTCTCTGATCATGATCCAGCCGATCCTGTACTCGTACAGTTTCGGCGGTCCGCCGGAGCCCGTCCTGCTCGATACCTCCTCCATCCAGCCCGACCGGATACTGCTCATGGATACGTTCTTTCAGATACTGATTTATCATGGAGAGGTTTGTTTAAAAGCTCATAAAAAATCAATACAAACACCATATAGATATTGATATAGATATTGGTACTATTTACTTATTTGTGTATGGTCTATGTATATATTGTATTGTTTATGTAATACGTATATGCAAACTTTATTGTAAATACATATTAAGTTTCTTATTAAAAAAAAAACGCATTATACTAGTCTTTTCAGTTACTCTTAAAACTGAAAAGACGGATAAGTCCGCCTTTGTACACGGTTTTATACCTATTTTGTTATTGTTTTTGTTGTTAATTTTGGTACAATAAAGCATTTACATACATACATACCATTAGCCCGTAACGACCACACTGGGTTGACGTGTTGGCATCGCAGTATTGGGCCTGGTTAGAATAAACCCGCCATTCTTATATAATAATTCTTTATTGCAGATCAAAGACAGTGTTTCCGTTTTGATGCAACTTTAAAAACACTGTTTTTTTGTCTTAGACCATAGCGCAGTGGCGCGCCCTCCGCTACCAGGACATGGCGGAGTACGAGAGCTTCGCGCAGCTGTTACGTGCGCCGGTGGACGACGCGCAGGAGATCCTGCAGAGTCGCTTTCCGGTGCCGCGCTACATCGACACGGAGCACAACGGTTCGCAGGTGGGTCACGTGGCGTCGATTTCTCATTATATCACCCCTTAGACGTCCACTGCTGGAAATAGGCCTGAACACCATCACACCCGGTCCTCCGCATCCAGCCGCCTCCGGCCATCTTTTCAGGTCGTCAGTCCCGAATTACGCGTGCCGATCCGCGGGCACCACTCCAGAACTTGCGCCAATGCCGATCCCGGTGTACCGACCGCTCAGTGGCGGCCATATTCGTTTTTTTAAAGTCAGCTTGGCTTGGCTTGGTACTATTACGCTGGGCAGGCTCTGATATCACAAGTTTGTGCCAACGACTGTACCGGAGGTTGAGACGAGTTTTGTTACCTCATCGTACTTTGGAACAAGATTGGTAAAGACTTTATTAAAGGCTTACAGTACTGAGAAATAAAACACTGTTTACTAAAAATATAACAATAGTATTTTGGTTGTATCAATATCTTGGATAAAAGAAAAACCGCACAAATAAGGTAAAAAGTTAGGAACCAAAAAAAAAACATTTTCACGTAACTTTAATTTAAAAGAACCTCTAATTATTTTTTAATTAAAACTAAATAAAAGCAAAAAAATTTATGCAAAAGGAACTATTGTGGATTTGTTAAAACTATCCACTTTAGCTACCAAGTTTTAGGGATCCTTTAAACGTAAGGACCCCCTGAACGGGTCACGTACCTACGTTCCCTAAGCTTTTTTGTCCGTCTGTATGTCTCAGACTAATAACTCGAAGACTACTGGACCGATTGAGCTGAAATTTGGAACATACATGAAAAATTTGAAATGGACGAGGGATAGGAGTTAGGGATATTCCAAGAAAAAAAATCTTAGGTGATCTACAAAAATTTACATAACCCGCAGACTGTGTAGGACTTTGCTCTGTTTTTTTTTTAACTTAGTCATGTTATTTCGACGCTGCGTGTCCCATATTGCTTCGGCCTAGTGGATAATATTTTCTCCAGCATGTCGTTCACTTTCCGCTGAGTCTTCAGGAAGTCGTTGAAATGTGTATCGTCGTATTTAGGGACTTTCTTAAAACTGCTCATTGGCAATATCTGCCTCGGACCTACTTTTATTAATTTTGGATTATGACTACCTGGCACTCTGTGATCGTGTTTCCAGTGATCAGTGGACTGACTATCCATTCCTTCCAACTTTTCGTGATATCCCCTAATGTCGTTGTAAATACGATCTACACTTGATTCAGTTTGTGTTTTGTAATGTTCACGCTCATATCTCTCAGTATATTCATTTATTTTCATCTGGTTTTTGTAATGTGGTTCACGATCATATCTTTCTGTATAGTGATTCATTTCCCTATGCCTTAATCTTTCTCTTATATTTGTGAACTGATTAGAGTCTGTGGGATATTCATACTTCACTGGTTTGGAATTTGAATACTCATTCAATCTATTTTTAATATTTCTAATGTCATCCCGTGTATCGGGGTTTCTGCCGTATCTAATTATATAATTCCATCGGTCGCGCTCATATTTGGTCATTAAAGGGGTGAGTTGGGTTGTTAGAACAATATTGTGACTTAATGGTAGAGGGTGCGATATGGGGATGCGCAGTGGTGGCACTTCTCCTGAATGTGTTTGTATTAATACCGGTGGCGGGCGCACCCTGTCTATTCGTATGTCGACCAATCGTTGCATGGGTGAGATTATGTTTATCGCATTCCGGTTTATGGTATCATAGGGTTTTGGTGCATTCATGCTCAATGGTAAAGGAGCATACGGATTTATATTAATCGGCATAAGTTTCGCTGGTTGGTCTCCTATCCCATACCGAATCGCCGGAGTTAACGACGGATGATACATCGCATTTACAGGAACACTGTACGCTTGTATATGAGCTGCCTCCTCCGTCACTTTGTTTCTAACATTAGGAGCAGAGGAAACGAATTTCTCCTGCCAGTTAGGCTTTAATTGTTCAATTAATTTGATAAAGTTTTCTATGGCTTCTGTTGCTCGTTGTTGGAATTTATCTTGATTTATTTTTTGAGAGGTGATTGTTGTAGCTTCTGAAATGTGATGGTTAAATAAGAATTGCATAAGGACATATTAAGTTAAATACACAAAACATTGAATAAACTTACCTGTTGTTGTAGTCAGAGTAGTTTCTACTACTGTAGTAGTTGTGCTAATTATATCTTTACGTAAATCTTTTAAAACTATTTCTTTTACGGTTTCAGCAATTTGCTTTAATACATCTGGGGATAAATGTTTCGTATCATCATTCGTTGTATCGGGAACCGTTTCTGGTTTGAATCTGGTTGAGTAAATCGCTTCAGATGTTGTTGATACCCACGTGCTGTAGTCTTCATTCTTTTGTTCATTGTGGTTCATAGACGAGTCTCGACTGGGCACAATTGAATAACGTTCATTACTTACTTTACGAACATATTCGTTTTTTATTGGGTTCCATCTTTCTTCTGGTCTATTGTACTTATGAATTATGTCATCTACATTTGTTTTAAAGTTATTATAAAAATAACTGCTGTCATTTGTAGGTATGTGTGCTAGGTTTTTATTATATCCATTCTTGTATTTAGATAACTCCTCTCCATTATTAAAAATAATATAACTTCCGAATTGAGTATTTGAACCAAATTTTTTGTTAAAGTTAGGATTAGATTCAGCTGCTGTATTTATTCGCTCCTTTGTTTGATAAAACCTATTAACAATGTCATCTTTTGTCAGATGGTTATTATTATAATAATTGTTATCAGGAGATGTTGAATTCATTAGATTTTTGTAACTGGCTGCTGAGTCGAATGTATATTCCTTAGCTTCACTGTTTGTAAAAGCATTACTTTGTCTATCATTTTGTTGTGACTTTGCTAAGAATTTTTCAATCTGTTGCACAACAGTATTAAATTTTTCTTTGCGTTTTTGTATAGGTGATTGTGTTTGATGTGATTGTTTTTTGGAGACATACGCTGCTAAAATCTTACTTAGATGTTCAACTTCTTTAGAGTCTACATCATCAATATCCGTAGTAGTTATTGTAGTGTCACTAAATTTATCAATTAGTTTATTACCTTCACTAGTTTGTGTATTGAAATGTATCATGCTACTTGTAACACTTTTAGGGAGTTCTGTCGTAACAAGATTCGTAACTATTTTCGGCGTAGTTATTTTCATATACATTTCCCAAAACTTCATAACACTTTCGAGTTTGGGTTGACCATCATGATATTCAATTCCTGAGCTTTCTGTTTCAGCTTTTGTTATTTTAGTTGTGTTTTCGTTATTGTCATAGCTCGGTGTATTGCGTTTTGGATTTATTACAATAACTTTTTCAGTGTAAGAAAGAACAGTTTCTGGTTTAGCGGTTTGTGCTTCTTGTTTCTCTTTGAAATATTTTATTACCGTTGCCACGTCGATATTGTCGGATGTATTTATTAAATCTTTAACTTTATCACTGTCTGAAAGAATAAATCTTGATGGTTAAAACATTTTATGATGCGACTTAAAATGAAGTCGAACTTACTGTTGTGTGTCGTTAAACTTGGTTCAATATTCGACGAGTTTCGATCATAAGTTAATTCGTACCCATCTTTTGAAATATTCTTTTCCAAACTACGTCTAGTCAGGCACTCGTTTCGTATTTTTCTAAATAAGAAATTAAAGTTGTATGATTTACAAAGACATGAACTTTACATAGATTTGATATTTCCTGTTTTCATTTGGACTATATGATCTTTTGTGGTCTGGCTTTATTTTTTGCTACTAGTTACGCATTTTAATGAAATGAAATTAAAGATAGTCTGAGTATTTTACTAATAGTTCATAAATGGTTGTTGCAATAAGTATTAATATTCGCCTTGGAAAAAAACTACTCACTCATTGTTCATATCGTCTGTGTTTACATTGTGCCTCTGTAGTTTCGTCAACAAGTTCAAGTCTAAGTCCTCCTTTTGCATTCCACTCAGCACCAACACGCATATTAGATCTGAAAATTCCTTTACTTTTACATACACCACCATCCAATCACATTCAAGAAGTCAACTTATTGAAACACTGAAGTGGAAAACTATTTCGCGCGATACTGGCACTTACAAATTATTTACTAGAGATATTTTGTTATTGAAACCTTTTAGTGCACGTTGCGTGCCCTGATTGTTTGCGTGTACAATTGTTTCACTGGAAAACGTACATGAAATGGCGATTGCAGTCAGCAGAGCCCGGCACAACATTTTGCCCTGTTATCGTCGCGCAGAGCTAAATCGCCTCATTGTTTTGTTCACAATGGATCATTGACATATGTGGTGTTTCGAGTTTTCTACGTTTTTCACATGCTTGTATGTAACCTATCTTTTTCTATTTTGTGTTGATGTGATGTTGCTGTTTATTAGTACAGGCTTTGATTACTTATCATATTTTTTAGAATATATTTTTATATTATCATTCATCCTTTCTGTTGCTTTTTTAAGGCTTTCGTATTATTATGTTATAATTAAGTCAGAAGCTTTAACCATTCGAAACGAATGGGTTTCTATCTACTATCCTGGAATTAAGTAATGTAATGCCTTTTAAGAACCTTTTTGTATTTTTTTTTTCAGGCGCGGTTCCTACTGTCTAAGGTCAACCCATCGCAGACCCATAACAACATGTACGCGTATGGAGGGGTGAGTTAAAACTAACTATTTAAAAAAACAAAATCTTTGACAAATAATTTGTATGTAGATGAATAGATATAATGTTTGTATCATTACATTAATCATTAAATAAAAATGTAACAATTCCTTAAAATTTTAAAACATTTTAAGATCTAATTTAATTCTTACAAAATGCTCTTTGATACTTGTTTAATTATTAAAATATAATAACTAATTGATTGTAAAGTTGCAACATTTTGCATGGTGTGAAAGCCACCGAAGCATGGTGTGAATCTGACGTTTTGTTTTTCCTTTGTTTCATCATTGTTATGGCGAAACCCAGGCGATGCCGATACCATCTGCGGTAGTGTCTTTTTTATTTTTTTAATGGAATTCGGTGTTGGACTAACGCTTAACTTCATTACTAACATCTGTGATTGTTGTGTCCCTCGGCAACTCTAATTTTGTCTCCTGCTATACTTGAGAAACATAGGGCGTTATCTTTATCTTTAGCTCAAGAATAAAAATGTCATAGAGATGGAATGCTGAAATGATCGACTTCCGAGAGATATCGATAATATTGCACTCCTGATCACAGACTAATGACATAAATATATGATTAATAAATATAACTATAAATATTATATTGATACAAATTCTAGATATTTAATAAATAGTTATGGTTAATAACTAGAATGTGAACATAGTTTTCGTTTAATTAAATACAGACAGCTCATGTAATTTTCTCATGTAACGATAATACTGACTACATAACTGTAAAACTAAACCAAATTATAAGTGCTTTAAGTCTGTGACCATCTGATCTCTTGTCAATAAATACAATAGTAAAAATTAAAGTATTTAACTGCAATATATCGATATTTCGGAAGTCGATAATTTCAGCATTCCATGGCTATAATATTTTCATTCGTGAGTCTAGAGCCCTGCCACCGGAAGTATATTAGAATGTGACTTATGGTCGGCAGATTCAGACGGTAATAAGTCGTAAAGAAAAATTACTCAGAGTTGACGAGATACAAACAAACTTCCAGTGAATTTCTATTTACTATTCCTTCAATGTTATCGCTTTTCCATTTCTTTCAAAGTATGTATCTAAAAGATGCTGTTTTCGTACTATTAATAATTTCGTACTATCGTCGGTATAAACGTGTAATTCTACCGACTCCATTTTGGCAGCTATGTTATGCGAACACTATTTTGTATCGTTAGGGTATATAATTGCATAGCAGCTAAAATTAAATTGGCAGGTTAATGTTAACCTGCCAATTTAATTTTAGCATGTGTTCAGCCGAACGATATTTAACATTTTAATATATTAAATCTGACCTAATATTAATTATTGTTCACTATTTGTTTAACTCTCCGTCATAAGCATGCATGCATGACTAATGTTACGACAATGATGTTGTATTATACCTAGATCAGAAAAGTACAAGTCTCCATATGTTATTGTTATTTTTTTTCCTAATTTTGACCGCCTCGTTGGCCTAGTGGCTTAGTCGTTAGACTCGAGTGCAAGAGGTCGTGCGTTCGATTCCCACTGGGGACAGATTTTGTACGGTTGGTCCCGGTCTGGATGTAATATTTGTAAATTGTTCTATTTCCCATACAGGAGAACTGCTTGTTTGTGTATGAACAGTATATGTATGTATGTATGTTATATTTCTGAATTGTCCTATCTTTGTTTAATTTTCATAGCACAGGTGAAAATCCTAGTTTAGGATTAGATAAGTGTATGTATGTGTAATATTTATTTATCTATCTAATTTAGTACGATTGACATCTCCAGTATTTTTAAGAGAACATTAGTATCCGATACCGAAATATCAATTAACGCAATTGTGGATCATTATGTTTAAAATAAAAATACAAGGGTTTACAGGGATAGATAATGCCTTTGACATTAAGTTTACATGTTGTGTGCAATAAAGTTTAAATAGATGAACACAACAGATGAATGTTTAAATAGAAGACAAAGAAGGACACTGAATAACGATTTAATATACCTATTGAAAATTATTTTATTGTATAAAGAACTTAATCCTGTGACAGCTATTCTTTATGGCAACATTTCTGATCGAGGTATAACTTTGTGTATAGAAAATAAGAATACATTTTATATAATTCCGGTTTTTCACGTTTTCAGCAAGAGGTAGTGTTACAAAATTAATTAAAGGCCCTAAGTATTCAAATGAATCAGGTTGACTTCCTCATTCTAAAAAATAATGTAAATAAATGTAAATTTTTTTTACTAGTCTATTTGCTGCCCCATTGCTGATCATGTAAGTTTCTATATTATGAAGGAAAATATCGTATTGCTCTTGGAAGTATTAAATACCTCTTATATCCAAATTCATTAGTAATCACTTCTGATCACTAATCAATAATAATTGGTTCACTCATAACTCCATTCCTTTTACAGTCGAGTAATTCCGTTGGTAGATTCTGAGCCACTCAAAGACTGACACCAAGGACTGACTAAAAGTAATTACATTAGATTAATGCAAGGCCCAAGACGAGGTATCTTAAATCTAAATTAGAGTAAAGATTTTTGATTTGCATACTCTCTAACTTATGTATATAGGTACACAAAGTCACCTAATTCTCTATCAGTTTTGGTTATGCAAAAAACTAACCGATTTAATTAATAGGTGGGTAGGATAAAGATGAAAATACCAGAATTATCATCTGACATAACAGGGCATGCTATGACTATGCGATGCATATGCATGTCTATTGGCGACACAAAAATTACACGCGCGCCCCAAGCGGCAAAATGTAAAAATTGAGAATGCAGAAATAATCATTGAGAATTAATAAGTCTGAAGTCTGCACCAACTTCACTTTTATATTTGTCTGCTACGAACTGTCAAGAACAGTTTTGACTTTCAGCCGCTTGGAGCGCTGCGGTGAATCTTTGCACCGCCAATAGGTAGGTATGGCATCATAGGATATGATTGGATGCAAGGGGCATATGGTTTGGGGGAAGGGAAAGGGGGAGGACTATTATATAATTATAATATAACTTTAATAAATACATATTGATGTCCTCAGGACGGTGGCGCGCCCGTGCTTACGGACGACGTGTCCCTGCAAGTGTTTATGGAGCACCTCAAGAAACTGGCCGTGTCGTCTACGGCCTAACCACACCGCGTTGAGAACACCTACACCTGTCGCAGAACTGATGTTGTACAGCTGGGGGAAATATTGGTCTTCAATTCAATGTATTATTCTTTACTGGCAGTTGTTAGAATTCCGCCTTCCGCTGAATTCCTTCGTCCGCGCGGAATGCGCGGAATTTCAACCCTTTATTAGTGGAAGAGTTTTAGAAATTATATTTTAGTGGTTGCCTAGGTCACTTGAACCTCTATGCAAAATTTCAAGATACCAGAGCCAGCGATTTGAGCAAAGACCGTACAGTACTACGATTTAAGTTATGCTCCTCGGAAATCTTCGTCTATCTTCGGTAATATATAAATAGAGCTGTTACAACATTAAATTAAGTACCTTTTTTGTAATTAAATAAAAATTTATAAAATAGTAAGTAGTTAAGTCTTTTAATGACACCATAAAAATAAATGTAGAAATAGTAATCAGTCTAAATCTGAAAACTAAAAAATATACGTACTGTTAAAAAATAGGACAACTGAGGGTGTTAACTGTATACACTTCCAATTACTTAAACCGCACGTGTTATCACTTTCGAAGCTCATGACTGATGAGGCGCGGACGGCCGGCCACTGGTTGCATATTCGTACTAATTCGGAAATACGAAAATGGTCTACACGCATAACTTTAATTGTTGTACTGTACAGCTTTCAAAGTCTCTGCTAAGTAATAGTTATAGCTTTAAGTGAGAACATATTCTTAAAGGCATATAAGTATTTAAATTTCTAAACTAATACACATTCCTGAGTATCAGAATAGTGTCACTGCTGCCAAAACTGAAATAATTTTCTCGTGATCCATATTTTAAGTAGTGGCTTAATTATGTTTATTTAATGTAACTTATCAAATTTGACATGTGTTATATGTATTTTGTATAATAAATCGGCTTCAGAAGCAATATTTAAATCAGACAGTCGATATCAGTTCTTTACAGTGAAGACTTCCGTCATAGTTATTTGCAATTTAAGTTATACAATTTATATTTTCTGTAATGTAATATAAATATAATATGATATTAAATAAAATGTTTATGAAATAATTGTTTAATTTTCAATGTAGAATAGAAGCAAGATCACTGGTTCGTAACTTCATCCAAAAGTGCATGAACCGTGACAGAATTTTCTGGACGTTTCAAAGGACGTCTGGAAGAAATAGACTATTGTAGCTGTGTATTTTTTACGAATTGTCGTTTTAGATATATTGAAAACGAATGTCAAATTCTGCGCCCCAAACAACATCGAAAATGAACATCCATTATGTAAGTCAGGTGAAACTTTGATTCTAAAACGTTCAAGGTGTCAAAGTTCCAATATTGCGTCGCATAAAACTCGAGAATGACATTAGTTGGACTTGCCTTTATTAAAGGATTCTCGTATAAATACCGCCATCCAGCCAGTTGCTCCAGTTCCAGTCATCGGGCCATTTGGCAGGAGGGAGTCCCCAACTGAACTTACCGTTGCGCGGTCTCCAATTTAGAACTCGGCTGCCCCAGCAGTCATTAGTTCTGCGACAGATGTGGCCTGCCCACTGGCACATTAGCTAGCTAATCGTTTTGCCTAATTCAGTGACCTTTGTCGTCGTTCAACAACCATTAACTAGCTCTCTCATCTGCCGGAGACAGACGGAGGATTTGGCTTACACTCCCCGCCCTGGCCAGACGGGTTGGGGAGGCCTGACTGATGTGCTATAATGTATTCCCTTAGCACGACATCCACGGGAAGAGTTGGAGTAGTCCTATTCTACTCTACCGGAAACCACACGGCAAATTATTATAATATACAGTATAATAATGGTCGACTCTTCAAATTGTATACGAGTAGTTTAATTTTTTTCCATAAACTTTCATATGTCGCTATTTATAAAACTTGGACAGCTTTACTGTTGATATTTTTTATTCAATTAAGCATTTACATACATACAAGTTTATCAAGCTATTGTGGTCAAAATCCAGTGGATGTTTACAAAATGTCCAGCTAAGTTTTGACAAATAGAAAACACCAAAATTGTTACAAAATATAATTGATTTATTATCTACATAAACATCAAATAAATAAGTACACAAATGTAGACTATTAACACATATTTCTATTCCAATTTTTGGTAGTAATTCACTGTACCTACCTAATTCACATTTCAGAGAGCTCCAGGGTTACACAATAATTTGCTAAACATTCAATAAGTCTATGCAACAGCTTTTAAAATGCACATAAATAATGCAATAATCAACTATATTTTTTATTGTTGTTTCATATAACCAGCGGAAGTATATCTGGAATTTGCTAATCTGTGCAACTAATTTATCTATATCATTTCTTCATTAGCGATGCTTGTATTGAAACCGTGCTCTTTTACACGTTTAGTGCGCCGAGTTTTATACGCCTTGCGAAACACCTTTCGTCTCGCAACTCACTCACGTCGTTGGCGGTATTTTCGTGTCAGCACTCTGCGCGAGACGTTAACTTGCATGCATGTGTAAATGAGCTATCATATGTAGTTTGGAATAGCTACGCTAACTTTAATACACAAAAATTACTTTATATTCCCTTCACATAAATGGAAACATTTAGGCTACAACCCATTACTTACTTCCCACAAGATAAACTTAGGTCTAAACAACAATAAGTTATTAATAATAAAAACCAATATCACAAATATACACCCAAATTATACTAAACTTTAGTAAATTAGTCCCTTCAGAGCGCAAACACTGTTATTTTTTAGTTAGAAGCCCGTAAATGATGACTGCGAGTATGACAGTCAGAATATACTTGATGTATATGGTTCATGAGTTCGGAGGTCAATTGAGGAAGCGGATGGACATCTTCTGTTCCACATCTGTCCTCTCTAGCGCTTGACAGAATTCTTCAAAGGCAATCATCTGGTCATTATTGGTGTCTGCTTCAAGAATTGTGCGTTCAGCAATACTTGTGAGTTGCTCTTCACTGAAAACAAAACATGTATAAATCGTACACAATATTTTAACAGCACTTCAAAACAACACAATATATTAGGATTTTTATTATTTATTATAGGATAAGTTATTTATTTAATTAAACCATTTGAGTTTCCACACACAAAAAACCGGATCTAAAGCATAGATTATTTTTGATCTATTAATACACTCGATAATTTGATAAAGACCTTTATGGCTAAGGATTACAAAAATCTTATCTTGGATTTGTTTGTATTATTTTAAAGCTACGTCATAGAAGGGCAGAGCACTCATGGCACATGGCAAGGTGGAAGACAATGGTAGGCCCAGATGGATCCATCACTGGATGTAGACAATGATGCTAGATAGTTTTATAGAAACCAAAGCATACCTTATATTGGCTCCAACCATCATGTGAAGAATAGCCAGGAGCTCATCCCTGGAAATCTTGCCATCATTGTCCAAGTCATACATGGAGAAGGCAACTAAAAATAAAAGTAGATCATTTAAAGTCAAAGTCAAAATCATTTATTGCATATGAGTATGTATGGTTTATTGCACCATTTTTCTCCTCAAACCTTGTATGCAAAATAATCACCTTTATTTGAAGATGTTTGAACTAAAATACACCAAATCCTTATATCTTGTAAATGCATGTTTGTTACTATTATTAAAAACAGGATGTAGCAGTTACAGTTCATTATAGTATGGTGTGTTTGAAGAAGAATTGCTGATGCTGAAGAACTCCTTTTTCATATTTTGATGATTCACATCATATATGTGTATGCTGGTTTAGAAATTGTTAAAATATATATTTCACTTACATCTTAGCTTCTCCTCTCTGCTATTTAGTTTGTTTTCCCTGTTCTTCCTTATGGGTCTAAAATGGGCCAGCACTCGCATAAACTGTAGAAAGTTGACTCTATCGTCGTGGCTCTCAGTGAAGAATGAGTGGACAATCCTCTCGCTGAGTGGGTTGATGGCCAATTCTGGGATACGGAGGAAGTCCTCCCTTGAGAGGGTGCCACAGTCATTTTTGTCTAGTGATGTGAAACGGGAGTAGAGGCGCTCGATCTGGTTTGGTGTAACTGGGAAACAAAGTTATGCAGAAACTTTCTTACAAATTTAATCATTTATGTAAGCAATAATAAAAAAATTCGAAAACATATAAAAAATTCTATAGAATCCTGGGTTATAATAAGTAATACCTTTATATATAGTAAACTACTTCTATGTGCCTTTACAAAAAAAGTAGAGATTGAATGGTCATGCTTGGCACTAAATTGTTTTTTAAGTAGTAAACCTATTTAAATAGTCAAAATGAACCTTGTCTGTTCAACTTACATCCAGTTTCCTCCTGAATCTGCGCGATTTCTTCTTCTCTCAGCAACAAAGACGACTTGTTTCCCATAATGGCTTCTCTCTGACGCAACCTTGCGAGAACACGGCGACCTTTTTGCTATGTAGGCTACTGATAAGCTACGACTTTAATTCCTCGCATGTGAGGCAACAGTAATTGATTTTCGTAACATTAGCAACACACCGAGTTACCAACACTGGATTGAAGGGAAATTGCGTCAGTTATAATTATAACATTCGGTAGTTTTCACATAAGTACGATTAATAAATACACAAAAAAACGCTTTAAAACTATAAGAATTAAACTAAGCTTTTATCTATCGACCTTCGGAATTCCGTGTTCACAATGCATCGACTCGGTCAAAATCATCTGTGAATTTTGCTGATGGGCTGTCTAACAAATGTCATTGTGACATTGACGTATCGAAGAGGTTGCTCGTTTCATGGTTGCTTTATATTTATAAAATTTTAGGTTAGAAAAAAATTATACTTATAGCTAAAAATTAGGGATTGGGATTGATAACTTTCAATAAGTGATTTCTTATGGGTACTAAATTTGAGTTACTAATGTTGGCAATAGATGGCGTTGCATTGATCTCAACTGTCATAGTCAATCGATAAACTTTAAGGATCATGTGAAAGTAGTCGGTTTTTTTAACAATTTAAAATGGTTCTCATTTAAGGCCAACATTCTCGCCATTTTATGTGATCATCATCAAATCAGCCCTTAGACGTCCACTGTTGGCCATAGACCTTCCCCATGAACGCCACCACCATGTCATGTGCCATATGAGTGCACTGCCCTTCTATGACGTAACTTTATGTGATGATGCCATTCTATACTACAGTACAGAAAAAGTATAGAGTTTATATATTGTCATTTCATTATACCAAAGATAATAAATATATTACTATGTAATTTTAGCATAAAGACTACTGACTATGTAATTATAAGGGGTTTATTATTTGTTTTGTTATGACTTTATGAGCACCTATGCAACATTTGACATTTAATGAAAAATTTAGTGCCACATATCGCTCATTGTCATGCCACTATACATGAAAGAGAATATAACGATAATAGATATTCACGTAAGTACGACGAAAGAAAAATTAAATCAATTAAAATCCCGCTCAAAATCATAACGTGTCATAACTTGTGCTACATAATAAGATTCGTATCAAACGAATAAGAATTTTGATGATAAAACGAATAAGTCCTCAGCGTTTAGTTATTCCTTCATCATTTCTCAACCATTTTTATACAATGCCTTCCTGGAATCCCAAATCTGCTGCTGCCAGGACAAGAGCACCAGGTTAGTATGGACCTAATTTGTCAGATAAGTAATTTGTAGATTTCATATCTAAAATTGATTTCATAGCTCGGAAGAACCTTCGTTACCAGTGCTGCGCGCCTATTGGTGCCTACCAAATATGTTCGGGGGAGCTCTAGCCTAGCAAATGATAGGTGTTATGTGAACCCATCGAAACCACATCCCGACGGAAATAAGGTGACAATCAAGAGATAGGTATTTTTTTTGGTTAATTCAATTCCATAGTAAAAAATCAACCCAACTCCTAAAATGCGTAGCTGTATAATATGTTTGTTTGTAACTATATAGTTTGTGCTAAAATATAAGGTTGGTGAAAAAGTTTGTGTATAAATTTGTAGAGTGATTTTTAGGATGTGTCAAACAAAACCATGGTATTTAGTTTGAGGTCAAAACGGATAAAGCTTTCTCGTCCTATGTCTGTACGGCGGATAATTTGAATATGTACTACTGGACTGATTCGAGCTGAAATTTGAAACAAAAAATTACGGAAACTTCAGGAGACAATTATTTTCTCTTTCAACATATTTGAAGCGAAAAAATTACGGACCCGTACTGTACCGACTTCCTAATTAATATTTGTAGGTATCTTATAATTATTAGATTATGACCTTCTTGCCTGAGATCTATTCACTGAGCGGCGACTGGAATCTAATCGCACAAAACCTCACTTTACGGCCATGTACGTTGCTAGGCAACTGAAAGCCTGAAAACCTGAAATATTGACAAATTATGGTGACGGATAGTAATGCGATAACGTATTTATGCAACTATAACAGCAAGTTCAGTTTATATTTTTTAATGCAGTCTTAATCACGAATTTTGGAGTTGTAAATATACCGACCGAAAAGTTTTCAAAAATGAGTGTGTCAATAACACTGACAAAACCGTCAGATACGAACGCTCATGAGAAGAAACAAGAAAATGAGCCATTGGATCCAGTTTTGGAAGTCAATGAGAATTTAGTCAGTGAAATATTCGATCAACCGTTCGAAATTGGAGACTTTGTGGAGATCAGTCCCAAACTATTCGCTCAAAAAGATGTCACGGAACCACTGACCATAGAGGCCCTGAACAACGCTATTTATGAAATTGGAGTAGTCAATCTGTGCTGGCCAGTGATAACCGAGCCGGTATTTGAAACGCGTACGTGTTTCCCGCCAAGTTACTATACAAATAACACAAAGGAACGCCTTCTCTTGGCGTACGCAGAAAACTTTAGAAGACAGTTTCACTTCCACTACAAAAAATCGCGCAAGCCATTGTTGCTGCAAGCTCCAAATGAATGCGGTTTGCAAGTAAGTCAGATATGTACTGCCACTTATCAAAAGATGGCGTTGTATGTTGTAAGTTTGCGATATATTAGTTTGTGTATTAGATGGCGCTGTATTTATTTTTAAAATGCGATTCAATGACTAATTAAATTATATTTTAATTTTGTTTATAAGCCCTTATTTTTTTATAGAAAATGGTCTGCACATCAATAAGAAAGACGAGACTTTGCTTCACGGCAACTAATACGTGGCAGGGACTAGCGTCGCTGGTTGCCGACTACTTCGACTATGAACCCCTCACTAAGCCTATGCTGCACGTGAGTACCTAGTCTTAAGGAGAAGAACATGTGGTTAATACAGCTATTACACTGTAGATGGCACCACCAGTAGTTATATCCCACTGAAACGACGAATCGCAGCAGTGTGGAAACATCAAAAGTAACTTATTTTATGTTAAACGTTTATAAAATGTACAAATAGCCGAATTTATAATAGATGTAAGTAACCACTTCCTGCATTTTATGGTATATTTCTTATAATTGAAGGTTCAGGGTAAAAATGAAAATCGTGTTTCTTTATAGGTTCAATCAAATTTAATCATTCAACATTTTCGAGATCACAAACTGTGATAAGAGAAACATTTTTATAATCCAATTTTTAATTTTGTAGAAAATATTATCTCTCGAACAATCGTCAGTGGAGCTAATACATATATCTAATTTACAATAACATGAAATGCAAACCATTCAATCTTCAGTGGAAAGGAGATACAATTTTTGAACTTTTTTCCTATTCAATAAGTTGCAATGTTGCCTTTCGATGTAATAGCAACGACCGACACTTACGACATTGGACAATCTCTTATAACATTATATGATAATACACTCTATTCTTTAGGAATGTACTTACAATAATAATAATCTCTCAATAATTTATAATTTTGATCACAGTGTCCTTAACTGTTAACTATAACGTATAATACAATTCCGAGTCTAGACATAGAGCATGTCTACGATATAAAATACTGAGCAATAGAAAACACAACGAGTGCCTAGCCCTAACGCGATAGTATCTATATCTTAACAATATTACCTTGTCCGTACGATTGATTGGCACATCGAATACAAACGCATCCTTTCAATATATTTGGTATAAATCCACACCACGTGCCCTCAACTGCGCCAAACACTGACACGCCAAATAATCGGCGAGTGGATGAAAGGACGCCGTGACTTAGCATTAGTTTTGACTTGAGGTAGAACATAGGGGATTCGACTATAAACTATAAGGGTACAACTAGGAATGTAATCGTCAAAAATGGCAACATACAGCGAGCAGTTTACT
Source organism: Esperia sulphurella (assembly GCA_947086405.1). NCBI lineage: Eukaryota > Metazoa > Arthropoda > Insecta > Lepidoptera > Oecophoridae > Esperia > Esperia sulphurella. The sequence continues at coordinate 3,875,274 of OX352274.1, read as the reverse complement.
ACTTAATCTAACCACGTAACAGTTTTGTGTGCATCGGAAAGAAACACCATTGCAGATAAGTAACATCCATTTTTACAGCGCACTACAACTATTAATTTTGTAGATTCAGAATATTAAGAAATATATTAATCGTCGACGCGCAGATCGACAAAGCTTAGCAGAAGAACAATTCCCATCGCTTAACGTTAAGTCTTAAACATTAAAGAAATATAATGCATAGCTTTTCTTTTAGAACAAAGAAATTACGCAAATTTGGCTACACATATCACAAGTGAACGCTTACTGGCGACGACGTTAACTATGTATTTACACACGTAATTGAAGTATTCCCTGTAGCGAGCGCGGCGCGTGGTCGCGCGTCTATTTGCGGCGGGCGGCGTGGTCGGCGTGCTCGGCGTGCTCGGCGGGCACGCGGCGCGCGCGCAGGTTGTGCAGCAGCGCGCGCAGCTGGTGCACGTGCATGCGCGTCACGCTCGGGTCGCCGCTGGCCTCCAGCCACGCCAGGAACTTGTCGCCGTGCTCCAGCGCCTCCGCAGTGCCCGCCTCCCACTCGCCGTGAGTGCCGCCCGCGCCCCTCGCCTCCTTGATCGCGGTCTCGTTAGTGTTGTTGAACAGCAGGTTGTCCAGGACGGTTCGCGCTTTGGTTTGACTTCTCCCACTGTCGTGGTTCCTCTCTGTCGGCGGCTCCTTGTTTTCCGCACCGACCTCCGGACTGGCGGCCGGCTCTGTGACGCGCGCTTGCTCGTGAATCGCACGCGGTTCCGTAAGCTGCTGAGATTGGGATCGCACTGGAGTAGTCGTCGCGACTCGTTCCTCCTCAGTTTTTCCTTTGGTCAAATGAGAGTAAAGTATGTTCTCCGAAGATTTCTCCTTCGGCACCTGCGAGGCAGACTTGAGCTTGTCCTCAGGTAGCGGCATCGCACCGCCGAACTGCTTATAGTACTGCCACAGCCAGGAGTTCCTGTTGTAGTCCATGTGTGTAGTGACCGGGGGGGCGGGCGCCACTGGCTTCGGCGGTATACTCGGCTCGGTCGTCTTACCGAGTTGCAGGGGATGAGCTGTCGTCGTCTGCGCTGTCAGATCCAACATGGCCTGTTGCGTCTTCAGCCAGTACCATAACGTATCGTCAACAGGTTGACTGGCAGACGCTGAGGATGTGACGTGGTGGTTCGATTTAGATCCACTGTGACGGTACAGGTCTGACGAGTGGTGAGTCTTGCTGCGGTGCTTGGTGTCGTTCAGGTTGAGCATTCCATTGTGTGCGGGTTTGGGGGAGCGCACCGAGCGAAGCGCGCGGCTCGCGGGCTGCGCGGACAGCCCCGACAGGCCCGGGTTGAGTTGCGCGAGCAGCGTCAGGTTGGTCGCGATCTCGTTGAAGCTGAGCCCGAGGTGCGAGTGCGCGAGCCCCGGCAGGTGCCCGAGGCCGGACAGCGGGCTGATGGCGCTCATGGAGACGCTGGCGCCGGGGTCGGGGCGCCGGTCGCGGGGCGGGAGGGGCGCGGGCGGGGGCTCGGCGCGCCGCGTGGTGAGCTCGACGGGCGCGTCGGCGGGCGGCGGCGGCGGCGCCGGCGGGGAGGCGTGCGCGGCGACCGCGGGGGTGGTGAGATCCAGGCCCGCGGCGGCGGGGGAGGGCGGCGCGGGGAGGTGCGCGGGCGCGGCGGGGGACTCGGTGCGCGCGCGCTTGTCGGACGGCTCGCCGTCGTTGCTCTTGTCGGTGTCGGGCGACGAGAGCCGCGACGTCATGTAGCGCAGCTTGTCCTCGTTCTTGCACCAGCCGCGCAGCGTGGACTCGGGCACGCCGATGTCGCGCGCTACCGACGCCTTGGACTCGCCGTCGTTGACGCGCTGGATCGCCTCGATCTTGTCGCCCGGCGTCAGGGCGCGCATCGGACGCTTTCCTTTCGTCGCCATGGCGGCGTTTCGCCTGCTGCAATAAAAGAAAACACGTTTAGCGAATTTTGAAAAGAATCGATGGGTAACTTGAATACCTACCTATATAACGACTGTATACAAAATTAGCTGCATTAATCTCTAGAAGCGTCAAGCACGGCTAAGGTTCGGTAACACTGATTTGGAATATCATACCAAGGATTCGTACACTTCCCTTATAGTAAGGAAATGATAATAAATAATAATTTATTTATTCTTTAGATTCAACAAATTGATAGGTGACTTCCCTATGATTATACTTCCCTTCGTTTTCATCAAATGAAAACGAACACGAAAAACAAAACATCACTCTTTATTTACTGCTTACGGCTTTCGTATAATTTAGTTAAAATTTGATAAGCACTCAATAAACAAAGTCATAGAGATTGCACAAAACAGGGTCATTGCACTCGAATATTATCGGCGCCGAAGGTTCAAAACAAAGTTGCACAATCCGCGAACCGCCCAATAAAACATCCTAAACGTACAGCCAACATTTGGAGTAGGCCGATAAAAATGTTTGCGCGGAAAGCCATAAAGTTACGAAAAGATAAACAGAACAGAAAGAAGACATAAAATTATGACCTACGACAACAGTGGGCGGCAAAAGTTGTCGGGTCGTTGGCACCGTGACCTTGGCGCGGCGTGCTCACTCGGTCACCGACAGGTGGCGCTGTGCGTCGCGAATTGCCAACTTTTTGTTGAGATCATTTCGTTATTTTATTACGATTGAATTATTACGTAAATGATTGTATCTGTTGTATTTTATTTGTTATTGAAATTTATACATAGTTTATTTATAGTTATGTATATATGCTGTTATACATAGGTAGTGACCTCATCCTACAGATAAACCCAGTGGTTTAAGTAGAAAGGCTTAAACCATGTATATAAATAATTAAAAAGTGAAATATCGTATCAGAGGTTTTTTAAAGCAGATATTAATTATTAACTTATTTTCGATGTTGTACAAATTGGCGTTTAGATTTATGCAACATTTTAAAACGTTTACAAAGAATTTATAAACGGGTGTTGAAATTCTACTGTCACTATACCTACGTACCTAACTATGTATTCTACTAAGTGTACAAATATAAAATTTGTAACAAAATATATATTCACGTTAAGTTTGTATAAAACATGCGATCATAACTTGAACTTGCACATATAACTTGAACCTAGAAATTTAATATTCGAAATTCAGTTATTTGTAGTCTAGGTTAGAAATATAACTAGGATTACATTATTAGTCGTATTTAATTCTGTTAATAGGAAAAGGTAGGTATTTCAATTTAAATACGTATTAAATATAATTTTACGTTCTCGCATTAGTGCATTTTAAACATACAATTAAAATGAACGGAATGGAAGTGCGACCGCAAATGAAAAATAACTTTAATATGACTTAGGGGTATAAATTTTATATTTACATTACATTTCACAATTATATCTGTTTTATATTTTAATCATTCAATCAATCACATGTGAACCCTCTCTGTCAAGTCTGACTTTATCATCCGAAGTAAAATACGAAGTTAATTACATTTCTTAAAACTTAAAGCTAACTTGCAGTAACCTAATTCCCATTTATTTTTTTTGCGACGTAGACAGTAAATATTCTGTTCACAACTCAAATTTCAACATACAGTTACTTTGCCTACGACGTTGACATCGTTAATAGTGCAATCATCATAAATTAATAAAATCACCTAACTATGGTAAAAAGTCTTTTTTCTATGACCTAACTAACGCGACCAACGTGAGAGAAACTTACTTGCGAGCAGGCGGCACGTGTGCGGTGTTTACAATTTTTGACAGCTCAGCGATATTATTTATATGAACGGTATGAATGGGAAGTCCGACCAATAAAAGTATCGCAAGGATGCGCAGTGCGCAGCACGTGTTCACAGCAGTTCCAGTTTCACAGTAGTTTCACTGATCACAAGTCACTCGCGAGAGGTTTCGGGGCGCGGCGTCGCGCGGCGAGACGTGCGTCGCAGGGGGCGCGAGGCGACTGTGTGCTGATGATAAGGCCGGCCGCGCGCCCGCGGCTGGCCGCTCCTCTCCTTTGTGTCCGTCCGGCCGCGCCGCGCCGCCCCGCTCCCCGCGCCACCCCCCGCCGCTACCTACGCTCGTGTCGCGCCGTAAACACGAACCTAGCCCCCGCACTTTATTAGTGCAATTAATTTCCACCGCACTCGTCAACTTTCCAACGGTTCGGAAAAGAAAAATTGCTACGAAGTTTTGTTACTTGGACGGAGGCGAGTTTTGGTTGCTGTGCCTTTTGCTGCAACTTTTCAGAGTTTTGCGAAGTTTATTTCGCGGCAGAGCGTTCCCGTCTCGCGACTGTCTGCGGAGCAACTAGTTAAGAACTAATTATTGTAATTACCGCGTTATAAGTTTTTTTACTTAGCTCGGTAAAGTTTGGAACTCATTCATTTTTGTGCTGTTTGTAGCATGATGCTACAAACCAACTTACACGCTAGAGTACGAATGATAGTTAATGAATGATACGAATAAAACATGCGTCGGTGTGGCATATTGTTAGCAATAGTAGTAATAGAATGCTACGCGTGCATTCAAACTAGCTCAGTTTGTTAATTTTAGTTTGCAAACATATATGTATTTCCACAAGTGTCAAAGGTAATCCCTATAGTATATTTCCTATAGCAGTGCAATATTATTCATTTACATAGCATGTAGCGCGTTTCTTAAAATGTGTATCGTAGTTTTCATTTAAAAGTAGCGTAAACAGAACTCTATTATTACTATTTGCTAACAATCGTCTGATAAAAAGCCTTGCATACGCTCCCCTAATTAAATGTATGTCCCTCCACATGGTTGATGGACTTACCAGCCTTGTATCTAGAGTGGCCTCACATCTGGACGATGTACCAAGTCTCCATCCAAACTACCCACTTGAGGTTTTCAGCGTATTTAAGATAACAGCAAGAACAAAAGATTAAAACCGGATTTGAACCTGCTACGCACATGTCCTTGCCCATGCTCTACCCAACTGAGACACAGCATCAACTGCCATTAGTATAGAATGTTCAAATCCAGTTCGCGTTTGAATTTTCTCCTCTTTCTTTGATATGTAACAATCGCTTGTCAAACCCTGTACATATCGATACAGCAATAGGGTCGATGCTGACCGCCTCGTTGGCTTAGTGGCTTGGTGCTTTGACTCCAGGGAGCTTGCGTCATTTTGGCAGAGCCACAGCCTCTGATTTGAAATCCGACTATGCAGAAAATTTGTCCTGGAAATGTGCTATTTTGTACTCGAAAATTAGAATTTGTACTTCAGTAAGATCTCTAACCCTTACTGTCTCCTTACGGAAACAGTAAGGGTTAGAGATATGAATTTTGGATATGTTGAGCACAAATTGGAGTACAAATTTTGTACTATTACAGATTTTTGATATCTTTTGTAGTTTCCGAGATATAGCGTGCTGTAGTGACGTCATTTTGGCAGAGCCACTAATATACCCCTATAACTTTTAAACGGCTGAAGTACAAATTCTAATTTTCGAGTACAAAATATTACATTTCCAGGACAAATTTTTTGCATTGTCAGATTTCAAATCAGAGACTGTGGCTCTGCCAAAATGACGCCAGCCTCCAGGGACAGACAACTTGTACGTGTTGGTCCCGATCATGTTAAACCTTTTTGTTAATTGTTCTATCCTTGTCTAATTTATATCGTTCATCAGACAATCCCAGTTTGGTAATTGACATGTGTATGTATTTATGTATTATTTATTTATTTACTATTATTTGTTTATTCTAGAATTGTTCGTTCATACGTAGAACCTATTGCAGTATCATCGAAGATTTTAGGCCCGAAGCCCGATTCTGAAAACACACATTTAAAATTTTACAGCACTGTCTAAGTCATAGTACAATATTAGGACAGGGATATCAACCATTTCAGTGCCGTCTAATGTCAGCGTTGCGTCTTCAAAATCGGGCCATTGTGTAGGTACTAATGAATACCACGTGTATGTGGCTGCTGTAGTAAATACTAAAGACATAGATATAGGTAGGTGTAGGTGCAGACTGGTGTGTTTTCGCCAAGCCGAGGACCGAGGCCACACAAAGGCCCTGCGCTGCGCCGCGATTTACGACACGTCGCCCGCGCTGTATTTCGGGCATTGGCGGTGTTTGGGACGTGCGAATGAGTGGACAAGGCATCTATCTGTATTGCGAAGGAAATCGGTTTCTTAGAAGCCGTTTTTTTAACAAATATTTTTCTTTAAGTGGTAAAAGCTACCAACTGGAATTTCTTTAAACGTTTAAATTGTATCAAGTAATTTAAATAAACAAACATAGGGAAAACACTAGACTAGAGGTTCGTTCGAGTAAATAAGAAATTATTTATTTTTACATAGTAAGACGCGCTAAAGAAATGCGCTCGTTGAACTCTTTTGTATGAAATCTTACGATTATATGACCGGCCGTTTTCCTTGTTATAGTATAGAATAGACATCAACGAGTAAAAAGTTTCTGAAAACTTAAAATTGTCATTTATATTGTTCATTGATTATTATGATTTAATGCTTCTCGGCAATATAATTATTTACCTGTTGCGTTGTAATAATGTAATTAATGTATTTATTACTTAAATACTAGTGAATTGCGTGTCTTCAACCCGAATACTTCTCTTCAGCCACAGATTTTATTTACCTGACGCCATTGAACAATAGGAGTCTGCCGGGATCTACCACAGTTCGTATGATACCATATCCAATTGTCTGTCCATTCGTTCCCACATCCGACGATTCGTTCTCTAGTGATTTTGTTATCGGCGGCGCGGCGGCACCCCCCGGCGACATCCGACGCCGCGCGCCATTACCTCGTCCCCCCTTCCCCCATTCCGCGCCCCCTCGCCCCCGCTGACACTCGCGCCCCCCGCGCCCCCTCGCACGCCCGCGCTCATTAGCTCGATGGCGCGAGACCCGAGACCGGCTGCACCCGAGCTGATGTCGCGCGACTTGAATTTTTAGACTGTATGTCGTGTACGTAGGTATAGGTATGGACAGGTTAGAGCTAGAGTGGCTGTACTGGCTATTGGAGCGTGTCTAGCTTTGTAATTAAGGTTGAGCACTTACATCACATCCTTAATGACTTTACTTCACATTTCTATCGATATATCACATACGTTTGACTGCACAGCTCAGCAATCAGCTTTCCCTCAGTTCATCATTGTCAGTCTTTCGACGTCTACTGTTAGACTTAGGCCTTCCATAAGGAGCACTGTTGCATCCGCTCCCCCGTCTTCTTCCCCCAGTTACCTTGAAATCGCCCATAGGTTAACAAATTCCATTGAAAAATATATTAGACACTTTCTTTGGCTATCAACTGTACTAAGTCCACTGCTGGACCTTGCCTCTCTCAATATAATGAGAGTAATCCGTGCTGAGAAGGCGCGTTTAATCTTAATTATTACGTGGATTAATCCGGAGTATTTAGTATGGTATCCGGAATACATGTTCTGAATACCATACGGAATGATTCTTTGGCGATGGTATGTATGATTAGCAAAAGGTTTGCTGGGGCGACGTCATTGCTAGCAATAATATGGATATGTCTACAAAAACGGCAATCAATTGATTTCTTACACAACTTAATTGACATTGTCATCGATTCTTACATGTATTTTAAAAATGAGGTTTAATATGATTTGTTTTGTTTTACAAATTACTATATTCCCGTTTTGCAATATATATTTGTATATTTAATTTATTCGTGAATGATCAATGTATACATTGTATGGTATCGTTTATGTTTGTGTAATGTATGCATACTTTATTGTAAATGTATATTTAGTACCTAGGTTCCTTTCTTTTATCAAAATTTAGTACTAAATGCATTATACTAGTCCTTTCTTTTACTCTAAGATTGACTGGAAGTGGGATAAGTCCTCCTTTGTACATACTTTTATTGCTATTTGTACCTAGTTGTTGTTCTTAATTTTGGTACAATAAAGCGATTACGTACATATGAACTGCTGTCTGCCAGGCATATCCATCTTATTTCTAGCAATGAAGCCGCCCCAGCCGACCTTTGATGATTAGGTACCAATTCCAAGTTAATTAGTATGTGAGACTGCGTTTGTTCTAGTTTATGTTAGTGTTTAGGCGGATTTCGTGTTAAGACTTCCATTACAAGTTTACTATAGGCTTGAACCTTCAGGTCTTGGATTTCCGAAAAGATCTGCGACAGCATTCTGTTTTCTTTACTCTAGGCTTTGCTTGTACTGTCGAACACACTTTCTATTCTCCTTTTCACCATGATAAAATCACTAGTTCTATTTTAAAGGACCGCAGTATTGCCAGGAAACCTGAAGTTTTCGAGGTATTTAAATATATACCTATACTAACGATCCAGAGCAAATGAGGAACATGTCTGTTTGAATAACTGAGTGGGTCCTATGTCAAATATTAGGGTTTAAATAAGCTGTTCAAAAGTGTTGAGCGGTCGACTGTACGTAAAATCCAATACATCATTAGTATGCGTCGCGGCAACTCGGGTCGACACCTTTGCTGCCCCGAGCCCTGAAACCGAGCCAACTTTTGTAACTTATTATTAAGGCATAAGACGTAAAATGGCACGTATTTTATCGTCAGCCGACGACACAATAAGTTTCTCAGTAATTGTTATCGTGACACGCGAGTGCAACGCGACCGCGGTGACGGGTCATTCCCGTCTATACCACATTATTTGTGTGAACGTCCGTATATTATAAATACAACAGTCAAACTGTAGACTTTTAAATGGAAAGTTATTGGTTGTGCTTCTAATTTTGCTTTACCCGAACGATTCACTACATTCTGCTCTGTTATATGACGTTTTGTATGGAATCTGATAGTGAGTGCACTAATACCAACCAATATATTAAGTGATATATCAATGAAAAGGTCTTATAAGTAGAACAATAGATGGCGGCTAATTTCAGTTAGCTGTATGCTTGGCGTATCACTTATTGTAATTGTTGATAAAGCCTAAAATACAGCTAACTTAGATTAGCCGCAACAGTAACTACTGTTGTACTTTAAACGAGCTTCTCATTATCGTATTACTTATTTTTACTGGTGGCTGGGACCAAAACGCTCATCACCTTTTATAGGTTTACAGAACGCGTAGGCTTACTTATATTTCATTCCAGATTAATAGTCCTATGAAAACAAACGCATTTGCGTCTCGAAAACAAAATACACAATAGATGGTGTTCCTAAGTGGACCGCAAAGTTTACTTGGTAATACAAACCTATTTTTGCTGCTGGTGACCCTTTCATGTATATGTTACCGAGACGTAAATAGCGTTGGTTTTCATAGGACTATTAATCTGGAATGAAATATAGTAAGTTATTGGGCTCGGATCTGAAGGCACAACGTTAAAATTTGACAGCACTAAAACTGTTGCTATCCTTGTCACACAGTATTATGAAGATAAGGACGAAACTAATTTTAGCGCTGTCAAATTTTAAATGTGTGCCTTCAGAATCGGGCCCATTGACTTACTAACTTAAATATCAGTGTGATATTAATTTTAAATTTTCAAAATACTTTCCACTAAATATATTTTTACCTTCACAGTTATCAAAATTACTATTTTTAATTTTTTTATTATTATTTCCTACTAGATAATGTTTACTTGGTTACTTTACTACCCTATATTTCATGTACAGATGGTAATCAACAATCAATAGTCAATATTTTGCAGTGTTTTTTATACTATAGTTGCTATCTAACATTATATACTTTTAATGCGATATTTAACATGCAGTGAACTCCGTGGTAGCAGACAAATTTAATTTAGATATATGCGAAACACGTTGTTCGAATGTCCAGACCTACTCTCTATATCATTAATTTTGTTAACCTATACATTACCGTTTGTATCCTTCTGAATTTAAAAAAAAATGTATAAAGCTATGATGATAGAAAATGCATGTAACGTGAAGTAGATAACACCTGGCAAACCTAATTTGACAATTTCCATTTGACTTAATATCTTAAACGACACATATTTTTATATTTCGAACTACCAGAAACTAATTTACCTTATACAGTAAATGCTAATTATTTCGAATGGGAGCATACCAGCCGCGGGCAGGCGCGACGCGGCGAGGCCGTTCTGTCTGACGCATAGATAACGCCCAACCCTACAACCTTCAACCAGACGCGACTGTCCTATAGCGAATTTGAACCTTACTAGTGTCAATGGAGAGTGCTTTTGACGATACCAGACTAGAGCTGTCGACATCATTAATCATTTGTGAGGACAAGTGACAATCGAGAGCTAATCTCCCTCGATAATGTAATTATTGCGGGCTCGCGCTGGCATCACTAATTCTGTACAGCACCAGGCTAGATTTATTAGATAAGCTTTCTCAATCATGTGCATTAATTGACTGTGAAAGTTTAGAGGTCATCTCTTTTCTCAATAGTATGTTTGGAGATATTCCGACAAACAATACTTTTGAAATGTTTATCCCTGGCAATGGCAATCGGTTTAAACTTTAATTTTAATTATTTTCTAACCATTTAGGAGACATCACAGAAAGGGAAGAAAATAAACTACTTCTTGTGGGAACACATAGCAAAATGATGACGTAACGAGATGAATCGCCATAATACACATGATTGGTTTTCAAAGTTTGCATTGCAGGCAGGAATATTGCTTATGCTTTCTTTACGAAAATTGCTGCCTTCTTCAGGAACATTGCTTGCCTTCTTTAAGAACATTGCTTGCCTTCTTTAAGCCATTGCTTGTCTTCTTTAGAAACATTGTTTACGACTTCAGGAACATTGCTTATGCCTTCCTAATGAGGTCGAGGTTGTAAACTCGTGCATTTATCAGTATTCGTGAACTAAACGAATACCGTTAGCTTTTTGGTGAAAGAAAACATTTCAAGATAACATGATGCGTATTGTAGCTTGTAACATGATGCGTATTGGAGGTGGGTAGTGGAACTTAAATGTATGTCTTTCTTGTACTCACATTAAATAACTCTCCAGAAATCAGAAGAACGTTAGCTTCATTATGAGAAAGGGAGGAACCCGTATCAATGTTTAAGTAATTTGACGCAGTTTTGGCTAACACATACATTCCTATATTCTTAACTAGGTGTGATGTATAATTATACATGAAGATATTTTTTTTATTTCATTACATTGAAGAATATCCTCATGAAGGACCAGCTTCTATTTATTAAACGTCTATAGTTTCTATTATATTCCAAGTGTATTATGATTTTGGCTGAAGGTGCAAATACGCGGCGAAAATACATTCCCTTGGTTAATAAGTAGAACAAAAGCATTTTATAGAAAAATGTTAGAGTAGGTAGGTACCCCAATTGTATTGTCTGTCATACAAGAAAGCATTTGACGGGCTGTGTTTTTTACATTTCCTGATAGTGAACAATAGACGTAGAAGGGTCAACATCATAGTCGCGGGACGGACGTGTTTAAAGTGTTTTGTTCTTGTGCAGAGTATAAATGACACAAAAGCTTGCAACGGCTAAGGGTGGTCGTTGTATTTCTTTGTTTCTTGTGAGATTGTCTTTTCTTGAGACTACGCTGGGCCACAGCTCGGGTTATACAAAATCATCGCAATGTGTGGGCTCTGTTAAGAATAATCCTATGTAATATCCAGGGATCGGAATTAGTGTTAAAATGATTAATGTTTATGTTAATATGGATATTCGGATTTTTTCAAAGGTACAGGCCCACGTTGCAGGAGGTTGGGGTGTACAAAAGGAAGGTACCTAATTCTGATCCCCTGGTAATATCACACCCCTGACACTTCATATATGCGAATAGATTTAATCACCTGTGTAGTGTATAGTATAGTATTTAGTGTGTGTATATGTGTGTGCGGCAGTCGTGCGTACTGCCAGCCGTGTCGAGTGTCGCTTCTTCACGTAGTAATATTTAGTATTCTCTGGTAATATGTTGAACAACTGAATCGTATGTGCCTCAGCACCACCCATCATTTTGGGAGTGATAAAAGGTAGGTAGGTTTTTCATAGGTAATAAAAGGCTATTGATTGAAGGTACCTATAGTTTTTTTATAACTGATTATATAGTTATAAAAAACTACCAGCTAAATAACAGCACATCTACTATTATCTTAAAGTAACGTTACAATATAATATTACTGCGACATATCCCATCCCACTAATATTATAAAAGTGAAATTTTGATGAGTGGATGTTTGTTAGTCAATCACGCTTCAACCACTGGACGGATTGTGATGAAACTTGGTACACATATCTATAGGTTAGGTACTGGAATAGGGGATAGGATAGTTTTTATCGCGAAAAAACATCTAAATTATAAGGGAAACCAAATTAATGGTTAAAAGCAGTGAAGATGTGTAAATATCGAATACTACGCGGACGAAGTCGCGGGCAAAAGCTATTAAGTATATAAGTATGATCGGAGCCTATGATCTTAACGGAAATACTTTGGCACCGATAAAATTATACAGAAGAATGAAAGCCTATTTCATAATAGGTTGCACCATCAGCAGTTTCGTAGCAAACAGTCGCTAAACTTCGCAGCTTTATGCAAAGTGTATTACGAATTTAATTAGCGAGCGGGACATTATAGCGGGACCTGTTGCTATGTCCCGCGTGTTGTGCGTTACCGAGGATCGTTTCTACTAATTAAACCGCTTTACGAGCTTTTGTTTTGTCTTTATGGTGCTTCAACTCCCCGCTGGGTTTCAGGTGACTGGTGGTTTATGTGACGCAGTTACCATGGTAACCGTCGACGGTAAAAACGTCGTAACGTTGACTTGAAAATGGAGTTTAGGACAACATTCCTACAGCAAAGGAGAATGCCCAAAAGCGGGCCTAAGATGCGTCTTTACCATTCATGTACCAAAAATATTGGTCTAAATTATGAATCCCCTCAATTTTTTTAAAGGAATAGGGAGTTTAAAAATAACATATAATAAAAACGTTGATTGATTTCCACCGGCCGACCGGCACCTTATCAACTAGAGTAGTGAAAGCAGATTTAAAATCGATATATATTTATAACCGATGTTTGTCAACCATAGTTGATACTGCCTTTCAGTTACTGGCGCGATAATCCACCCATCACGTTTTTGATTTACTGACTGGAAATACGGTATTTATTAATTCAATTAATGTGACACACACGTTATTAGTGGGTGAAATGTCGATTTATCAATTTGATAAGTCGGTGTAGTAGAACCTCGCTATCGATTTGCACTATGGTTTTGTACATACTGTCACTCATGTCAGACGTCGTGTCCTGTAATTTATAACCTGTGTTTATAACCACTAAACTAACTAGGGAAAAATTGAATTGATTCTTGACTTATATTCTCTTTGCACACAATGACATCAACATCTGGAGCAATTAATCGTGGCCATATACCACGGCGCTGTATATACTGTTCGTTGGTGGTGCCGCGCCAACAAAGAGTTCGTTCTATGGATGATCTATCCAATTCCATGCTTAATGTTTTGAGTACGTGGATTGCGCCTGGTTCTGTATTTTTCTATTTTATAGTAATTTGTACGTACATGTTTACGTAAAGTATCCCTTTCTGCATTCACTTGCAAAAATTACTGCTAATATGACCCCACAAAGTCTTCGGCTGCGACCGCGCCTGCCTGTTAAGGTGGTAAATAACTAAAATGTTAGCGTGGTCCGGCTGAATAAGGTAGGTAACTTTTTGATTACACTGTGTATAGATAATCAGGGTAATCAATATAGACGGATTACATTGTTTATATTTTTCAATAATTTGACTATCGTTAAAAGTAGCTATCTAAATGTAATGAAATTATGCTTACAAGTGAAAAGAAACATTGCACGTTTTGCCACCGTAACTTTGTTCGTCGCAAAGGGGATACAGGCGAGATAGGTAACATATCCAGCTCCAGTGTTTAATTGGATCACACAATCTATCGATTTTCTTTTTCATTTACTAAATGGAAACACGGTATTTATTCTGATTTAAAGTAGTACACACATTCTTAAAAGATATTTATGAAAATATTGTTACGTTACCGAAATATCGATTATTCAATTTGTTAAATCGATTTAGTAGAATAGAACCTCACTATTGATATGCACTATGGTTTCGTACTGTGACGTCATATGATGTGAACACCTGTTTTGTCTCCGTATAGTATTTGGGTGAAAAAATCTATTTTAACGAGTCTAATGTAGTGTCGAACGCAATATACCGTCGCCGACTAATAACCAAACTATGACATCAAGATCGGGAACGGTTAATCGTGGCCATATACCCACGGTGTTGCGAAAACTGTGCGCCAACGAAGATTTCATTCCAAGTAAGATTAGTAAATTTTCCCACTAAATAGTTAAACGATTTTCTTTTTATAATAATCTTTAGTATTTTGACGACAATTTGATCCAGACGCAAGGTTCAAAGTTCAAGGGCAAACTCCCATACATTTTTGGCCATTCTCCTTTGCTCCAAAGAAAAAGCAATTCGGTCAATATGCATGTGTGAAATTTAGCTACCGTGAAAAACAACGTCTGGAAAATATTTTAGAAAAATTCGAACGGAAAATGACCTACAAAGAAAAAAGCGTTTGAGCAAAAATAATACAGACGTATTTTTAATATATTTAGTATGCAAGCTACGACTATTTTCTACCAAGGGTACGATGTACTAATCAATCTCAAAAAATGCGTATCTTGCTATTGATCCGCCGTTTACTCCGTTATTGTACACAAACGTTTGTTATTGTCTTATCCATCGTTCCCTCACTGCTGAGGATTGCGACCGTAGAAAATGCGCCCCCACGGGCACTAGCCAGCCGCACCGCTTCATATAGGGATCCGCCAGCCACCCTCCTCACCGGGTCTGACCACCTCGTCCTCTGGCACGTCTCCACTTATCCCAGGATGATGAGCTTCTCCAGGTCGTTAGAAACACCAATATTTATCACGAGTAGAAATCGTAATTATACCAAAAGCGCCTTGACCGCCTCGTTTGCTTAGTGGCTTGGTCTTTAGACTCAAGGTCTAGAGGTCGTGGGTACGATGCCCACAAAGGACATATTACTACTTGTTCAAGTTGATCCCTATCTGGATGTTATATTTGTGAATGGTCCTATCCTTGTCAAAGGAGAATGACCAAAATTGTATGGGAGTTTGCCCTTAAACTTTGAACCTTGCGTCTGGATCAAATTGCCGTCAAAATACAGGCAAAATACTAAGGATTATTGTAAAAAGAAAATCGTTAAACTATATAGTGGGAAAATTGAATAATCTTACTTGGAATGAAATCTTCGTTGGCGCACAGTTTTCACAACACCGTGGGTATATGGCCACGATTAACCGTTCCCAATCTTGATGTCATAGTTTGGTGCGACGGTATATTGCGTTCGACACTACATTAGACTCGTTAAAATAGATTTTTTCACCCAAATACATAATGTAAACAAAAGGAGACAAAACAGCTGTTGACACCATATGGGATATGACGTCACAGTACGAAACCATAGTGCCAATCAATAGTGAGGTTCTACTAAATCGATTTAACGAATTGAATAATCGATATTTCTGTTACGTAACAATATTTTCATAAATATCTTTTAAGAACGTGTGTATTACTTGAAATCAGTTTAAATACCGAGTTTCCAGTCAGTAAATGAAAAACATAATGGATATATTGTGTGATCCAATTAACCTCTGGACCTGGATATGTTACCTATACTCCCTTTGCTACGAACCAGTATATTAGTAAATACGCAGTAAAGTGGTGAAAATCTTATGATGGCAAAACGTGCAATGTTTCTTTTCACTTGTAAGCATAATTTCAATACATTTACATAGCTACTTTTAACAATAGTCAAATTATTGAAAAATATAAACAATGTAATCCGTCTATGTTATGTATGCGTGACAGTACGTACAAAACTATAGTGCAAATCGATAGTGCGGTTCTACTACACCGACTTATTAAATTGATACATCGACGTTTCGGTTCCGTACTAATATTTTCATAAACCTCTTTTAATAACGTGTGTATCACTTTAAATCTGTATAAATACTGTATTTCCAGTCAGTAAATGAAAAACGTGATGAGTGGATTATCGCGCCAGTAACTGAAAGGCAGTATCAACAATGGTTGACAAATATCGATTATAAATATATATCGATTTTAATTCTGCTTTCACTACTCTAGTTGAAAAGATGCCGATCGGCTGGCGGAAATCAATCAATGTTTTTATTTTATATTATTTTTAAACTCCCTATTCCATTAGCTTTAAAAAAAAATGGAGGGGATTCATAATTCAGGTCAATATTTTTGGTACATAAATGATAAAGACGCATCTTAGGCCCACTTTTGACCATTCTCCTTTCCATCGTACAGGAGAAAATCCAAGTTTGGGATAAGACAAGCATTAAAAAATCCTTTGACATTTGGGATAAAATTTTAATCTTCTATAAAGCTATCATTTAATATAATTTGACTACTATTATAGCTAATCTATAGCATATTTGGATAAGTGTTTGGGGTCTAACACTTAACTACGACTACGATAGACGACAAACGCTTATTAATGAAAGTGAGGTCTGATGTGTTTGAGTGTCCATACAAATCACATCTCAAGTTTCAAGCCGCCAACTATAGTTGACTTTTCTGAGATGTGGTACGTAACGTGGATAAATATTTGTATTGACTCTAAATTAACACTTTCAACCACACAAACACGGTCGTGAGAATCTAGAATGACACATTCGTCTCATTCAACGCACGATTTGACACGCACGCAGCCTACTGTGATCCGGCGAGCATGTGAAAGCTTTTTACCATCGACCAGGGACATAACATCAGTTCCAACACAAAGTGGCTTACGAAAACAAACGTAATTTAAAATACAAAATACACGATATAATATGGTGTTTCGAAGTTGACTGCAAAGATAACGTGGTAATAAAAACTTGTTTTGAGACGCAACGCCAGCGTTTTCGTATGCTATTTCAGTTGGAATGGAATATACAGGAACGCGGTTTCATTCGTGCTGCAAACCTAGTGATGTCCGTATTGAGCCAAACTCCGAACAAAGTTTCGTAAAAATTCAAAGGTACTTTCGGACAATTTACAAAAGCTAGACGCAAAACGACAGTGGTTGGTAATATTTAGTGCTCATGAAACTTTTTATAAGAAATAAAACTTATTTATATTGTTTATATTGTATGATAGATTATTTAACATTAGCACACACAACTACTGCATCTCTTTGATAATTTATCTTCACTGCCAGTTAGCTAGAAGAAATTTCTTTAGAAATAAGCTCAACCTTTTGTTTAATTTTCTTTTCTTTGTGTTGTTTCCTTGTAATTTAGTGTGTACTATAATTGTTAAATACATTATTTAACTTAATAAAAAAAATTATAACCACCTATTACATACTTATATAGGTAGGTTTCGTAAATGATAGAAGCAGTTTATTTTTGGTTTCGTCCAAAATTTAACGCACTGTTGGTCGGCCTGAGTCGGGCAATATACGTGACTGACGCTAGTGCAGCGCATTGTCACTCTTTCCGGGAAAGACGGCTGATGACCGCCCGCGATACGGAGCGGCCCAATCAACGCATCAGGCCGTCGGCGCGGCGGCGCGGGCGCATGGCCGTTGTAAATTATCACGTAAAAAAGAACGAGTGCGGAGTCATTGTTAATGATGTTTTATTTATTGCGGGTACTGTTAAAAATATGACCGTTTATGGTTGTAGGGTTTCGTTATTGATTTGTCTGTTGCAAATTTTATTTTGCTGTCTTTCACTCATCCATCACCGCCTTCTTCTTCTGGTGCCTTGGCCTTTTATATATCTATTAGTATAGGTATTTATTATCAAAGATAATATTATTACTAACTAGTATTATATATATATTGCCGTGTGGTTCCCGGCTTAGAATAAGGCCACCCCCAAACCTGTGGGTGTCGTGTCCTGTGGGTGTCGTCAAGGCGAATAAGGGGATTGCGCTAGGGATCGGCAGCAACGTTCTCTTGTGTATAATAAGATCATCACTGCGATCACCAATCCGCCCGCCAAGCGTAATAATTTGTATTATGGCAAATCCCTCAGTGGACAGCCCACTAAAGTGGCAGGGGAGCCTTATGTTTAGCAGTGGACGTATTTCAGCTGATAATGATGATGATTATATATAAGTATTTGTTTATTTAACTAATGTGTACTTTAATATTTCTTTATTTTGATTTTTCTATTATTTGCATCTACTATCCTGCATGCGTTAAAGGTCAACTGGTAAAGAATGATTTTGATTCTCCAAAGAAAACTATACATCTACTATATTACTTATTCTATTTTCTGATAGCTGACTATACTGAACCCGAAGTCGTTTATTTGTCTGCTCTGCTCAGATCTACCAATCAATTTCAGATTATTTGTCACGTCTCAAAAAGCGGCACGAATGCCGGAAATCTTGTATTCTAGATACATCTATAGAGCCGTAAATTGCCTTCGTCGCTGGGCGTCGTCGTCGCGGAAAAAACTCGGCTAATGGTGGCGGACGCGAGGCGCGCGAGTCAAGGCGCGGCGGCTCGCAGGTAGGCGCGTAATGAGCCGGCGCGCAGGTACGCGGGCGGGTACGTACGTGCCGCGCGCCCGGGGACGAACGAACCAATTATGGAAACAATTATGCCGCTAGAACGCTCCTTTCGACCTGGTGATTGCCTGGCGACGAATATTTTGATATATAGATATCGTATCCACGTTTAAATACGTGATACATGATAGTGGAGAGGTAAAAATGCTAAGGCGCCGTTTAGTCGAAAATCGATCGACACCGATTGTCCTAATAAAACGTTTTTCGAGTTTCATGAAAATATACAAAATAAAGTATTTTTTTTGTCAAATGAAGCTTAAAATTCCTAAAAACTAATCAGCGCAATCTACCTTTTTATTGGCTTAATATTTTCTACCCAAAGGTTGTCTGAAAGAAATCCGCCTAAATTGTGCTATTTGTAACTGTATTTGTTTGTGCAATAAAGTGTATTGTATTGAATTATAAACTTCATTTCTGTAAAGTTTTCAAAAATTTTCATTAACTGTTTTACCTTTCCGCTATATATAAGTTACATCGGAAATAGCTTTGGTTTTCGTATGGCTATTGGTTTCGAATGAAATATACATAGTGAGTACCTTGTCATATTGACTTAAGGTTATAAAATATGAACCTAAATAAATACAGCTGACGAAGAATTTTCCGATTACCACAAGATTACGAGCATGCTGAGAATCGCATAGTAGGAATTCCACGTCCAGGCTGTCAACGTTTTGAAGAGAAAGAAATTAAAGCGACTGTACTAGGAATTGTCTTGTAGTGTAGACTCAAGAAATCCTCTTTATCGATGATACATTGAACTATCATCTCTGGATGATACGTGACCTAGATGTTAAAATAGTAATAGGTTTGAGGAAGGCCGAGTAGCTAAAGCTATGCATCTTAGCAAGGGAACACTCAACTAGTGGTACCTGCAATGCTCTCAATGTCCATCATATTTTTCCTAGAATATTTTTATCATACGATGGTGCATGTGTCATCATCAGCCATTCTTCGCGCGTATTTATTGTAATGGAAAGTCAACTTATATCTTGTGGTTCCATATCAGTAGTCGGCTTGTTTATTTTCGTTCAAGAAATTGTACCTAGTCTGTTCTTAAACATGTTTGTTGATGAGGCAAATTGTTCCATTTGGATACAACTTCATCAACCGAAACACGTCCACTGCTGAACATAAGCCTGCCCAATAGAATGCCACTTTTGGTGGGCTGTCCACAGGGGAGTCCATAGAGGAATTAGAGAATTTATATAACCCTGTTGCTTAAAATATTTCTTTGACGGTTCAGGTGAGCATTTGATCTATGTAATCTTATATATGGAGTTTGAGTTAAATATATTCTTTAAATTGGATGAGTTGTATTGATGTTTAAAATCGTATGTTCTCATTTTTAACCAAACACCAAGATTGTTTTGATGTTTTTCTGTGAAACTCGGTATATAGCCAGACGCGCCGCTACGCCGCCCACTAAGCCATGGTTTTGGATTCTTTGACTGCTGAAAACTCGCCTAGTGAGTTCTTGATGCCGAACGCGTGTTGCGCATGCTACTACAAGCATGAACATATTACAAGTTCATGAATACGTACTATACTGCTGAGTAGCGTTTGAACGCGGATGCGTGTCGACTTGCGTAGCGAGTTTTGGGACCAATCCGGTAGTGCGCATGAGTCTCGAGGTGAGTATGTAGACGTTCAGAATAACAGTATAAAAGAGACCCAAATAACTATTTATTTAGTTGTTCGAAAGGTAACGAAAGCCTAAAGTTAAATATCAAACCAAATGTAAGATGCGATAACATCCAATTTCAATTCAGTTATGTAACCCAATAAAAACCTCTCAATGCAACGTTAGTTTCGCTTGAGTTGATCTACAGACTGCAGTGCGGTGTGCGAAGTTTTTACCCAGTACTCCGAGTACAGTTGTTTCACTATTGAACTCTAAATTCAACTTTTTTCGTCGCGGTATCTCGCGGTCTAAATATTTTCCAACGATAAATGTTATTTTTCCGTCGTAGATAGTTTTGGAAGCTATTACTGTACTAAGTTTCATTAAATTGGTTTAACCGTTATGGCCTTAGAGCAAAGATTCGTATTCTATGGTTATAACGTGACTGCATGAAAGCCAACATCGAAATCAGTAAATAATATCACACTTTTGCTTTTATAATATTTTTATGTAAATACATGTACGCAGAAAGCTGTTGTTTGATTCGGCACAGCCTTTCGTAAAAGTATCATTGAACTCGAACGCACTGTTAAAAAATCCAAGCCGAGTTCAAGTCAATTAATAAGATTGAAGGCTATAAACGAATAAAGACTGTCAGACAGTGGACTTTACAACGGTCATCAGACATTGGGTTTTACAACATCTCTGTAAAGTAGAGATAATAAGAGATAAAGATCACAAAAAAATATATTGTTCATTTCATTGAAATAAATTCATCTACCTACTTAGTTTGGTAAGAAATTGTATATTTATAACAAATGAATCTATGAAGACGGATATAAAATGTAAATCAATGGTTAGGAATATACTTACAGTGGGCAACCGAGTTAAAGGACCATCTTAAGAATGCGACAGTTGTCATAATTCTATTGCATAGCACTGCAACTGGAAGCTTGATGTTGCTTCAGCTTCGCACAACCTTTATATAATGGTATACAAAGTTGATTTTAAAAGATGTGTTGCGTGAAGTTTGTTGCGCCGTTTTTTCTTCACAGCGTTAACACCTAGGAAGCGGCAGTCGATAACAAAAATGGGGTATAAATATACCAAGTGTACTTATATTCAATAAATGATTTTGACTTGACTTCCTTTTATCTCACCGTATCTCATTCCCTGAAGTCCTTTAAACTCGGTTCTCCACTGTACATAGGTACTGGAGTAGCAAAATCAGAACTAGTGTCGAAACCCGCAATTACGATAACCTGAAAGTGTTCAAAACCATTAACCAACAGAAAGGTCATTGCTCCTGTCACTTTCATGTGCATCTGGAACGGCTAGAATCTAGCTTCTTCTAGCCTCAAGTGATGATCTAGCTAGCGTCTATTACTGAATGCGGAGATCCGAAGATCAGAGGTCTGCTGCGTCCACCAGTGGACTGATATAGACTGATGATGATCAATTGAAGCGTAGTGTGACTCCAATTTTACTATACTTAAAGTCTACCTACGAATTCTTGTTTACAATTAAATATACAATGTTGAACTTTCATCAAAGCTCGATGCATAGACATGATGTTGAGAGGATAGGCGAGCAAGCAGTGGAGACGTAAAACAACTTGTTTGACAGACTGGACAAAGTAAGGGGAGGTCTATGTCTAACATCGGATCACTAAGGCTGAATATTATGATCATCCTCTGGTGTCTCATTTCGATTCGTGTTAGCCATGAGTTCGGGTTCACATCAGGCCCGTACCTATGAGAGTTTCCTTAAGTATTTCAGTGCAGGAAAAACATCGTAAGGCATATGCCAAAGACGGAATCGAAAGGCATATGTGTTGTTCCTCAACCCTTACTTGGCGGGCGTGGTTGACTATACCCTGTACACCCCCGTTGATAGTGTTGACTGTACCTCTCAACATGAAATAGATTGATTGATTTTGATTTTTTAAGTCCCGACACTTGTGTTTTTCACTTTCATCATCAGCCTAAATACGTCCTCTCCAATAGATTGCCACCTTTCGCAGGGGAATTGTGCCATTGGGGGATTTGCCATAATTACCACGCTTAGCAGGCGGATTGGTGATCGCAGTAATTATCTTAATATACACAGAAGAACGCTATTGCGTCCCTAATGCAATCCCTTTGTCGGCTTGACGACAATCACTGGAAGATTATAACTCTATTCGGGTTTTATAACTTCTAAGTCGGGAACCACACAGCTTACCAAGCAGCATGGTATAGGAGCATTAAGCAAAATTGATGCCGTGTGGTTTCCGGTAGAATAGAATAGGACCACTCCAACTCTTCCCGTGGATGTCGTACAAGGCGACTAAGGGAATACATTATAAAACATCAATCAGGCATCCCCAACCCGTCTGGCCAGCGCGGGGAGTGTAGGCCAAATCCTCCGTCGGTCTCCGGCAGATGAGAGAGGGCTGTGCTCCTGCAGTCGAGACAAAAATAACCTGATGATGAAGCAAAATTGACTTTACATAGGATTTTGATTTTGGTCACAGATGCACTGCACGTCATTTTAATCTTGCATCAATAATATTTCGTGCATTACTCCATGTAAATGAACGAACCTGACTTTTCGTTTCACCTAACTGTTGCTAATCTAACCTACGGACGGAAAGTCTGTACCTAACTCTATGTCTGTGTAAAGTTAGAGAGCGGTGTTGACGATTGATGTCGGTAATTTTGGTTGTGGCTCTTGGAGCAAGATCGCGTGTGTCTGCGTCCTCGGCTTAATGACACGGCGGCGGCGGCGATCGGCGACGGGCGCGTAAAATGCGTACCAAATGTAAATGCGAGGCGCGCACATCGCTAAGCGCTTCAAGAGCTTCTTCTAGCGTTTTGTAGAACAATCTACAGTTCGCCTTTAGGTAATAACTAATATACCACCTGTCTGCACTCTCAAGTTGGCCTTAATTTAACATGTTAAGGTCTGATTTAGATTGTGCTTTGACTGATGAGATACATACCTTCATACTTAGAGGCAGACTGCAAGTACGAAAGCAGTGTTGGCTGAAAGTTTAAGCATAATAAACTAAAATAAGATTTATAGATATTTTTTGGCTTAATTCAAAATTTATTGCAAATCATATTACCAATGGGCAGTTTGTCTTGACAATCATTTTGTATGGAGAGTTGGAAAATATATGGAAGAAAATCCTAGTTTGGGAATAGAGAAGCATATGAAAATATTTATTCCAAGCTGCTCTAGCACCTTATTGCTGTAGAGGTTCGGTCGCGACGCGCGCGCGTCCGCGGTGATAATTTAACCTCCCCTCCCCGCGCCCGCCGCGCCCCGCAGACCCGCTACACGCCGCCGCCCGCGGTGCTTCGCTCATCACGCGGCGTTACGTAAACCCCGCGCGTCCCAACTGCAAATGCGATGTGGATACGGCATTTTAGAACTTATCTAAGTACAGAAGCGGTAATACTATTTAGACACCTAATGTCCAAAGAGAATTAGAAAATAGTTTCCTTTTAGGTTTTATAAATAGTTATTTTTTCCAAGTAAGTACATATGTTCTATTTCTTACATATTTTTTTAACAGCGATTATGGGTGGTGTCTGGCGAGCCTCTTGGAATTACGTCATCAAGTAAGTAGAAATTCCAGAGGACAAATTAGTCATCCACCGTTGTTATCATTATCAATTATTATTGCTCCTATCTGAAACTTTACGCACGTTCGATGACTTCAACAGTGAATTTGATTCCATTTATTGACATTTGGTAAGTTTGTATCATTCATCGCCATTTCAAATAGTTTTGATCAATCTGACCTGGTGTTAATAATTATCAAAGAATTTATTACAGTAACGAATTTTCTGCACTACGATTTCGATTTCAGATATTGCAACATACTCGTACCTGTCAGCGCAACGCAAACAAAAGCAATCAATCAGTAAGTGCGTCAAAGATAAGCGGGCGCAGTCATCCGCGCGTATTACTCAAAGGCAATGGCATTCTCAGGACGTGCCTTATCAAAAGGGTGGCGTCGGTTTTTTGCTCCCGAGCCGCGAGACACGCGGCTGGCCATCGTTGTCGCGCCGATATGCACCGAACTCACACAAAGAACCTCGCTATTAAAATACCGTACGTACTGGTACTGTTCTTTAGACGGTTACAAATGCCGAGGATATTCGTGGGAACAGTTCTCCGGAAGGGTTGGTTGGTACGCAAGTCGCGAGCAAAAAATCTCGCAGACAATTTATAGGATATAATGTCGCTGTACGTGAAAGCGGGTTATACTCTCCTTTTTTTGTTAATTGGACCCTTATTTGAGTCATTGTTATTTATATTTATAATGCGCTAATTTTTTTAGTTTCGCAACCGAATTCTTTGTGTTGTAGTCTGCAGTTTGCACCTATGCGTCTTGTTGTATTGCAGTAGTGTCCGGTTATCGTTTCTCATGCGCGTCTGTTCGTGGACTCTTATCGTGGACAGGTTTACCTTGCAACGTTATTATCTGTTGTTCGTATGGTCACGATCAGCCGTTATCTATAAATTCCTATATATCGGGAGGTGTTTTCATCATTGCTCAGATCGAATTGTTAGATATTTCAACTGTGGCAGATTGATGAGCGAATCGAGTGGAAGTTAATATTGATTGATGTTGAATAGTTCGAAGCTTTTCCTGTATTTTTACTTTAAATGAAAAATCAATAGCCTATAATCTGTCACACAGCTCTATGTCAGAGAGGTCTATGTTCATAATTATAGCATACGAGACATAGTCCACCTCGCTGTCTTACGCAGGTTAGTGGACTTCACGCTATTCGTCTAAGAATGTCTTTTTTGGCATTTGCAGGCTTCCTCGTGATGTTTTCCGTAATCGAAAATTTCAGTTCAAAGACATCATTGGCCTCGCCCGGGGTTGAACCCTTAACTTCATCAACGTAAGCCTAGAGCACTATCAACTCAGCTGCCATGTCAGCATTTTTACATCGGCAGGTATTAATTGGGTCGTGTTCACGTGTGTGTTTGCTCTGTTCGTACATCGTGCAGGCTTATCGAACCACCTCTTTGTTTGTAAACGACTCGTGTTCTTGCGAAAGCCCACGAACTCGCGTCGAACTAACGAGCGACTCAGTTTCTGAACGATTATCTCCACGACTAATTATTTCCGCCGCCGCGGCCCTGACTCACTCGGCGACACGTTTGAAAACTGACTCGAAACATCTGCCCGGTCAATAGACGGCGCATGTATTTCACGCGCGGCTGCCTGGAGCCCCGTCTATACCTGACGTTGACGCTCGCGATCTTATTACCGCGCCGCCCGAAAAAAAAGACAAAGGAAACGGCGGCGGCAGCGAGCGGAGCGGCCCTGCGAGATTTATGGAGGCGCGGCGCCGCCGGGGGCCTGCGCTGCGCCCCGGACCGCGGCTCGCGACTTCCAGGAAGCGCGATACGGGCGAGGGTTGGCTCCGCTTGCACGGCAATATTGATTACTCGTACTATTAATAGACGGGCGGATAGTCCCCGGGGATATTCGGCCGGCGTCCACACTCGAACTACCTACGTGCGCGCCTTTCCGGTGTCCATTTCGCTAATTGCCTCGAGTCGAAGGACAATGCTCTCGAGCAATCTCAGCGTGTATGGAGCGGCGGGTACTTGCGTGTGTCGCGTTACACAACGCTTTGTTGTATGCGACTGATTGCGACTCCTAAACTCCTTAGTACAGTATATACCAAATAATGGACACTGACTTTGTAGGACATAGCCTTTTTATTTGTAATGTTTAAATGTATCATTGCCAATATGTATTTTGCATTTTTTTTCTTTTTTCTACATTATGATAACAATATTTGTTATTTTATAATACAAATCGGGATCGATGTAGACTGATGTTTAAAGATCAGATTGAAAATAGTATAGCACTTATATGTACAAACGCAAAGAATGGCGAAGGATATGTGTCAGAAGATAAGGATCGCGTCACACACTACCGTTCTCTGTCTAGACAAAGTGAAGGGACCGAAGAATTTCCTAGGTTTTCGTATACCTAAGTCATTCTAAGTACAACATTACAAGGACTTGAGTACTTGCTAGGACCACACATAATTCAACTCTCTTTTGGACCGAAACCTAACCAAAGTGGCCCTTACAATGTCTCTTCAGCGATGATACTTACCCTCTCCAGTCTCGATCACGCATCCGCTACTAACAATAGGGAAAGTATGCACTGGCGTGTTTGTTGGGTTCTAGAAAGTTCGGAAGTGCACACAAAGCGGTGATCGAGCGGACAGCAGACAGTGACCCGCGAGCGGCGCCCGCGCCGCGTCCGCCTCGAACGTCATGCGGGTAACGCGTGCGCACGCCAGCCGACCGCGAGCTAGGGATGTAATAATGAAATACGCGTCTGATACTTTTGTAACCGATACTGGATCCGATTCTAAACACACACACTACAAATATTACAGCATTGAATTTATTTTCGACAATAATACGAAGATAAACGGACACCTATTTACCTGTCCCGTCTGGATGCGGCAACATCAATAGAGGATGTGATGCAACACATCCGGACGAGGATTATGGGTTGGACTGAGGAACGAATCAGGGTCGAATGTGCGTTCCTGGAGTCTACTAGCACTAATAACTTTAAGGCCTGTAGACTCCGGGTTCCCACAAAACACCAGGGTATATTCCTCAGTCCCGACTTCTGGCCCGAGGGAGTAGTGTTAGACGTTTTAGGGATAAACGACTAAAATCTCAAAAATAGTGTGATGAACTATGTTAATTAAAGCTATAATAATGTATGTATTTCTAGGTTAAGGTATTTATCTATGGGCCAAGTTGCCTGATAGTGATAATAAACGATTTATTATTATTATTATTATTTAGTACTGTACATATCTTAATGTGGGTTTCAGAATAGAGCCCACTACTATCTGCATTAACGTATATTATTGAAAATGACAATTATTAAGTTTTTTTTAGAATAGTATAGATTTATTTGCTTTCGAAAAGATAAAGGTAGACCTTTGCCCAAATTGGACTTCCAAACGTGCGTCTTGTTAGGTTACAAGTAACAAAATAAATAAATATCTCAGACATTCACACCAATTACAATGTTGCATATATTGCCGCCACGATCTTGAGTCAAGAACTCAACCGGTATTGAATATAAATTTCATCTTACTAACTCTACAAAGTCATCTTTAGCTAGAGATAATAAGCCTTAGGGCAGAAGCTAGCACCGATCGACCGTTAGTTACCAAAGTAATGTTTATAATATAACTAATATTTCTTAACGAGCACCTGTAGAGTATCGGGTACGATGTTTCAGTAGGTAATTACTTACAGCTCTATCGTGAATGCGTCGCGTCGCGGGCGCGGGCACGGTGACCTCGCGATCTGAGTGCACGCGGGCGTAGGTAGGTACGTGTAGCTAGGTACATTGCACGCGCTGCAAAACGATACGAGGTTACGCCAATGTTACTGCGACGAGTGATACATACTGCTATAGAGTAATTAGCGACGTGGCGAATTGGATTTCATAATATAGCCAATACAGGTATGTTAGACAAGACAAGCCGCGGGTTCTGGATGACTGGTTAGGTTGTTAGTGTCATCATCAAGGTCTGTGCAGACAGACAAGGGACTTTTATCGGTGGAGGACAAACGCGGTACAGCAAGTGGAGTATAAAATACGTGGTACATTTGGATGCAGTTGTAAGCGATCTATATTGACGGGCAAAAAGTACCCCGAGGATTGTCCCTCGTCTGCTCAGGCCTGCGGGGATCGGAATTAGTGTCATTTATGTACTTGCGTCGAAATAATTATGTTAATTTTAAATGCCGACATCCCGAAGCGGGAGAACTCAGGGCAGTATTAGCCTTACCGAGTCATGCGGGGCTCTGTCCAGGTGGAGAGTTATTTCCCTAGCTTCCCGTGGTACCTCAACACGGAGTACCAAATCACGGAGGCGATGTTGTTCACAACACATCACGTCAAGAGGTATCGCATGTAGGACAGTTGCTTTGCGCCATTGGATTGCGCAAAGTGGCGATGCATTATCTCTGCCTACCCGTCTGGGACTAAGGTGTGAGCATTATGTATGTAATTTTAAATAAAGGTTTTCTTCAGTTTTATTTCAAAATTGTCAATCATTTTTTTTCATTGATTTATGCACTCACTGTAATAAATAATTATTCTTCCGCCTCCCGTTTAAAATAAAATAAAACAAAATATTAAATTATCTTTTCATATTACATACTTTTTAATTATTATTACTAGATGATCCGGGATTTTCAATACAACAGCTAATTGTACTGTCCCGAGAAAAGGAATGTCCATATTAACCTTCTGTGCCATATTTACGTCGCAAGTACATACATGACACTACGTAATTCTGATCTTTGGTAATTAAACGTGCTGAACTGGATTTCACAATAAAGGAAGATAGACAAGACTCGTGTTGAGGAGGACTTTCGTTAGGTTGTATCATCATTATCCCATCAGCCTTTAGGTGTCCACTGCTGGACGTAGGCCTCCCTCAATGAAGCCACCACACCCGGTCCCCTCCCCTCGGTATCCAGATGCTTCCGGCCACCTTCCTCAGTTGTTAGTATTTATATAGGGCCCGATTCTGAAGGAACACATTTAAAATTTGACAGCGCTAAAATTGGTTTCGTCTTTATCTTCATAATACTGTGTGACAAGGCTAGCAACAGTTTTAGTGCTGTCAAATTTTAACGTTGTGCCTTCAGAATCGAGCCCATTATCTAAGTAATCATACAGTTTTTTTCCGAACCCACATCTAAACTTGATATCATGAGTTAAGGGGTAGCTCAAAAGTTACGTATCAAAAAAGTAAGTAGTGGGGTTTGCGAACTAAAAAGGGCATAGACAATCGGTTAAAAACCGCCGAGGAATTTGGTTTTTCTAGGCTTACAAATGCTTTAAAAAAACTAGTTCTCATATAAAAGCAAGATCCTAAATGATGTAACGTCCATAAGAATCGATCCGACGGCGATAGTTATCGCATCGCGCAAACAAACGGTGTCTGCAGTGCTTATTTGACCGGCGTGTACACCGCCAGCTCTGCGGCGCGGCGCGGCGCGTTGCGTCACCACATCCCACGGATATAGCCGCGATCGATCACGGCTCGACTTCTTTTATTTTGCGACACCCATCGCCTACTGCGGAGTGTGGCCGGGGTCGCATAGCACCAGGCATGCAGCTGGATGTCGCCTGTAAATGGAAGCGAAGAAAAACATCCTCATTTAGCGAAATCAATGACCAACTTGCATCTTAATCGAAGACATAATATTATTTCATGGTCCGACTTCTTTTGTTTTTATGATGCTCATCAGCTTTTGATGACGGGCCACGCCGCTGCCCAAGGATGCCAAATATTACCACGTAAGGAAGCGATAAACACCTCCCCGCCAGTTTAATGTATCGTCCGCAAATCTGTCGACGCTTCAGTCCTAGTATAGAATCAGTCTAAACAAACTTGCTCAAATATTATCAACACTGAATAGCTTATTCACTTAGCTGACAAATATAAAAGTAGGCATCAAGAACTTTTTATGACTACACTCTCGCTGCATACCTAAGCTAGATCTGAGTCCGCATCGCGCCGATGTCACGCCTGATGTCTCCCTTGCTTTCTACTCGATTCAAGGAGATAATCATCTACATAATGTCCACGTCTATAAAATATGTAATATGCACTTGAATCATACTATTATTGTAGTTTTGTTTTAGATTTTATATGATAACGTTTTTTTACAAAGGCAAGTATTGCCAGAAGCACTTGCAGAAAAGTTTAATAAGAATAATTTATTCATTTCCTTTTCACACTTTACATTACACCCCACAAAACTGATTTGTTAGTTCGACTATGGAGAACAGTCTCAAACTATAGTAGCACTTAGCAGTTAATATAATTATAAGTAGGTAGTATTCTATGTAACAATGATTATTTAATTTAAGATAAAGATAATTCCCTTTAAATATATTAAAAACGTTATTATCCTATTAGTAGTATTATCCGTTATCTTAATAAGTTTCTGTTCTTTAAGCACTGGAAACGGGGACCAAACTCACGTCTTATGGCATTTGAGGCACACCCCTAACCACTGGACTATAACAATCGGTCAAAAAAGAAATACGAAATTTCGCTTTACCAGCTAATAAACGTAGTTATTGCAATATTTCACCCTAATCGATCCTCGATAGTCAATACGTGATGATAACATCAAGTATTACACAACATGACGTGCTATTCACACCAAATTGCAATCAACTCGAGTGGATTCAGCCGCTTGATATTTTTTTATCCGAAAACTATCAATCGCTGAAAACCTTAATGTACAGTTAGACGTAACGAATTTTACTTCCCATAATGTAGCGGCTAATTGCTCTTCAGAGGAATAAAGTTTATGGAAGTAAAGTCTCGTAAACTTTAGTTCCTTGTAGGTGCTCGATTGAATTTTAGACACGCTGATACGAAACTTTCATATTTAGCCATTCATTGCTGCGTTTGTCTTTATTTCCTTTTAAAAATCTAAGTAAAGATGTCTTTGGATGGTGTGGTAGGCAGTATAGTCGTAATGGGTTGATTCAGGAAGAAAATGAGTGAAACAGCGACTAGCATTCTCGGACAATAAGTTCGGAAGTTTTATTTTATGTTATTCTCCCCACATGTGTGCAATTTTGGCTTGTCTCCCGGCACAGGCATTAACCTATTGTGTGTGCGTATGTGTTAAACTGGCTGACACTAATATGTGTGAACTTTAACTTCATCTAGCATTCTTTACATATGAAAAAATCGGTTAATACCATTTGTTGCATGGAACAGTGACATCATTGCACAAAATGATAATTCTCAATTGCTCCATAGATCTACATACTAAAATTTTACCTGAGCTCTCTTGTAAGTGACGTCATTAAACAAATATATCTATTTTTTACCAAATTGATCCAATTTCAGTTGTCGATGTAATTTACAAGTGGATTGTTTGAAAACATTAATATTTTGTTCTATGGAATAATTTTGGTACAAAAATTCTATTTCATCATGTTCAATGGAACAAACGGAAATTGCCGGAAACGATTTGTTAAAAAAAAAACGAAGCACGATATACGGTGCAACAATAAATAAGAGTAATACAAGTAGTTTTTATTCAGAAGACAAGTAAAATTTTACATAATCTCATATTTTGTGCACAAAGGCGAGCTTATCTTGAATAGAGATATCTTCCAGCTAACTTTACCGGGTGTGAGACAAGCTTGAACCAATTAGTGGTTAATTCGTCCAAGGTGACCAGGCAAAGAGAGCGAGGAGGGCAAAATCAGTGCATAATAAACTACATAATACCTAAAATATCTGAACTATCATAAGTAATAAACATACATAACTATAATAAATATATATAAATACATACCATAATTTTACTGACTGAGACAGATAGTGTTGAGTTGATTAATGTTTAGTTTAGTTTTAAAAGATGTTAGAGAAATACTACTTGAAATGCCCAATGAAAATCGCTTTTCATACCTCCTAGCACCTTGTGGAGCATTTTATATAACTTGAGCAGTGGTAGGAGTAAGAGTGATATGTGGATGCTTACCCATATGATAGGTATGAAAAGGTAGAACATTTGAAAAGTAATCAAATATTCCCGAAAACTGACAACTCATTTTGACATAATACCTGGTTGATTAAAGCAAAAATTAACAGAAATACCACAATATAACAAAGGGATTTAGACATCACCTCTTAAATTATTCGAGAATTGAAATTAAGACAGTAATCCCTACTCTCTGTTAGTTTGAGCTACCTGTTTGTAATTTAGTTTCAGTTGGCTAAAGGAAGGTTTCGCCCGACAATTTGGCGCAAATCTCTCCGGGCTACACTCGTCCTTAGCCGTGGTTCTGGGAACCACCCACGGGCGCCGTTGTATTCTCGGAGATCTCAACTAATCGCTAGCGGAAATTGTTAGCTAACTAATCCGAGTAGATGGTTCGGTTTACCTATCGGCAATGCCGTGATGTAATATTTGGTCTTAATAAATTAACAACATACACATTGTGAGATAATGTGAGATAATAATAAGGTGTATACGCCTAGAACACATCAACTAAAATTTGGGTGTAATTTTATTTATTCTAATTTTTTTTATAACTTAGTTATCATGTCACAGTATCGTTCAAGCTTACAGTAACTACGTTCATTCTACATGTTTTTGCGTTTACGTTGCATCAACTTTATGTGGATTATGTATTCACTGTTTTATCATTTGTTTCTAAAACAAGATAACTAAATGGATTATCCCACTAAGATTATGAATGCGAAAGTTTGAATGTTTGTTACTCAATCACGCTCATTCCTGCGGGAAACCAAATTAATCGTTAAAAGCAGTGAAGATGTGTAAATATCGAAACCTACGCGGACGAAGTCGCGGGCTTTTCTTTGGCTAGTTCTATATAATCTTTGTTTAGTAGATTTTGATAAACCCTGTATTTAATCAAGAGGGGGATTTTTGGGGTGTAAATGGTGTGGTATTTTTCAGTAGTAAAGGCAGAGCTAACTCATTTAGCTGTAATGAAAACGATAAACGAGTAAGTCAAACAGTCCTAGTCCATAAATGCAGTAAATGTACGCAATTTGTTTGTTAGTGGTTTTAGACTAGGATGATTTTGCATTTAGACGGTGTGATTTGACTAATGGTAGTTGGAATTGGTGATAGTGGTGACGGAATGACAGTCATGACGGGACAGAAGGCAGTCAAAAGAAAAGTAAAATCTTTTAATACCCTGTGTAATAAACAAAATATCTACCAGCGCTTCCAAAGTGTTAAGAGTTGTTTGTGAAGAAGAAACGGCGTAACAAAATTCCAGCAATACATCTTTTAAAATTAATTGGAACCCTTGAAAGAAAAGAAAATGTGATGATCTGACCTCAAGATTCAAAACTAGCATATTGTTCTTAAAGAGATTCGCCATAAAACTATTGATTTGGTTATGTTTATTAGGAACATTCAAATAAAACATGGATACCTACTTATTAATATAATAATAATAATTTCTAATTTATCTAAATCGTAATTGGAGAGATGAGTAAGAGATATTGGTGAGTTGTATACCCAGTTAGCTAAATAGTAGTATCCAAAACTTATAACTGAGTTGTTGGGATCGTGTGGACTGTATAATTGTTGCCCTAATGTGAAGAATAAAACAGCGTCTTGTTTCGGTTGTAAAATATTTTGTATTGAATTGACAGCTAATCAGTAGACAATCAATAGAAAATATAAACCTATTTGGTTTGATTCAGTTCCAAACTGACTTTCCTGCGACTTTGTTTGCATTAATAGCTGACTATTCCTTTTTATGTTTTCAAGGAAACTCGTCGTCATATATAGCCAAGGTATCTTTTTTTATTCCTGATGGTTTTACGCTTGACCTCAATCTCATCTGATCGTAAGTGACGATGGGGCCTAAGGTGAAGCGCGTTTACTCAGAAGATGCTCTTCTTTTCCTTTAAAAATATCTAAATTGTACTTGTCCGAAAATCCCAAAGCTGGTAGGGAGAATAAATGAAATTAGTATAAATATACTTAACGTGTCTATTTTAGTGACCGTCAATAATGCGTTTACTTCCCTAGTTCCCAGCCGGCATCCGGTATTCATCGGCTAACG
The DNA here is from genome assembly GCA_947086405.1 of Esperia sulphurella. Lineage (NCBI taxonomy): Eukaryota > Metazoa > Arthropoda > Insecta > Lepidoptera > Oecophoridae > Esperia > Esperia sulphurella. The sequence continues at coordinate 3,841,404 of OX352274.1, read as the reverse complement.
CAATTAATTGTGACAATAGAGGTGCGGGTCCGACCGTCGCGTCGCTCCGTGCCCGGGCGACGGTCGCCGTCCGCCATTACCGCTGCGTGGGAGTGTGACTCACCGGGTTCGTTCTATGCGTCCGCGCATGCCCATTAGCGTGGCCGGCCGTAATAACTCACGTAAACGGCTTTTTGGAACCGGTGACGCTCGATTCGATACTATGATTATAGTGGAAGAATATAACGCATGTAAGAGTGTGTATACGTCAGTCTTCACATCAAGTTATATATGTTCGGAGGGATTAATAATTGGGTAGGTTACAGGTACGTTGAGGGTGGTTGAGGTTAAGATTGGATTACTAGACGATGGATATTTCTTTGTGAGACCTTTATTAATTCATGTGATATTTAAAGTTGAAATTCCAACAACAAGCATTACCTACATTAAATTATAAGAGCACAAAGCAAAGTAGACTTTCGATTTTTAGTAACAGATGCACTGCACGTCATGTTCCTCTTGCATCAATAATATTTCGGGCATTATTCCATTTAAACGAATGAACCTGACTTCTCGCTCCACCTAACTGTCACTAATCTAATATCGAAATCATGTTATCGTTAAAAATCTAATGGATAGTTGTCGAAATACATATAAGCCATAAGGGCTGCCTTTATCATTTGTCTGTCATCGCGTGGAGCCATTGGTTTTTGTGTTACACCCTTTTATCGCAGAGCAGTGCGCGAAGCGTCGCGGGCGCAGCTGCGCGGTGTTTTTATCGTGGAAACGGCGCGGATCGCGGACGGGTGCGGTGATCCGTGGGGAGCGGACACAGTGGTGGTTAGATAGCGGTTCTGATATGATAAATATACGTCAGTTTAAAAACATTATAAACACTTTAATGGTATTGGTAAATACCAATAAAAAAAATACTGCCAAGGAGCGGTAGAACGTACTAAGTATGCTTTTTTGAAAGAAAAAAATTGCGTGCCACTGCTTAGTACGGCGGTTTACTTGGTACTTGTGAAGGCTCTGCTGCTCGCGTAGTCGCCTCTCGCTCACACTTATAAAGTGTTATACGTAGGGAAATACCGGTTAAACAGATATTACAGACTAGTACCGGTAACGTGCCACGGTTAGTGGTACCGGTTCCTGTAAGTACTCGAATTTGATTTCAGTATGTTTTCCTATAAAAAATACATGATCATAAAAAAACATTTGAACATAAACATGAGCGAGGTAAATGAATGAAATAAATGAAAAGTATTTATTTCGAAAACAATGACCCATAATTAGTTAGTATACGGAAAACTTTGTTAGTATTTCCAGCTAATAGTAAGAGATTCGGTAAAAAACATGTCATCAGATACAGTTTTAAGTGATAAATATTCTTTTAATATTTCAGAATAGTTGTTTTATATCCGTTTTTTTAATTAGAAAAGAGTAACTGATGTGTATTTAATCGGATATAGATGCTTATTAAGTTATTGCGTAGGTCTCCTTTTTCTTTAATATATGCATAATATAATGATGATGATGGTTTTGTTATTATTTCCGTTAGCTTTATAAGATGTAAAGAGGAGTTGCAGACTCTGCTACCGCTTCCTCTCCCGCTGTCGGTCCTGTGCCTTGTCTGTCCCGACCCGACTCCGACGCCTGCGCATGAAGGTAGCGCAGATATCGCGGCGCGTTGTTGATGGTGATTGCTCGCTGGTGACTCACGCGCAGGCCGGACGCACAGTATGTGATTTGAATTTGAAATTAATGCGTGGGCGTTAGAATGGTGTAGCGTGAAGGATCTACCTATTTTGGTAAACTTTTCACTACGCTGCTCTGTGAATTATTTTACTTATTTTGCGCCGTATTTGGTGTATTTTGGAGCTTCGTATCTCTGAGTCAAAGGATTAAGTAACCCCTTTTACAATAATTAAGTATACTAGTTTTTATCCCAAAAATGTGATTCCTTTCCTGTATAATTTATGAAGATACCTAAAAACAATATATAGACTACATGCAATATTGTACAATGTGTAGTTGGCGGCATGGAGCTGTGGATTGTTTGAAGTAAATATGTAAGTGACATTCTATTCGGGAGGCTTATGTTCAGCAGTGAACGTACTTCGGCTGATGATGGTCGTCCTCTTATAGTTCCTCATCGTCTGTACATAGGTATTATATCATAAATTGCGATGTCCTTTGTCAAATTTATACAAAGCAAAGCAAAGACAATTCTAGATTGAGATTAGATAATTGTATCTAGTTTCTGGCGTATTAGGAAACTAGCTTTAAATCTTAAAGCGACTGTGGCTATGTACATCGCTGTGTACTGTGTATACCGATAGTAGTTCAGTAGCATTCTTATGATCTATTGTTCTGAGCGAAGTATAATACACCCGTGTCCGGTCCACGTGCACTCTACACTACCCACTGCGGTAGATTATGTTGCTACTTAGCCTATACACGCGCCGCACATTTGCAGTTACGGAAAATGAAACTTGGAAAATTTGTAATCGGTAAAAACTACTTTGTGTCTTGAATTTCGTGATTTTATTAGCATAAAGAATAAACACTTCTAAGGTAGACGATTTAAATAACAAAATCAATTCGATGAGCTATAAACATGTCCCATAGTTTACCAAAGAGACCTACCCTCAAACAACTGTGGCGCGGCGGCGGCGGGCCGAATGAATGTAGATTTTATTGATTTCACATTCGCTCTACAATTTTTTCTTTAGCGTAAGTAGGTGTCCTTACCATCCTTCTCTGCGTTTCTGGATTTATAATAACGCAACGGATGTTTCTGCTTATAATTCGGGGACCCCACATAACTTCATTGGCTGGCTGCCTTTAGTTCGGCCGCCTACGCCGTAATAGATATTGCTGCTGCGAGGTTAGTGTACTTTAAAAAAAAAGTAGCTCTAAGCTACTTCCACAGTATTGTGGCATACAGTGTTCTAGTTACTGTGGGGTCAGCAGCAAATACAAAGGCCATTTTCATGTTGTAAAAGATACCTAGTAGGGCGATTTATAATCTGAGTTGTAGAGTCATTATGAGAAAAAAACATATTAACCGTAAGTAATCAACTCATTTTTAAAAATATGTGTGTCCGCAAAAACATGTGTCTCTTATTAACCGACTTCAAAAAAGGAGGAGGTACAAACTTTATTTTAAAAGATGTGTTGCGGGAAGTTTGTTGCCTCATTTCTTTTTCCAACGCTAACACATAGGAAGCGGTAATGGACAAAAAACGTGTTAAAATGTACGAAGTGTACTAATGCCCAATGAGAGATTTTGACTTTGATACTAAGTAACTTATAGATTTAGATACAGTTTTCAGTGTTACTTAGAGTGTCTTTTTGGGGAGGTTCTCGTGTTTAAACCGTCAATCTATAGCGAAAGGGAGCAGAGTAATAAGTAAGTGGACTTGAACAGAAACATTACTCAACAAGTTAGTATAATTATATAAACACTGTCAACCCAAACAGCTGATCCCCAACAGCCCACTAACATGTCTATAAAAGCTTTGTAACAAAACGTCTCACTAAACTGCTGAATGCTGAACACGACAATTGTCTGTAATCACACAGCAAAACGAACCCCTACCTCAACGTCACAGAGTCCAAACTCAAACGAATGTCAAGAGCAATGATAATAACAACAGGGCAAAGAAACACCAAAGCAAAATGACCTCCTTCACCCCCCGGACGGTTTAAACATTTAGAACTTTGAACGGAATTCGATGGTTTTGTCGGGGCTCTAACAGGGTTGGTCGATTTATTGAGTTGAGTCGGAAAGTTTTGCAGATATTGAAACGAATGGCGCCACCTGTTGAGTCCGCTCGCAAGTTTGCTAATGGCAGTTTGTATTTGCCAAATGGACTCCGCATGAGTTATCGACAGTGAATTTGAAATGTGTCGACTAGTGAATAGATTGTCGAGTTTTGGTTTTAGTGTTATTGGATATTTATCTCGGTTACGGTTAGGTTTCTACTAGGAACTATAAATTAGGTCATCTTGGTTGATTTTACAGGTCATACACATAATGACATACCTATTAGTCTCTTTATCAGTTTTAGGAGCGTCGTCGGACATAAGGCTGACCATAAGCACCACCGTTGATAAAATGTGGTACACATTCGTCACCTCTGACTAGGGTTGCTATCCGTTCGGGTTTCCCCGGATTTGCCCTAGTTTGCGGGCATCCGGGGAGCGCCCGAACAGGGTTTCATTTGTAGTCCGGGTTTAAAGTTCTCAATAAAATTTGATTTAACTATGACAATTAAAACACATTTTTGTTTTACTGAGTAACTTAAAAAAAACTCTGTTGATATGTCCGTATTGTCAGCTCCAAAATCCGGGGTTTTCATGCTTTTTGTCCTGGTTGGTAGATTTTACATATGACAACCCTATCTCTGACCAATGTGGAATAAAAAATAAGGTTTTGTCGTTTCTAACGAATGTGGAATCTGAAGAATGTGTCCTAAATCGAAGCAGTTCGGTCTATTATCTTATTTTTCTTTGACGTTCATTTAATTAAAGTCTTAACTATTCCTAAGAATTTAAAAATTACGTATCCTGAAAAATGTTAAGTGGCTACTGAATGTAGGGTCATCCTTCATTTCATAAAGTGAAGGTAGATACGAAATTTTATTCAAGCCATATCTTTTTTAGTCAGGAAGCGTAGGATGATAACTTTTATTTTATTAACTTAAATTCCCTTTTTTTAAGATGCATGTAACTGTATCGTAAGGGCCATCGAGTATTCAGTTGAGAAAACTAATTTCTGATGTGACCACCCAATAAAAAACTTTTTTTATAACTAATCCAAAATGTCAGAAATAGTATTTGCGTGTAACCGTCTAATGTCCCACGCACCAAACTAAATGAATAAAATTATAATTCGCTCCGCTACAAGTATAATAGAATTGCTAGCTGACTGTAATTGAACTGCTGTACCAAAATGTCAATTGGACAGGCCCTCCGTGCTTCGACAATATAAATAAAAGCTTTTTTGTGTATTAGCAAAGAAGTGTGACAAATTAAAAGGACATATTTGTGAACGCTCGTCCCACCATGTTCCTTCTAAATAGTATCCGAATTTCTTCTATTGGCTTTTACTTAGCACATTTTTATTTTCATTTCGATAACTTCATTTTTAATTAGTATTAAGCGTAGGATAATTATTTACATGAAATAATATTTGTAGTTTTTAGTAAAATGATAGTGTCCTTTCGCGTCTCGAAATAAGGTATTTAAACATTGGCTTAAAGGTGATCCCAAGTGGCATTCGGGGTTCTATATAAGATGTATAGTGGTTCACATGTACTCCACAAGCTGTGTAAGTCAGCTGTATAAGAGCTGTATAGCTTGCTATACAGCTCTTATAGAACCAGTTTGGGCACAAATTAGACAGCCTTAAGTTCACTATGGCTGTACATTAGCGTTATATTAGCAGTTTAAGTAGTAACATCGGGCTTAAAGGCTGACTTACGGCGCTATATGGGACACATGTGAACCATACAACGTCCATGAGCGTAATAAAGAGTAACAAGTGGCTAAATACACAGCCTTCACAGTTATAAAATCCCACAAAAGTACTCCAGTGCTACCTAAAGTTCACGTGTGTCCTAAATTATTTCTTTTATTTATTAATTTTCCTCATTTAGTTTGGTTTTGTGTGTACGCCCGGCCATCAGAAACATTAACTCCGGCGGATATCAATTGGATAAAAATTTATGATAACACGCGGTAAGTATACCTGTTTTAAATACTTAATAATGTTAAATGCCATGGGAATGCAACTTTATCGTGAAATGTATACATATTTACAGCTAAAATATTCACGCGCCTCTGTAAAAACGCGATATTCATTTTAAAATATTTAAAACTGGCTGAGAGGAAATCTACAATTTTCAGTTTTTGATATTATATTGGCATTATAATTATACTACGGTAATTAATTAAAACATGAAACCAAAACTCGTTCGCTCTATCTGCGTATTTTGTGATAAATCTGCATGATAATTTTGGAGATTTATATGGTAAATATTTTAGGTTACGTGAACAAAATGGTGGAAATGAAATACGGCTAGAGCGTATATAGGTTCACATGTGTTCTGTTAGAATGCTGTTGGCTATATGAAGTCCCACATTTGTACCACTACAGAACCAATGTCTATAAATGTATTCTAATGTGAACTTATGTACAGCTTTAAGATGTAATTCAGGTCAATTGTGATCATCGTTTTATTCTTTCATATACTGAAATTTTAGAGATCCGCAATAATAATTATTGTCCGTTAAATCGCCTAGCCCAGGTACTAAGTCAAGTATGAATACCTAAAGTACAAATTTTGTAACAAACTAACAAAAAACACTTTTTGTTTTCGTGTGAGCCACACAGTTTGGTGTCAGAGTATTTACACTTACAAAGACACTACGTTGTTCAAGGAGGTATTTAAAAGAATGTAAACAAACTAGATAAAGAGGGACGAATTTGCGAATATTCTTTTGCAATTTTTCTTCTTATTCCACCGGTTCTCGCTCTTATTTTCCAAGATTTTTTATTCATTTTCACAAATTTTTGCACGCGACGTAATAAACACAATACACGTCAACTTGACCGACCACAAACAACTCCTACTACAGCTACTAGCTGTATAACAGTCTGAAACAAGTAAACATAACAGCCTTTGGCTGTATAAATGACCACGTGTGTTCTATTAATATGCTAGCTGTATAACATCGTACAAGTAGACCGTTAAACAGCGATTGCCGTATCTCTACCCTCCTATACGGCTCTTAGTCAGACGGCTGACTAAAGGACAGTTGTTAGAGTATTATAACACCAACAACCGTATAAAAGTATAACTCTACACTCCTATAAGTCCCTTAGACAGGTATAGGTGGTGTTAATCGCAATAATGCAGCTTATACATCACGAGTGAACTGTAATAATGCTTTAAGTTCACATTGGAACTAAATGTGTATCTTAAATGGAGTAAAATGCTACTTGGGATATAATTATTGTAATTTGGTGTTAGTTATATGCGATTCGATAAAACGTAATGTACAAACTCCGTCCGCTTGCACAAACACACAGAAAGCGAATGCGTGGCGGAGGTGTGCTCCGGTTTTTTATATTGTTCGATTTGGTATGAGACTTCACACAAAGTACCGCCGCAGGGAGGATTTGTATGAAATGTACCGCCACCGCCACGACTCCGCCACGCATTCGCCTCCTGTGTGTTACGGGCATTATATAGGTATATTTAATACTACTGCTTGATCTACACATATCTTTATTTATTTCTTAAAACTTTTTATGTTGCTTCGCGAGTAGCGAATATTTTTAATTCAACTATCAACAAGTTACTATATAGATACCCAACTTGTATCCGAAAATCTTATGGTTTGGACGAATTGTACCTTGAACTGTTAGCCGAAATCGAATTCGCTAGGATGACCAAATAATGACTGCGCCGAACGCTGAAACCTACATTGACACTGGTTCATGGAAATGTCACAATGGTATCCTAAAGTCCGTAATCCGCGCCGATCGCACGCGTAATAAAATCACACAGTTTGAAATTAGAACGCGTGCGCTCCTTTGTGCGCCGTTAGTGACGTCACAGAGAGCAAGGCAAGCAAGGGGGCTTATTACTCTCGGCGGCGCTTTATGGCCGCTACACACCATGAGATCTGCTCTGACTGACGAGGTGACACGGATTTAGTCAGACGTCGTTTGCACTACACACATCCTTCGACAGTAGTTGTTCGCTCGCCCCTACCCATTTCATCAATTCCAATGTACACTTTACTGTATACATTGGAATTGTTTTTTTTTCTATGTACACTTTATATAGAAAAAAAACATATACAAAGTTTCGAGTACGCTTTAGATACGCGCCGCGTTGGTCCCACCGATTTCGTACTTTTGGGGGACAGGAAAATGTTTTTGTTGGGCTTGCCAAGAGCCTAAGGATTTTTTTTAATAAGCCGGTTGGGAACAATAAATTTATGTTTTCACAGATTGTTTCCTGTGATGACAAGAGAGGTTTTCTCCACTGGGGTCTTCTATCACGCAGCGTCTTATGCATAAGGCTATGCTGGCTCTGCTTAGACTAATCAGTCTAATAGTCGCATCGTGTGTAGTCTGGGTTATGGCGACCGGACCGGGGTCAGCGGCGGGTTTTTTGTCGCGGCACGTTCTGGGCCCCCCTTGGCCCCCTCCGGCGAGATCCGAGCGCGCCCGCCGCCCCCGCGAGTATCACGCGCTCGAGATAGGGGTGGCTGGTGAGATCAGCAGCGCGTATAGGCTAGAGGTGCGGTGCAATGGGTTTAGTTATGTTGTCGATGATGAACTGGTAATTTTATTTGCGTGCCGAAGATTGTTAGGTTTAAGACCGCTGAGTTTTTTAAATAAAAAAAAAATTCAGACATTCACACCAATTAACAAGTCCCAAACTAGGCAGAGCCTGTGCTATGGTTACTAGATAACGGATACACATACCTAAATAAATATATAAACATCCAAGAATTGGGTACACACATTACGAACATTTGCCCCTAGCGGGATTCGAACCCGCAACCTCCGGCGTGGCAGTCCGAGAGCTACCCCGTTCCGCCACGGAGGTCGTAAATACTGTCAGAATGAATATTTCAAATGTTTACGCAGATAACGTTAATGAACAAGAATTAGAATTTGAAAGGGACTTTTGTCTGTTGAAGTAATGGTGTTCTGTTTTATTTTCTGTTTTCTAAGTTTCTCAAAGTATTAATTTTAATAAAATTCTAAAGAAGAATACAAAAGCTGCAGTTACAGTAGCAAAAGTTTATTTACTAATCAAATCACTGTTAATCAGTCTTAGCCTATGAGTTTGACTGAACGATATCTGATATATTATTATTGAATATACTTAATAATAATAATTTAAAATATTCAAAGTATCGACATCGATGTCGCTGCTCCACTCTACCCCCGATCCACGAGTATCGCAGCCTTCATTGTAATACCGCGCCCGCGCCCGAGGCCGCGTCGCGTTGCCATAACAACCGTCGTCGCTGTACTGTGCCGCCCCGAGCCCCGCGCCCCGCGTCCACACCCCCGCCCGGAGCTACCTGCCCTCATTAATATGTACCCGGGCCGGACATCGTGTAACTTCATCTTGTAACTTCGTGTAACCAACTCTGAGATTCGGGAGATGGTCAATCGAACCGAACATTGTGGATGTGTGCGACATACATAAATATAAGACTTACAGAACTATACGAAAACAAACAAAGGTCTTATAAACTTAAAGTAACAAAGAAAGTGGGGAAAGCTTCAGTCTTATGGATCGCGTGTAACGCGTAGAAAAACGTAAAATATGTACATAATAAAGCTCGTATAAGAATAGCTGCTTGTTTGTTTCTCCTCATCGGGCTACCGTTTAATATTTATTTTATATACCACGGTTTGCCGTGTGGTTTCCGGTAGAGTAGAATAGGACCACTCCAACTCTTCCTGTGGATGTCGTACAAGCCGACTAAGGGAATACATTATAAAACATCAATCAGGCCTCCCCAACCCGTCTGGCCAGCGCGGGGAGTGTAGGCCAAATCCTCCGTCTGTCTCCGGCAGATGAGAGAGGGTTGTTCTCCTGCAGTGGAGACAAAAAAACCTGATGATGATGATACTAAGATATATTTTGTAATATACTAAGATATACTTTATTTAATATACTACGAGTAAGATACCAGGGGATCTACTACGTACGCATTTCAGACCGTATCCATCAAACTAAAAAGCCATTTTATACTATCTAAGGGGCTCGTGTCATATTTGTATAAGCGTTTGGCGTGTATCTTACGCAGACGCTTATATCAGAATAAGGAAAACTATTCGTTAGATAGTACAAAATTTCATTCAACGGATATTATCCGAAAATGCGTACGGAGTAAGCTTGAGGCACATTGAATATAAAGGTTGTTCGTACGTCGGTACAACGTTTAATTAAGGAATGTGCCTAAGACTGAAGCAGGTGTAGTAAACAATGTGTCTCAAAAAGTAAACAACCTTTCATTTTGCGATGATACGATTCTACTGATTGATTGATTTCAAAATTTCTTTATTGACACTTGTAAATAAAATACATACTGTTAAACTTAGAAACAGTAACGGTATACAAGGACTTAAGCTAAAATGTTTATGAGGCTAACTTACTTACCATTAAAACTAATTATTACAATACAAGACGAAGTTATTAGTGTGAACATTTTACTTTAATGATCATATTTAAGTTATACATGCACACAATGGGCTCGATTCTGAAGGCACAACGTTAAAGTTTGACAGCACTAAAAGTGTTGCTATCCTTGTCACACAGTATTATGAAGATAAAGACTACACCAATTTTAGCGCTGTCAAATTTTAAATGTGTGACTTCGGAATCTGGCCCAATGTTTTGTTAAACAGGTAGTATGAAAAATTTAGAGGGGAAAATCAGTTCGTATTTTGTACCATGTTGCGTACTACACAGTGACGCTAACATAATAAAATAAATGTAACTTTATTGATATTTTTAATGATTCTACAACGATGTCGGCTATACGGTACCTTTCATACTCTATTCGTTCAACCCTTTCCTGTGTCAAATGCACTTGCATTACAATTACAACGCATTTAGTTCTGGGAAAACTTCTTTTCAACAGCGAAATTCAATTTGTTTATTATTTGACAGCCGATGTAGCGACAGCCGATTGGATACTGTTCGCCATTCTATACGTGTCCGGAGAATCCCGTCACCGAGCGTTACTCAAAGCGAAGGGCTACGAACTCTTTATGACAAGGGATTTAAAACTTTAAAAGCGGACGCGTGACATAGACAAGCGTATCGAATTGGTTACGTTTTATTAAAAAAAGACAAGCGGATGGATATATAATTAATTTAGATTTAAACTATGTTCCCCAGTACGCCCTCTATCGGCAGCTACCTTCATTAATAAAATACTGCGGGGCAGTTCGGCTCCTTGCGCGCGGATTAGCAACTTGCACGGGGCGGCGCCTAATGGCGGTCTCTGGCCCGGGCGACGGTAATAAAACTAACAGTAACTCAACTAAGCTGTATTTTTGTTGAGCGATTTTTCCATATTTACTAAATTTAAGTATGTGACGTTGGAAATAGATGGCGTTTCGCTGATCTCAACTGATCCAAGGATAACGTCAAAGTCGCTTGGTAGAATATTTTAAAGTTATTTTATGGTATTGTTTCACGGACTTTTGTAAATGTATTCACATTTTTGATATTTAATTTAGTGAAGATAAAGTCAGTACTGTCTTGTCTTACTAAAATGTTCATACTTATAATAACTTTATTAATCGTTTTGTCTTTAATAGCCACAATGTTAAGTGGAAAACATTTTATAAGATTTATTAGGTAAGTTAGCCTCAAATATAGAGGTATTTAGAAATATTTCTTTTTAGGAAGCTACTAGAAAATAAATGTACCAAGTGCAATATGCAATAAATAATTTTGACTTTGATGCATTAAATCATTAATCCGTGATATAATCAATTATTTATTATTAAAACATCAAAATGTAAATAATATCCTAATAAATAATGTTCAATCTACAAAACGAGGTAGGCGTTGATGTCTTTTACAAAAGAAACAGGCGGTCTCTGTTATTATCATACAGTTTATAATCCTATTTGTAGGCGACTTAACATAAATCATATTTATAACGATAATCTTACATAATAACTTCATCGACACAATCTTACGACGAAGGATATGTGTTATGACAAATTATGTTGCATGAATAAGTAGCAGCTTACAGTTTTTTGTCGCTCGGTCTCTTACTGAACTCGATAGCGCATATATTGGGATCAATCAATGAGTCATCGAGCATCATCGGTCCATTGGCTGAAGGATCTAGTGCCCTTGGCTATGATCTTAGAGCTCTTTATGCGATAACTGCACCGGATTGACCTCGAGGACTTTTCACACTGCGCCGGCGCCGGCGGCGCAGCGCATACACGCGTCGTCGTCGGCCAGATGCGGCACGTACTGCGCATCTGCGCGAGTGCATAGCTGCAGGTAGTTGTAAGTCTCAAGCGCGGATGGTCAAACTTTATGGTGGCATATTTAAATAAATACACATATACATAAACTTGTCTAATCTCAAACTAGGATTTTCTCAGTTTCTTGGACAATTCACAAATATGACAACCCAAACGAGACCAACGTATATAAATTGTACAAAGTTGTCTGTCCGGTGGGAATCGAACCCACGATCGCCACTGGACGACAACACAATTTAAACGGACCGCCTCGTTGGCCTAGTGGCTTGGTCGTTGGGCTCAAGCGCCAGAGGTCATGGCTTCGATTCCCACCGGGGACAGAGAGCTTTGTAAAATTTGTACATGTTGGTCCCGGTTTCGATGTCATATTTGTGAATTGTCCAATTCTTGTTTAATTCCCATAGCACAGGAGAAAATCCTAGTTTGGGATTAGACAAGTGTATGTAATGTACTCGTATACAAGTAATATTATTGTTGTGTCTCTTGTAATGGACATCATCAGCTGTTTGTTTAAGTGTTGGTAGTTATTTAGTGAAAGCTCCAATAACAGCCATCGCCGCGACAAAGGCAGTTAACGCCAGACGTTGCCAGCTTCCTTACGGTATTGCTGTATACCAGCTTATAGAGTCCAGTAGTTTGGGCAAGCAAGAGGTTAGCGTGGATTCGGCGGCAATTATTGTCCGTCAGCTAGGCGGGTGGGGTGGCGGGTGGCGGGTAGAGGGGGGATAAGATGGCCACCGTAATTAATTGGCGCGACGCGAGGGGCCGACCGCGGCGCGTCTCGCAGCGCGGCGGTATTGCGCCCGCGTTCCATTGCGTATGCTTTGGGAAGACTTCAGGACGTTTCATATTAAACAATTAATATCGCATCAGGCAATGTGTGTTGTGGTGTACACTGTTTTACCGGGAAGAGCCTTAACGCCAGCAAGCTAATGCCTAAATTTTCTCAGCAAGTTGGTCAAAGGCACCATGAACATCGTATCTTTAATATAAATAACGCATATAAATATTAAATATACATGTGTCTCCTGTGTTATTGTAATTCCGATACACAAGGATAGGACAATTCACAAATATAATATACAGACCGGGACCAGCTTGAGAAATTGTACAAAGTTGTATGTCACTGGGAATCGAATCCACGATATCTGGCGATCGAGTCAAAGGCCGAAGCCACTAGGCGAACGAGGCCATTTTTACTTTCTTTCCTTTTTCTTCTAATGGTCTAGATGTCTAGGACATCTAGAGGTCTAAGCGACTTTTTCTAAAATTAGGAAATGCGTTTACTGCGAATGCTGCCAACCATTTATAAAAGCTTAACTCAATACAACTACTCCTATTAAGATTACGACCTCCTGGCCACCGTAGTCGCCGGCCAGCGATCCGACCGTAAACGTCGCTCCCACACGCCGCGCCGCGGGCGCCCGGTCGCCTCTCGCCTCGCTACTTGCTCGCTACACATCCACCGTAATGTACTCCGCACCGACCACCCCACCTAGACCCTCATCGTCCACTAACAAACCTCACAAACCAGTACAAAATGGGAGACCAAATTAGAATAGACGATAACATCGCTCTATATATAACATAGTTTGTCGTATCAAGAGCTCTGACCACGCGGAGCTACAACCCCTCGCTCGTCTGTTCCGAAACGAAGGAGGGGGTTGGAGGAGGCAGAGTTACAGTGGCTCATACAAATTGCATGGGTGTGAGTGAGTAACGCTATGCCACTGGACCTCGACTCGCTTGAGCGTAAATTCGTTGCGTAAGTCGGGAAAGACGTTTGGTCGAGATAGGTTCGAGTGAAGATATATTGGTGGCAGGGCACTGCTGTTCGGTACCTTAATAGAAAATATTTTGACGACCTCGTTGGCACAGCGGTTTAGGCGTTTGTTTCGAATGCTAGAGGCCGTGTATATGATTTCCGTTTGGGGACAAACAGTTTTATGAAATTTGCAGCATATATGTTATAGGTATAGGTCCGTTCTGAAAGTAACATGCTGTGATGTTCACGCCTTAGAAACGAGATAGGTGGATATGAAGTAAGAGATGAAACAAAAAATTCGTAAGGAGTAGAAAAAGTGCCAAAGAAAAAGTGCCTTCAGCAAGAACCGGTGCACTTCTTAAGACTTCAAACTAACGTTATCAACGGTTTATTTATAGTTTTATTTTAGTTATAATATAGTTTTTAGTTTAATTATTTAACTTGCCTACAAACGTTTCTGGACACCAATCTATCAAATTATTGGTACCAACGGAAAGCTGATGTTTATGACACAGTTTCACATTCTGTTAAGTAGCACTAACTATTTATTGACAAAAACATAAATAAAAAAATAAATATGTGGGGACATTTCACACACGGCCACCTGATCCCAAACTAGGCAGAGCCTGTAATATGGGTATCAGACAGCTGATATACATACATATACAATTAATACATTCATGTATTATGTGTTTTCTTTAAATAAATAAAATCGGCTTTTTTTAAATAAAAATATTTATTTATCGATCTAATAATAGAATGGAATTTCTTTTAAAGGACAGTTATAATCATTTGATAAACCTACCAGTGCAGCAGTACGTGTACAATGTCTATGAACAATGTTTCAATCAAAACATAAGTGTATCTCCCCGAAGCAATGAACTAACCCGCAGGTAGTAAATCCACCAAATACACTTTGGTTTATGACGCCTCATGAGATACGTAATTAGATTCGCAATTAAATCCGACGCATAAAACCCAAAAGCTATTGACTCCTGATTGTCTTGAAACTTGAATACTCAATGCGAGATAGGTTTTTAATAGTCGTATATTGCATCGTTTTATCCTTTAGTGATCACTGCGTGAAATGCGAATTGGACCGACGACGGCGATATGAAAGGCAGCCGGGAATAAGTGAATGATGAATGTCTATGGACAACACTGGATGTCGTCAGGTTGATACTGCTGATCATCATTTGAAAGGAAATAACATTTGTTATCCTAATTAATCATGTGAATGTGAAACAACACCGATCTAGAAGCATTAGTTTACTTCCCCAGCTTTTTATTATACACTTTATTGCACAAATACAGTTCAAAGATTTAAAAGTAATACAATTTAGGGCGTCATATCGCTATAAATACTATACAAATAAATCTAATATAAAATTTCATGTTCAGTTACCGTTTTTTAAAATTTATAAGTAAGGCCAAAAACCAACAAAAACTGTAACTGAACATGAAATTTCACATCCTCGTAGCACTCGACCCCATCTACCCCCAGTTTCGTTTTAAGTATATTGCCGCCTTGTAAGTATATTGTATTACTCGAGAGTATATTTTTTAATAAAATTAATATATTTTACAAGTATTCACATTTGACGAAAAAATATAGATCTTTAAAACATAGCACTTATGTTGTATTACAATAACGTGATTCAATTATGTTACCTACCTAGTTATTCTGCTGAGCTTAAGGGATAGGTACACAAGTTTACCACAAAATTTAAGTCCCACAAGTTTTAAGACGTTTAAATAAGATATCGCCTTATTTTGCCACAGAGCGGTAATTTTTTGCTATAACTAATGATATTTTGCATGAGTTTTTACGAGTACGTAATGCTTACAAACAAGCAGACAGATATAAAAATCTACATAGTTCTTACGGCCTGACGGGTTTTACGTTCTTATCTATACCGCTAGGGATTACACTTTAGGAATAAGCGTGTTCCAATAGAGTCGTAGCTATTAACGATATAAAGTACTGCATAACGATATATCTCGACTATGCCTAGAGTTCTTTTGGTCTTATTAAAGCTACAGTCGAGATTATTGACTCGTGTCAAGTATTAGCACTATTCGTTTAATTGTAGACTTGCTACAAGTGTTTAACAGGTGGGTGGAATCCTCCCGCATGGTTCTGGTTTAGAGGGGTTGATCCGTCTTCACTCTCATGACTACTTTAACCGCTAAACAGTTTGTTTTGTTCCGGTTTTAAAGTTAGGAGAGCCAGTGTAGTTTTTTTATATTTATTTATACATTATATTACATTTTTTTTCCTAAGCCATCCTACTGAAACCACTAGGTTTATTTGTTGGATGGTTGGTTCGCGCATTGACCCCCAGCATGTTGTCCATCAAACTTTTTGGTAATTAATTATTAGTTCACACTACGTGTTTTCAGCATAGTAATTAGAAATCAGTAGTTTATTGCATACCGAGTTCTTCATGGACCCATTCGGGCACTGCAAGTAGGAAAGAGTAGTAGTAGAGTACTACTAGGAGTAGTATGCAACGCACTTGTGGACTATGAGCGGTTGTCTGTCCGTTAGCCACTTCAGACCGTATAAAAAGAGTAAAAAAAGTCATCATGTGCGTCAGTAATTCCAGGTGCTTTTGTACAATCTCCGTTAGGAGAGAACCTTAAGAATTATACTATGTATATTATAAATGCGAAAGGGTAGATATTTGTTTATATTGCTCTAGTCACCCATAACGACTATAAACGGATTGTATTGAAACTTGGTACAGTGATATGATTGTCTACATCGCATTAATACATTGAATCCTTTTAAGGGATCGCCGCCCTGCTCCAACAGCTCTGCCTTAATCTGCCTTTCAGGTAATTTAAGCAGTCTTTTTGCCGTAATTTCTATTAGTGCGATAATGCCGATAAGACAATCTCCACATAGACATTATATGTTCACCAAGCGATGCTCGCCCCCTGCCTTACCCAATTTCATTCCCCGGTCGGTTGCCCGGCAGCATGGCGCCTCGTATCGAGGCGAACGGGGCGCGTCCAACCCGTGCGGCTTAATTAAATCGCGCGAGGTCGCCGCGACCCGCGCTTCGCTGCTCCGACCGTCCCCAAATAACGCGCCTATATTAGGGATGTTACCATATGACCGGATATAACGGAGCTCTGTTATATCCGGAGCATTAGTGTCCTCTGAGTCTATTACGGTGACCACGTATGGATGCAGGCGAACTATCTGCGGTTGAAGTAGTTCACTCACACATGCCTATGCCACAGGAAGTATCGGCGAAATTAGTACACTCGTACATTCAGTGGGAGCTCGAGTTAAACGCCTGTCGGAGGATCGTGACAGTTACCTAATAGTGACGTGCGTTACGTACGTTTGACATTCCCTCCTACCTTACTGCACCTCCTTTCCCGAATCCCT
The DNA here is from genome assembly GCA_947086405.1 of Esperia sulphurella. Lineage (NCBI taxonomy): Eukaryota > Metazoa > Arthropoda > Insecta > Lepidoptera > Oecophoridae > Esperia > Esperia sulphurella. Next base: position 3,824,193 of record OX352274.1, on the reverse strand, counting down.
TTGACTCTGTCCTCAACTCTAGATTCATCATTATATCAGACCAATGTATGCCACAATACTTTATCCTCCGCCCTCTGCATTCAGCCGATTTCGGGCACATTCTTCAGACAGTGGGTCCATCTGGCAGCGGGGCGTCTCTCCTTGCGCGTACCGATCCGTGATTGTAGATTAAATCTGAGTAAATACCGTTGCATATCTGGTGATTTGGTCTGTATAGGCGTGAGGTAGCGTAGATTCAGTCCTTGGAACTTGCCCTACCTTCACGGTAGGTGTTATGTGTTGCGTACCTCCGTTGATCCTTGCTTAGAGGAGTTGCGGGAGGAGATTGGTGAGGAGGCGGGAAATATCTATACATTAGGCTGATAGGATCACGATGTACGGAGGGATTGTGTTTATGGACGGAGACAAGTCGTACCCTCTCTAAAAGACAGTCGTATCTTTCATTTATTTAGTATGAAAGACACGAATGTCTTCTGTAGACAGGATGGGCCAGCAACAAATAAATGAAACTTGGTCTTCTTGGTAAACCATTAGGCACGAGGAATGACGACACAAGGGAAGGCAAGCCGCGATAATGCAAGTCATGTTTCAAGTTGACATTAGCGTTTCGTTACATGTTCATAACGTCTTCTAGCGAGGGTATAAAGTGTCAACCATTGGCGTGCTGGATAAATGATATAAATGATGATATAAAGATAATAACGATGGTCAAAGTAGAAACGATACGATATAGAAACTTAGCTATTTTATGTATTTAGAATTTATATACTATTTAGAATTCTTATAAAATAAAAGTCAGGGACAGCCAGATCCGAAGACAAATAAAAGATCTATCGGTAACCGATATACGAGGACCTCGCCAGAAGTACAACCCTAGTCTTATACGTGACTGCACACTTTTATGTGCGACCATACGATGCTGTTTGTATGTATACCGTCGTCGCCTTAAGCCTTAAGCTCCTACCACATGCACGTGATGCTTCGACCATCAAGGCAGCCGCGGTTCTGTGTGATATTTATTGTTATTTTATGACATTTATTTTTGAAAGTCCAGTGAGACTAACCGGAACTTTTTGCACTTTTATCAAAATGTGTAAGGCAGCTGGGAGCCCGCTCCTACCGACTTGGTGCAACACCCCGTGATTTCGTCTCAGATGTGTTTCAGGCAGTCCTCACGATATTTTCTGTACTATTAAATCTTACATTTTGTATGCTTGTCCCGTCGTCCTTGTCAAGAACTATATTTACAGTAATATTACCTAATTGTTATTAACTAATGTAAGTGCCACGCGAGTGCAGACGCGCACTTTCCTTTCAAACAGACAAGGTGCCAAGAGTGAAAATAGCCGCCCGTACGTTCGCGTCCCCTACCACCAATTATCGATTAATTTCGTTACGATATTTATTTCGAACACACTCTTCAAAGATAATTATGTGACTTAATATAGGTTTCACGCACGTACTTGATTTCATTTTATATAGTCTAACTGTTTAATCATCATCAGGCGAAATACGTCCACTGCTGAACATAGGCCTCCCTAATAGAAGGCCACTTTTGGTGAGCTGTTCATTGGGGGATTTGCAATAATCGCCACTCTTGGCATGCGGATTGGTGATCGCAGTAATGATCTTAATTTACACAGGAGAACGCTGCTGCCCGTCCCTGGGGCAATTCCTTAGTCAGCTTGACGACATCCACGGGAAGGTGGGATTGTTTAATCATCATCAGTTTGAAAGAGTCCACTGTTGGACATAGGCCTCTCTCAAGGTACGCCACTGAACCCGATCCTCGGTTCTTCTTATCCAGTTACTGCCAGCCGCCTTACGTAGATCGTCGTTCCATCTACCCAGAGACTGTTTAATTAAGTTCTTAAATTGTTATAACGTATTTACTAATTATACAAATTACAGACATTTTATTAGTTTATTGAATGCTAGCTTTTACGTTACTGATTCTTTTGTCTTAGATACATACAAGATTCCATTACTACGTCGTCATATGTGTGACATTCTCATACAATCAGTTGAACACAACGTTGGTTCAGCGGTCCTTTGTAAATTTGGGACTCACAGGAGCAGGTTTTATAGATTGGTAATATCTTATTCGCATTATCGCTCCACTCCATCTAGAGTTGAATAACTGACGATAATAAAATATAGAACTTTTATAACCAAGAACTACTACAGATTCTAATAAGGTCATATTATCTAGCTTGCAGTTAGCACATAGAAACAATCTTTTATGGCTAGAATCACTTATATACGTATCAATACCTAACTCTCATTATCGTATCCTAGTTTAAAATCTAATATCGATTTCTAATTAACTTTATATGTGTATCTTTTTATTATTATAGTATGTTTGGTGTAGTTTAAGCTCAAAATGTATTTATAAATGTACGTCCTAGTGAGAATGTTAAGGGTGCAGACTTTAATTTATTGTATATGTTAATTGTTTAATGTAATTGTGGTCTGTATCTGTTGTTTCTCCAATAAATAATAAATAAATAAATAAATTATAGGTATACCAATTCGTTTTTTTTCGTAATTTTGTGATAACTGACGAAAAAACTAAGCGAAAAATCTAAGTGACAAAGATGATCGCGTCTGTTTTTACAATGCCAATAATTGTATACTCCCTTCGTATTACGTGTTAGGTTGGTATAGTGTTTTTATTATCATTTTAATATTTATGCCATTTTACTCTCAAATATTAACGTAATGAAGAACAAAAAATATTTTATTTTTATTAATACAACAGTTCAGAAATGTAAAATCGATTTGAACAGCGAATGTCATGCCCTAAATCTGAAAGTATATAACTGTCTTTCTAAACTTCCCTTGCACAGCGCACAATATCAACAAATACACTCCCAAAATACTAAGAGGTTGATTCCCTAATCACCAGGCTTTAAACAAGGGCAACCGAGCAACCGCGCATCACTCTATCTGAAAAACACTATAGTAGGGGTCCAGTTTCCTCATTACCGGCAGAATTCCAGGGCCGCCATAAACCCGGGTCCTAGCGGGCCGAATGTAAAATGGGACTCGTTTTATGTAGACGGCGTTTTGATGGGCTTTTAAACAGCGCACCGACGACGACGCTCGACTCGGACGCCGCGGGTCCATAATATGGACCAGGTACAGTCAGCAAAGAGAATATATGCTTGTATACAAGTCACAAGGATGTTGAACTTCCTCATAAGATATTGAGGTAAATAGCAAGGTTTTTCTTTGTCACTTTATTAATGATATCAAACCTACAGAGTTTTATAAAGCCTTAGAAATATAGTCGTAAAATAGTTTTGATATATTTTTGTTTTGACCACGAATTGTAATACTGAGCGGGCGTGGGTTCGGCCTAGGAGGCGGTAAATGAGTTGGTAGTAATAAAATAGTTGTGTAGTCCACGCGAGCAGAGCCGCGGGCACAGGTAGTAACTAAATAAATATATACGAAACGTCAAGAGAAACAAAGTTAGCGCTGCATTTTTTACGGCGTATAAGCAAAGTTTATTCAGCTTGGTTGTCGGTAACTGACGAACTCGTACATAAAAGTATTCGGCAGAGTGTTCGAAGCTGTATGGCAAAGATTCTTTGCCTAGCCTGAAAATAAAAAAAAACATTATTCACTGATTGGTTATCTATGTTGTTATAATGAAACTGACCAATCATTGCGCCGAAAAACGATAAAATTGTGATTAGCGTTTGTAGCGGAGGAGTATATAGCATTATTTTTCTCCCTGTCAGACTATAATTAAAATAAAGCTATGGCGCTTACTTTGGTAAGTGCTGTGAAATTGTAATTTTCTGCATTTAGAATAGCTCATCTATTGAATCAACAGTTAAAATGGTTAAATCAACTCCTGCCATTCTTGTGGTGCGATGTCACTATTCTGAAGAGGACGTGTAATTGTAATAGCATTGCGTTCGGTCTAGACTCCAGACGTCTTTATCTTGACGTAGGTTCGTCCGTAATCCAAGGATTTACTGTCTTTACAGGTCTCGGGAGTGATTGGCCTTCCACGACCTAGGCCTAGGTTACCTCGATTATGGGTATTGTTAGTTTAAGCGGAGCGTATTTAATTGAACGTTACGCCATCCTGAGAAATATACTATGTAGGATGTTTTTCCCCCAAGTTTGATTTATTGGTCGAGTGGTGCGAGCGATACGTCAGGCGGCCATCACTCCCCACGCCACGTCGTCGCCCTCCGTGTTGTGCATTACCTGCCAAACTAAACAACGCGAGCCGGGGGTTAGGGGGAGGGCCGCGGCCTCCCGCTATCGAGCCGCGACGACGTCGGAAACCGCAGGCCCTGGTGACGCAGATACCTGCCGCCTGCCCTGCCCGCGTCCGGGCCTCTATCCACTTCACAGAACATTCTCCGAGCCGACCCCCGTCAATAGCGACAAGTTGTGCTGACGAGAACACTCCCGGTCGAAGTCATAACAATAAGCGAACTCTTTTTATGCCCCACAGCGTAACTCACCACCGGGGCCAAAGCAACTTGTCAAAACTCCGATAGATAAGGTTTTGCCTCCACGTAGCTTTATCCCGATTGCCGTGCACCGATTAAACGTAACAAAAAACGAGCATGGAGCCGCTCGCTGCTGCCGTGCAGCCAGTCCGGAGCGATAACAAACAGAATTCGGCAAAAAAGCACTCGACGCGACCGAATCGATGACCGGGGCTTTATTTCAACTTTATCGTTTTTGCGTCGCCCATAACTTGGCACCCTCTATGTTCGCCGAAAGCCAGTAAGTATGTAAATTACGGTCGCGAGCGGCCGTCCTCGGGTGCCCACTTATCTATTCAAATTCGGCTCCGGGTGCGGGGTTGCGTCGCCGGCCCACGCTAATCAAAATCCGATCAGCCATTAAGTCCTCTCGCTATCTGCGCTTAGTTTACGAGCGGGGGGTTAAGGGGCGGCGAGGGGGGCGCCGTGATCACTTATTTATGTGTCGGGGGCTCGCTCGGTGACTGAAAAACTACCCTCGCGTCGTCGGAGCGGCGGCGCGGGCGCGGGCGAGGCGGCGAGGCAGCCAGGCACGCGAGATGCGCGCCCATAAACCCGACGCGGCTTTGTAATCAACCAAGCCGCGCTTTTTATGAGCCCGCCTTTGCAGTCTCTGCTCGGGATAAATTTAACCCGCTGGCGCTATCTGATATTGAGGCGGCGTGTATAAACTTTTATACGTATTCACAGGCGAAATATCGCGTCAACTTTTCCACTTTGCACTGCATTTCCTCGCCAATGCGTTTCCATCTCGTTCACCTTTGCCGTTCTCATGCATTAATGAACGAACGTCACATAAAAGTAGATGCGTTCGAGTGAGCGAGGAGCGTGGGAGGTTGGTCGGGTGGGTGCTTGGGTATATTATCGCTGACCGCCACGGATAGCGTGTATTTTTGCCGCCGCGTAGGCACTGCGGGGCTTATAACATGCTGACGGGATCGAGCGTGGCAGAAATAGTGGAAATAATCCTCTTAAGAAATTATTTTGGGATGGCAGACAATTTTAGTATTTCTTATCATGGTGGTCCCTGTTTTGTCCATCCATATACCTCCTCCATTCGTCTCCTTATCCTTTCTCTCATCGCTTCATCTTGTACCCAATCATATGTTCTGAAATTGAAGTACATCTCATTTATAATTTGTGATAGGTCTGGATAAGGCCGCATGTTTTGTTTTTATAGAGAATTCAAAGAAGATGGAATCTTGTTCCACGCAATTTTTGAATTCGTTTACATTAAAAATATCTAATTTGTCAGAAGTAATCAGTGGCAAACCTCTCATTTCTTGTGTATTTCCAATCGCTACATACTTTACTCATGTATACTTGCACGGATCTTGAGGTCTGGTACCGGTTATTATGACGGTCACAACTCAAGATCCGTGCCGCCGCGCCGCATATTGTATCCGCTGTTCACATCCGCTGTCGCCACCTCCTCGCCACCGTGACAGCTGCCGTCACAAGTGCGGTGTAGGCAATATACGGCATTATCGTATTTTTACAGAGATCGATGGGCAGCGTCGAACACCACCTGTGCTTTCTCGTCTCCTAACGTCGATTACACGCTACAGCGACAACTTGGAGTTTGAGAACTGTGGTGCTTTATTTGTTAGTGTTAATTTTTAGCGAAAAATAATAGTAATTAAGCACATACTTTAGTCTCCCCTTAATTTTCAGAATGCAATATAATTTAAGCGCTGATTTTTGGGACAAACGGGTTCTGGAGTGAAGGTTGTAAAGTAAGCGCAGCGTGGGATGCCCCCTTTGCCAGATAGGTGGCCGGAGGCGGGCTTCATCGGGAGGTGAAGTAACGGTGTGGTGGCGCTCACTGGGGAACGCCTATATCCAGCAGTGGACGTCAATTCAATAACTCTTTATTGCACGATAAAAATACACAGATATAAAATACCTTACATTAGTACATCTGGGCGGTGTTATCGCTCGAAGCGATTTCTTCCAAACCAAACGTCTCAAGTGTGCATGGTAGACATAAGAATGACATCGTGGTAATATGAAAACAAAACTTTAACCAATTACAAAGATCTTTTAAATCTCAGACCAAAACATGATTTGTGAGAATCACATCAAGGAAAGTGTCGTCTATCATCACAAAATCGGTATAAATGTATTGATTCTCACTCTCACCCGGGCCCTGTCCCTAAGACAACCGAAAAAAAAACGATCATCAAACACGGCAAACGAATTTCGTTGGAAATGCTTGAAGAGACTGGCGTATAGTTGTCGAAGACCGTTTATCTAGATCACCAAGTTTCATAACTAGTTATCTGGATGGAGCAAAAGTTCTAGCAAAAATGGACTCACTTTCCATAAAGGACTAAGTTGGGGTGCAGGTAATGGAGCAGAGACAATGTGAAAGTGCAAACCAATGAGTTTGTAGTTCAACAACAAGAAATACATTTTGCCGACACGTAAGCAACGACGAAAATCTGGCGACTCCATTTACGCACCTACCTACGTACTGAAGCTATATTTTCCTGCGTATTCTTGGAAGTACGAGTATAGGTAGGTATTACGCTGTTGGACCGAATCTGATGTACTTGTAGCTATATGGGTGTAGAGTCGCCTCTGTCGGCGACTCGCCGATAACCGCAAGCGTCTGGGAGCGCGCGTGCAGTTCGTAATTTAGCGGACAAGATGGCGGTCCGCGGTCATAGGGCTGACACTTTTTTTCATGCATTATATAATTCATTACTCAATAATTGCTGTGTGGTTCCCGGCCTTGAACATGCACCCCCAATCTTCCGTGTGGGTATCGTCTCAAGGTGACTAACGGAATGCATCAGGGGCGGGCAGCAGTGTTCTCCTGTATATTAAGCGCATTACTACGCCTGCCAAGCCTGCCATTATGGCAAATCGGATTTTGTGTGCATATGTGAACGCATCAGTGAGTTTCATTTACAATAAAACAACTAATAGCGTTACCAAGTTTCCTAATCAGTACTAGAGAGTCTAATTACGCTCCGCCCTCCTCTATTCCTTCCACTTTAGTGATGCCGACCGGTGACAAATGATCTGCGTGTAGCCTTGTAATGTAATGGATATGATAGCGGCAGTTAGGTTTATTACGCTTTCGCCTAATTAATGTCACCAAGACCAACATTGATTTGACCTTCTTGAAACTTCTTTCATTATAGTAATATTTCAATAGTTACCACTTAAGCAAATTGTACTAAGTTATAAAGTTAAGTACCTGTCCTTAGTAAACCCACGACCCTGGCGCTCGACTCTAACGACTGAGCTACTACTAGTCTGGTCGGTGTTCTGCTTTTAATCTGTGGAATAAATACAATTAACTATATATTAATATATAAATAAATACATATTAATTATATATGACAACCTCCGTGGCGGAACGGGTAACTCTCGGACTGCTACGCCGGAGGTTGCGGGTTCGAATCCCGCTAGGGGCAAATGTTCGTATGATGAATATGAATGTTTGTACCCAAGTCTTGGATGTTTATATATTTATTTAAGTATGTGTATCCGTTATCTAGTAACCATACCACAGGCTCTGCCTAGTTTGGGACTGGATAATCGGTGTGAATGTCTGAGATATTTATTTTATTTATTTATATAAATAAATATTTCATATATTCATATACATACACTTGCCTAATCCCAAACTAAGATTTTTCCCTGGGCTATAGGAATTAAACAAGGATTGGGCAATTCACAAATATAAAATCCACACCGGGACCAACTTGTAAAAAAGTTGTTCGTTCCCAGTGGGAATCGGAACCCACGACCTCTGGTGCTCGAGTGACCAAGTCAGGTCTGTATGCTGGCAGTGGCAACCCTGCCGCGCACGGTGGTGCGCGGCGGCGCGGGCGTCGCGTCCGGTCGCCGCTATCGCCGCAGGATGATCGGATGAATCGTTGACATCGCGCCAGCAGCGCGGTGGAATGACCGCGCGACTTTAATTGTCGCGTCACCTTCGCGCAAGGGCGGCCTCGCGACGCCCGCCCGCCCGCGCCCCGCCGCTCGCGGTGCCCCCCGCGGCGCCCTCGCCTGCGTCACGTTACCTATGACGGTCAGCCACCCGGGTTTTATAAGCAGACTCACAATCAGTAACACGTCGGGTATAGTCTATTGTTTGGTGGGCGGGTCAGCATAAATAACTCTGCTGCCTAATTTAATAACCTAGTGTCTGCGGATGACTAAATTTGTAATTGGAAATTGTCACATAATATTATGTTATTCAAATTGTTAAAAGAATATGCAGTTGCTAGGTTTACAGACAACCATATCTTAAATTATAAATATTTTGTCTCTTTTTTTTACGCCTCTGACTATCCAGTACACTTATAACGTACGAAGCAAACCAACCCTTTTTGCATATTTTAGATATCATGTTATTAAATTGGACAGCCGAACTACATGCATACACACATGCATACGTACATAATGCTCACGCCCTGGTCCCAGAGGGGTAGGCAGAGACGATCCATCGTGCTACTTTGCACGATTCAACGTCGCAAATCGACTTTCCTAACTCGAACTCTCTATGTATATATCTCTCTCGTACAGTGTTATGTGAGTATACATTGAGGCTTCTACGATAGGCGTGTATCTATCTATACTAATATATTATAAAGAGGTAAAGTTGGTGAGGTTGTGAGGTTGTAGCGGGTAATCTCTGGATCTACTGAACCGATTTTGAAAATTCTTTTACCAATAGAAAGCCTCGTTATTTGTGAGTGTCATAGGCTATATATTAACCCGAAAAATTAAAAGACTTTTGCGTGGTAGTCGGAAAATGTTTACCGCCCGATGAAGTCGGGTCAGCTAGTGTGAGTGCTGAATGCATACTGCATTGCTCTGTATACAAAGTAATATTATAATAACTATATTAAAGAGTAATTTCATTGAACACTGACCCTTGGCTGCATCATGCCTGATCTAGTTCTTCTCTAGCTCAGATAACTACAATTTGCGTATAAATAAATACATAATTGCTCTTTTAATTATAATTACACAGGCAGTTGAAAAGGTTATTTACTTTGATAACATCTGGACGGGGTTAGCTGCCTTCGGGGGAGGGCGAGGACAGTTGAGGACTCTAGTAAAATAGGATAGTAATATCTTTGCTTCTAAATGCTAGAAAATGAATGAAGATGCTAGCGAATTAAACATATTTTTCTTTACTAGTGATTGAGTGCATATACTGAGTAGAGTAATCAGTGCGTCTTGCCTGTCATGACCTACGGTGCAGAAACGTGGACACTGACAGTGGGCCTGATCCATAAGTTTCAAGTCGCTCAGCGAGCTATGGAGAGGGCTATGCTCGGCGTATCTTTGAAGGATATGATTCGTAATGAAGAGATCCGACGAAGAACGAAGGTGACCACGGATTGGCACGCGCAGGGTGGGACGCCCCGCCGCCAGATGGACCGACGACCTAAAGAAGGTGGCCGGAAGCGGCTGGATGCGGAGAGCGGGGACCGGGTGTGGTGGCGTTCATTGGGGAAGGCCTATGTCCAGCAGTGGACGTCTAAAGGCTGACATGACTGAGTAGAGTATATACATTCGTTTTAACAATGTTGGCTCTACGTCAGGTAGCGACATCTGTTGTCATTCGACGAAGCGTAGTTTTATTGTTGTTAGGAATTAAGCAATGATAGTTCATAAAATCAAATCTCAGTGTGGTTCGCGGCTTAGAATAGGGCCACACCCAATCTTCCCGTGGGTGTCGTTAAGGCGACTAAGGGATTGCACTAGGGACGGGCAGCAACGTTCTCCTGTGTACATTAAGATCATCTCTGCGATCACCAATCCGCCTGCCAAGCGTAGTGGTTATGGTAAATCCGCCAGTGGTCAATCCACCAAAAGTACCATTCTATTGGTAAGGCTTATTTATGTTCAGTAGAAAAGCGGTATCGTAATCAGGTAACTAATACGATCTCACAAAGATGCAGAAGTATGAAAGTGAATCAATAAGACAAAGAAATCTTCGTAACAAGTCGTAAAACATCATCATCAGGTAATTTTTGTCTCCACTGCAGGAGCACAACCCTCTCTCATCTGCCGAAGACAGACGGAGGATTTGGCCTACACTCCCCGCGCTGGCCAGACGGGTTGGGGAGGCCTGATTGATGTTTTATAATGTATTCCCTTAGTCGCCTTGTACGACATCCACAGGAAGAGTTGGAGTGGTCCTATTCTACTCTACCGGAAACCACACGGCAAGTCGTAAAACGACAACAACAAATTACCAAATAAAATCATTTAACAAAACAAGTTTTATTCAAATAACTTTACCTCTGGTTTGTATTAAAATTGACACTTTCACGGGCACAAACTGCCTTTGTTTCCATCCCCCACCCCCGCGCCCTCTCGCTTTCATTCATGCTGAATGCCCAACTCAACTAAAACAAACTTTATTTCAATTTTTATGTATGTGTGTCTTATCGTGTCAGGCCGGACTGCGCATGTGTGCGTCTGTTTGGTCAAAGATGAGACTTTCATTGGGTTTTGCTATTATGCCTACTAGTGGTAGTCTTTTGAAGGTTTTGAAGGTTAAATGTCCCTTGAAAATTCGATCATTGAAATGAAATGGATATAAAAAAAATTTAACAAACGTCGACTAAGGCCTTTTGCACATTATAAGAAAATTTCTTGTGTCTTATGAGAAATGTCTTATAAGAAATCCAGTCGCATTGGTTGTTATATGAGACCATACATACGTATTACAAGACATTTTTTCTTATGTCGGATCAGATACGCGCATAGTATTTTTTCTTGTCTGGTCTTATAATGTGCAAAAGGCTTTAGCCTAGAGTTCTTAATGTCCCAAAAGGTGGAAAAAGGGTATGAGTTTGAGTATTCAAGAAAAAGCATAAAGAAATATATTATTTAGTTAAAATAATGTCAATGTATTACATAGTGTGACCAGGGGGCCAATTCTACTAACGCATTTTCGGATAAAACGCAACTGAACTGCAGCTGAAACGCAGGTTTTAACACTTTTCATATTCCGCTGCGCACAACGTTTGTACTTCAGCTGCGTTTCAGCCGTAGCTAACGTTTAAACAAACTCCAGACGTTGATGAAACGAACGTTCCGTGACTTCGTATTCTGCTAATGATTTTTGTACATTTTGACAGTTGTCTCAGGTAAAAACGGAACGCTACGCTGTCAAAATAGCGTTTATTAAAAAGTTGGTAGGAAGGTACTTTTTCACACACGCAGTTCAGACGTTACGCTTAAATTTATGCAGAAAAAAGTTATTTTCACACAAAATAAGGTAGTAGGTACAAGTATTATGTGGTCTACTCTCAACTGTAATAGAAATAATCAGCGTTTAATAAACAATTAGATGTTTACTTTTCACAAAGGATGGTACTAGATCGTCGCAAATAATTTCGAGAAAAGATAACACTAATTATAAAAAACGTTAAGTACATTTTCAATAAACTTGTAATAAACTAAGAATTTTATAATGAAATACCGCTATATACGTACCTACTCATTTTTTTTGTTAACAGCATTATGTTCAAGTATGACAAATACTAGATTAGTACATAATTTAAAATTTCTGTGTTTAGGTTTTAATTTATAAGGATACCAATAGAAAATTTTTAATTTTAATTTAATTTAACTAATAAATGATACAATAAGAATTAAAACAATATAAACTTACAATTTTATGGATATACGAGTACAATGAACAACAAGAAACATATGCGAAAATTTATAATCAATAGCAATAATACAACATGTACTCTAAACGCGAACATTTCCCGCGCTTTCGAGAAAAATAATGTCGTATCTATGGAAAATTCGCACAATCGAGAATCGAGTAACGAATACTTACAAAAATACTAGGTTCGTCTCTAATAGCTGAGTAACGTGTGCGTTCCGTCTGCGCTTCGTCTTGCGTCGGTTATCGTTTCAAGTAAAACAATGAGTAGAATGTCAATTTGAGTTTAGAAAGGAGTTTGACTGTAACTTAAACGTAACTGTTGTTTAAACGAACGATAAATGTTGATAATAGTAGAATTGGCCCCCTGGATTCTTATATTTTAACTTCGTTTTATATTAATAAAAAAAAAGTGTGACTTTGGAGTTTAAGTCGTTCTGATGATAAGTGAAATACTTCTCAGTTATGTATTATCATATCGTCGGCTAAACATGTACATTTCATTTTGGCTGCTTTTGTGTTACGAACTCTATTTTGTAAACATTAGGATATATAATCGCAAATCAGCCCAAATTGAGTTGGCAGGTTAAAACGTTTAGCTGACGATACAGTGTTGGGACTTTAAAAATATCGTTTTTAATAGATATAAGATTTATATAAAAAGAGGAGCTTATTTGACCTGGTGAAATAGAATCTATCAATAATACTTTGTGTATTTACAGAAGGTTTCTATTTCACAAGTAGGTAGAAATTATAAATCTATTACATTCTCCAAATAAAGTTGATGCAACAGCTGGGATCAAAGCAATGGCGACTCGCCTCAGGGTCGCTATAAAACTTATAATCTTTGTGATCGCAGTCGCAAACACATAAATATGTAGGAGGTATCGCCACAGATAAACTTGTAAAAAGTTATGAATGAAACCGAGAGTGCCTGTAGTAGAGTTGTAGACTCCCCCCTCCGCGCCGCGCCCTCCACCCCTCGCCCTCCCGTAGTCGACGATTTGTTTCACGCATTAGTTTTATTTTGTTTTGACTTGTTTTTATAGAATCGTGTAATGGTCTGTTGTGTCGCCCGTATTGTGATTCCATGGCTGTTTTTATTAATGATGCGTTTAGCAGCGTTTTTGTTTTATGATTATTTGATTTGTTTTGGTTGATGAGTTTGTATCATTAGATGACGCGATGATTATAATGTAATGGCGATTTATCCTGCTTATTAATCCTCTTTGTATTTTTCAAGTATTTAATTATCTCTTCTTTTCTTATATATTTTAGTGGGATATTCTGGTTAAGTGAGATTCCAGATTCCTTTTCCTCGAAGCCACTCTGCTCTTTTCTACATTAGGTATATAAAAATTGTAAAGTAAAGAACATTTTAGTTCCATAAAGATTTATATCGGAAGAGTTTATTTATTTTTCAAGAAATATCTTGAAAGCGAAGAGTACGCGTTCCACCATAATTCGAGACTTTTCAGTCTGCTCTTAGTGTAGTTTCTACATCTTTTACATGAAGTGAAGGATCGATGCGTTCCACGATGTGTTCCAGTAACTTTCACAGGACAGCGTTCTATGATTAGCTTCTAGTATCCATATATCCTCTGTTTCCCTCTAGATCGGGTTTCCATCCAGATTATCATCCTAGGCATGGCAAAAAATACTTGTAGGTATATTACGCTTTAATTTCAGAAGTTGATTATATTTATTCTTTGGAACTGGATTTCTCAACCATTTATTAACTCAGAATGGCCGTCAGAAACCGGCTCCACTTTAGTCTGACTATTTGGCTGCCTAAATTTTACTTCCACTCTGCGAGCTAGATGTCTCCACTAAATCTTTACACATAGTTAATGGTGGTGATAAATATATAATTAAAATATATTCTAAATATATAATTTATGTTTAAAAAATCAACAATAATAAATATTACATATATACATACATCTCTTCTCTGTCGATCCCTCACTTCTGAGGATCGCGACCGTATAAAATACATACACGTGTCTAATCCCAAACTAGGATTTTCTCTTGTGCTATGGGAATTAAGCAAGGGTTGGATAATTCACAATTATAACATCCAGACCGGGACTTGTTACAAATTGTACAAAGTTGTCTGTACCCAGCGGGAATCGAGCCCACGACCTCTGTCGCTCGAGTCCATTGACCAAGCCATTAGGCCAACGAGGCGGTCGAATGCAGCAGTACATATTGAAAATACAATACAATACACTTTATTGCACAAACAAATACAGTTACACGTTATAAAAGTTACAAATAGTACAATTTAGGCGGTCTTATCGCTTTAAGCGATTTCTCCCAGACAACGTTTGGGTAGAAAATATTATGCCAGAGAAATTGTAGGTTGCGCTGACTAGGAAATTTAAATGATAAATAGGTACTTATATGACTATAATAAATAACCTATAATAAATGTAACATAGAAGGATGATTCTAGTATTTAACAGTGGCCTGATCGCTTTCTGCGATTTTTTCCAGGTAACCATTGGGTGATAGGAAATTATTCAATGAGTTGAGTAATTAAACAATCATGAATTTTATTGTTCAAGCTTATATATACTACACAATAAATAGTACATAAACTAAATATGTGATAAGACTGATAAGATAACAGTTTATCTATGAATTATGTATGCTTCATTGTTATGTGAAATACCTACTGCGGGATTGGATCTGCCCTAGCGTTGTCTACCAAAAACACAAGGTGGTTGGCCCCACACTTTGGCAATCGATTCTTTTGTCTCTGTGTACATAAATTTCTTAAGTAATTCAACATTTGAAGCTGAATTATAATAAGTAGTATCATATGCACTTGCGACGAACATATGACACAGAAGATTACTATGTATGGACGTTTCTTTTCACGGGATTTTATTAACTGTTTTAATGAACATCCTGGGACTCTCAGAAGCAAAAATTAAAAAGTATATAATATTTATCCAATTATGAAAAGATAATTGCATATTACTTGTATTTTATTTTATTGGTCGATAAGGAAGCGGGAGGCGGAAAAGAGTTATAGATTACTAGCTGTTGCCCGCGACTTCGTTCGTGTGGACAGCTTACCTACCAATTATTATGTATTTCCCGTAGGAATGAGATGTAATTTTTTTTTCGGGATAAAACTATCCTGTGTGGACTTAACCTATATCCAAACTTTCGCATATATTATATAATGCCGTGTGGTTTCCGGTAGAGTAGAATAGGACCACTCCAACTCTTCCCGTGGATGTCGTACAAGGCGACTAAGGGAATACATTATAAAACATCAATCAGGCCTCCCCAACCCGTCTGGCCAGCGCGGGGAGTGTAGACCAAATCCTCCGTCTGTCTCCGGGAGATGAGAGAGGGTTGTGCTCCTGCAGTGGAGACAAAATAACCTGATGATGATGATGATGATATTAGTGGGATTAAGTAAGCGATGTGGAATGTCCATATTTATAGGTATACTAATTGACTACATGAAACAATAAATGATATGAATATAATACATAAATAAATCACAAACAATTGATGAATAAAATTTTAAATATATATTGGCAAAATTCTGAAATATCCATATTAAATAGATAAATGACACTACCTAATTCCGATTTTACTTGCCATAAATGTAACTCTCCAAGGAGTACATAAACAAATACATCATTTGTATTACGTATCATCGTAAATTATTATGTACAACTTCATTGTTCTGTATGGCCATAACATTGTTATAAATTTCCAAATAGCTTGTTGCTGGTGAAATATTTAAGTTTTTCAGCTTTGTGTGTTGTTGACTGTGTCATGCAATGTACTATATTTAAATATATGTTTAATAGAGACTTTATAAAAACAAACAAACAAAAACCTAATTCCGACTCCTGATTATCATACATGTTGGTACCTAGTGTTTTGCTATGTATCTCATTAGCAGTCGATATTGTGTCATGTCCACAGTATGTTCCATATACAGAGTTAAATTCATCTGTAATGAACATGTTGTACGTACTTATGTCGGTGGGATTGGCTCGCCGGCTTGCATTCAGTTCAGATGCATGCAACAAGACACGTGTGGTCGAGCGCGAGCCGTGGCAACTAGGCCGTACGTGCATTGGGCCTGCGATGCATGTACTTTGCATGTCTGTTTGTACATACATACATGTTTAGTTACTTTATGCCATTTAAAAGGCCGCCGCCGCTGAAATCACTATTTGAGAGCTTCTTGAAAAAATAACGTGTTAAATATTCTTTATTCTTTTTATGTAGGAATTGATATTATTTTCTAAATCGATATTCCATATATTCGTATGTCGATGACTTTCTAGAATCAATCGTATGTAAATGAATAAAACTATAAAAAAAGGTTTGTTTAAGAAAATAACTTAGATCTACTAAATAAAAGAAATTTTCAATTTTATGTTACAATTTTTCTGTTGAAAAGATCCAGTAAAAAGTTTTTCTTTCCAAAAAAGACGTGAACATGAAAGAGTGTATATTTATCTCATTCGCACATGAGGATTAATGCGGTGGAAATAGAGGTAAAACTGACTGGGCCCCTTTGAAAGACTGCTCTGAGCAGTGACTGCCCCTTAAAATTAAACTAAGTTATTGCTAGTATAGCAGTATAAAGTGCTTCTTATGCCCCATTTATGTTCTATTGTATGTTTGCCCGTTTCGACCAGGATACACTGCCCATGGTCTCGAGCTGACTGGAGAGGTGTCAATTAAACGGCACAGTAGCTGCTCATCATCAGGTTATTTTGGTCTCCACTGCAGGAGCACAACCCTCTCTCATCTGCCGGAGACAGACGGAGGATTTGGCCTACACTCCCCGCGCTGGCCAGACGGGTTGGGGAGGCCTGATTGAGGTTTTATAATGTATTCCCTCAGTCGCCTTGTACGACATCCACGGGAAGAGTTGGAGTGGTCCTATTCTACTCTACCGGAAACCACGCGGCATCGCTGCGTAGTAGCTGCTCAACCATCAATTATTATTGGATAGTCACGGCACCCCAAACTTACGGTATCCTCATCTCGTCGTTGCCGTTGAGTGAATTGAAAACCTCTTGACATTTTTGCCTTCGTTTGTTTCATATAAATTTTCCGAACGAATAAAAATAAAAAAATGCGAAGAACACGACAGAATGAGCTTTTAACACATGTGGCGCCATCTATGATGACTTAGACGAAATGATTCTTGGACAAAATGCGTTATGAGACTTGATAAAAAGTCTTGGACAAAACGAGATTTGGACGAATTGGTACCCAGACCAAACTTTCTACTACATTTTCTACAGAATATCTCTCTTTCAGATTTTCATTTTATAGGGTAAGTATTTTAGGATAAATCGTTCACTGGATTCGTCTATAACAAATACGCGCCGTTAAGGTTCTTCGGTAATTATTTAAACTGTTCACCGATTCCCTAAAGGCGCCTATAAACCTGCAGTATGACCAAAGATTACTCCGGTTATCTCTATACGCTATGCAGTCTTTCATGCCCCTGGCCGGGCGCTGCAGCTCCGTCCATTACTATGACGGTGCAACTGCCAGCCGCAGTAATAGGACTGCGATACGGTGATGAGACGCGCGGATGTAACATCCATAAATGATAAGGTTATTTTATTTCACTTTTACATCTTAAAATCTCATACATCTCATTCTAGTATCGTAAAAGGGATCGTCATATAATAAATTAATATACAAAATATAATATACAGTGTAAAAATTTACAACGTATATAACATAATATCTATGTCAGTATATAATAATAAATAAATGTCAAAATATACTTGGTATTAAATAACCACAAATTAAATGTCAGAGGGCCTACCAATTTATATGTATAGTTTAATATATTTTCCTTTAACAGAAAACTATCCTCGATTGATAAATACAGGTAATATCCAAAAAAATTGATATAATATATGTTTGGCAGCCGTACTTACGGTCCTGGATATTAAAACACAAGAGTAAATGCTACATATTAAATTAAAAAGTGAGCAAAGTGTACGCCGTACACAATGTGGGTTAGGTTCTGTAATTTTTTTTATGTTGGGAATATCTAAAAAATTCCTTTAATGCGTAGCTTGCCCAACATAGTTCTTACATGTATGTGTCAAATTTCAGCTCAATAGGTCTAGTAGTTTCCCTATATGGGCATACGTTTGACGGATCTCTAAAAAGAGTGATCTCCAATTTTATTGATGTTTACCGCTAATTTAGATTCTAGCGAAGAGAGTCAGCGGTATAAACAAATACTCTGATGAAAGTTCGATGGCGTAATACTGATTATTGAGATAATCATGAATTCTGAAGAATCCCAGATTCACGGCACGGCATTCATTGCGTATAATATAATGGGAAGTATCTGGGGATAGTTAAATATATCTGCTATTTCTTACCATGATTCATTGGTAAATCCAGGACACCTGCGAAAGTATTTTAAATGAGATGGGATAATCGCTACGGCGCCCAATGTGGTGCTGAGCATAATGACGTCATCCGAGGAGCTCGTATTCCAAGTTCGTGAGAGCGTGCACATCGCAAGCAAGCTGGAGGAGCTCCCTGCCTTATAGCAATCACTAACCACAAGTAAGCATATGCCACTATACTTAGATAATATATCTAAATAGATAGTATTCGTAATAGTAATAGTAAAGTGGGATAAGTCCGCCTTTGTACACAGTTTAATTCCCATTTTATTATTGTTGTTGTTGTTATTTTTGGTAGAATAAAGCGTTTACATACATACATACATACATACATACATACATACATACATACATACATACATACATACATACATACATACATACATACATACATACATACATACATACATACATACATACATACATACATACATACATACATACATACATACATACATACATACATACATACATACATACATACATACATACATACATACATACATACATACATACATACATACATACATACATAGTACATACTTCAATTTTTTTTTATATTTCAATCAATATTATGTGTACGTAAACATTAGTTCGTTTCGATGTCTTTTGGCTAAATTTTAAATACATTGGGTTGAAAAATAGTACAGTGATAGCTCATAGCTTGGAATTAACATACTATAAGATATATTTAATCTCGGAAACTTAAATGGTTCCTAAGTCATCTATTAACATTATAAAACATCAATCAGGCCTCCCCAACCCGTCTGGCCA
This sequence comes from Esperia sulphurella, assembly GCA_947086405.1. Classification (NCBI taxonomy): domain Eukaryota; kingdom Metazoa; phylum Arthropoda; class Insecta; order Lepidoptera; family Oecophoridae; genus Esperia; species Esperia sulphurella. Next base: position 3,804,814 of record OX352274.1, on the reverse strand, counting down.
GCGCGGGGTGTGTAGGCCAAATCCTCCGTCTGTCTCCGGCAGATGAGAGAGGGTTGTGCTCCTGCAGTGGAGACAAAAATAACCTGATGATGATGATGATGATGAAGTCATCTATTGACCGATTTATCTAAAATCAATGCCAGCAAAAATAAGTTTTAACAACAATATGTTAATTGAACAAGTATCGTTTATGAATTTCCCTAAAACTCGATCAGTTTCTCAAGGATATAATCTCATCTCTATTCTATAGTACCTGTATAAATAGTAGGTACATTATAAAATTATCATTCGTCCATACAAAAAAGCTCGTAAGAAGGCGATCTAATTCCCTCTCGAAGAGGGAAAGTCTGGGAGGATAGTGAAATAATTCGTTGTCGGTCGGCGGGCGGTCGTCCACTCAGAAAATGAGCTGAGTCGCAGGTCCGCGCGTACTCAGCAGCACTCAGCAGTCGGCGAGTTGGGCTCAGCTGCACATGCGGGCGAATTTTGCATCGAACTCTCGTGTATAGCAAGATGTGTTAGGTCACTACAAGTAAAAGCGGCTTTCGGAAAAGTCACCTAACAAATCATCAGACGAGTTGGACTCAGCTATAAATTCGGGTGAATTTAGTATCGAAATGTCAGACTATATCAAACGTTAAGAAATATACAACTTTGTAAGAAATTACAATACGCAATAATTAAAAGAAATGGAAAAGTCTGAGAGTCGATTGATAGAGTTCTTTGGGCAGATAGTTTTAAAATGAGCTTACTCGCAGGTCCGCGTTTACTCAGCGGCACTGAGCAGTCGGTTGACGGGTTGTGATCAGCTGATCACAGTAGAGTGAATTCTGCATCAAGTTCTTTGCGCAAATTGACTGTTAGAGTTTCCGCACTACTACTGAGTCTAGAGGTTAAATGTCTAGAGATTACCTGTCTTAAAGGGAAAGTCTGGGATTCCTTGTAGATTAGTAGCTCCTTAGAAAATGTCTGACAAGCTGTTTGCAGTTTACGGTTATTGAATCATTATATCGTATCATAGTAATTTGTTATGTGCGTTGGATTGGAACTTTGAAATCATTGATGATCGCTGTTAAATAAATTCCATTGTCGATCTTAGTAATTAGGCACAAAAGTTCGGTAGGATCGGAGGCCGTATGTCGCCTCACCACGAATGGTATATGAGCTGCGTCAACACGCGAGCTCTCGCCTCGGGATTGCGACGAAATAGGGACCCGGTAATAACTACCTCTCTGTCTTATACATACCCTTGTATGTTAGGTATAATTCGTTCTGATTTCCCTTAACTATTCATTCAAAACGAGTTTTTATTCAAACAGTACCTATGCACATTCTGTATTCTCCTTTCCAAGTTAATTTTCATAAAATAACAAACGCTAATTGCATCTCATAGCATTGCGGCAACATGTAAATGACAGGGATATTAGTTGCAAAAACAGGTTTGTATTAGCATGCATACAATAGTAGTGTTCTAAATCTACGCTACCGAAAGATGGGCTGTATAGCCCCTTGGATCTTTGCCTACAGAGACTATATATGTATTTCACCCCGTTCATTCATTTCCTCAATTTATTCAGATCTTTTCTCATCTTTTATCATAGAATAGAGGTAATCTAAGTCTTTTGTAAATCATGTATAATTTTATTGGAAATAGAAATGATTTAAAATGTTGAGTAATTTTTTGTAAAGTAGCTATAAGGGTATGTCTACTAAAAACATAGTAATCCATGAGTACTAATTTTGCTGTCCATTTGGAACAACATACATTTTTTGTATTGTTTTTGATACGCAAATGCGTTTGTTTTCGTAAGCCAACGGATTATGACCTGAAGTGATATAGGTAGCACTGTGGGCTTCATGCGACCCTGCATTCTGCGTAGGTATGTGTAAAATGTGGAATGACCTTCCCTCTGTGGTTTTTCCACATCGCCGAGATACCTATGTGGTTGTTTAAAAGAAACTTAAAAAGTCCTTCAAGGCCGCCGCACTGGCATGCAAGTACACGGTAACAACAACCTTGATTGATCGTTTAATTTCGTTCCCCGACCATTTCATTCATTTCACTGATCAAACGCAAATAAAATGTTCATTCATATGAGATGATTCTTCCCGAGTTTTTTGGACAACAGTTAGTTGTGTATTTGTTTTTTCTGAAATAAAATATACTTCGGGCATAGAATACTTAATAATACCTTCGGGCTTTTGGTGTTTAGCAATTATAGGTTGTATATTATGCAACAAATGTATGTGCGTGTGTACACTATGAAGGAAACATAAATAAACGTAACTAAGTTGATCTTAAATCAGTGAACTTCCTAATCTCAATCCTTACTAAAGCTTACTATATATGTAGTAAGGGAAGTCAGTGACAATATCAAGACCAGCGTTGGTCTAAGACACTCTAGTACTGATAGTAAACAGAAAATAAAAAGTATCGTGATTATACTGATGGCATTATTGTCAATTTCTTTAAACAAACAAAAAAAATCATTCATATTCTGGCTATGAATACTCTTCTTATAGGCTGTTTTAATGTTCTGCTTCCAGATTGCTTTTAAATTTACTGTACGTTCAAAGAAAATAAACTGACTATTTCGTAGAAGGCACAGCTTTATGACCAAGATATATACATATAGAAGTGGTATGGCTGTATGTATATAACGGTATATATCCTCGTTACATAAACTGAACGGCGGCGCGGCGACGCCTGGACGACCCGTCCGACCAAAATGCGGGCACCTGACGCCCGCTCTCTGGAACGGGTGCGGGTATGGTCAGAAATGGCGCGTTTTGTAAAAGAAATTATAGTCAGTTTTTGATATCGAGAAATCCGGCGAATTGATTACTTTACCAACATTTCTGGACTGGAACTGGAACACATTCTTAGCAAAGCGACGAGGCCTGTCTGATGAATAGGTAATGGTATTTCTATCATCAGCCAAAATTGAACATGAGCCTCTCCAATAGAATGCCACTTTTGGTGGGCTGTCCATTGAGGGACTTGCCATAATCGCCACACTTCGCATGACTGGTGATCGCAGTAATGATCTTAATATACACAGAAGACCGCTGCTACAGTCCCTGGTGCAACCCCTAAATCGCCTTGACGACACTCGCGGGAAGATTGGGGTGGCCCTATTCTAAGCCGGGAACAATGCGAGCGAATGCAGTTCTTCGTTTATTATATCACATAAAAGGAAACGTGAATGATATGGATTAAATTTATACAGATGAAAGACTTATCGGGAGGAGCAAAGACTATGGAAGAGATAAAGCATAGATAAGACTACTTTAAGTTTCTCCAATATAAGCTACTAGCTGTTGCCCGCGACTTCGTCCGCGTGGACAACATAACATTACAAATTAATTATTTCTCGTAGGAATGGGATTATTTTTCGGGATAAAAACTATCCTATGTCCTATTCCAGGACCTATATGTGTGCCAAGTTTCATCACGATCCATCCAGTGGTTCAAGCGTGATTGTTTAACAAACATTCAAATATCCAAACTTTCACATATATAATATTAGTAGGAAGTATGATGGTATGAGGCATAGGTAACATAATTTATACATCCCACACACACATGGGGATAGATAAGGTTTTTTGTAATTATATTCTTCTTATATATCTTTTTAAATTTAAATTTAAGTTAAAGAGAGCATTATCTGTATGTGAGATTTTCCATCCCGCATTTAGCCCGCTTGGTAAACTATAAATTCCACATACCCTCGGGATGGGATGATCGGCCTACAACAGGCTATGTGTTGGAGGTTTTGGCGTTCTTCTCTCTCTGCTTATCAAGATGCTATCGGTGTAATTTAGCTAGGAGCTCACACAAAGCCTGCCCGCTGCGGTCGCTCGTCTTACCGCCAGCACCGCCCGATTGTGTACCGCACTTATGTATACCTACTGGCTATGTATACTGTGTACAGTGGTCTATATATACCTAGGATCAAGCATAAACTATACCCTGTAGGTGCCCTGGCTCCACTCGCATAGAAACCCTATGGGCACACCCCCGGTACTACATACAACCGAACAGATTTAATTACCTACTATTACTATAGGAATACCAGCCTGTCTGGACACATTTATGTAAAATTATTATAGGGCTGCACCCAGCTTTCGAGCATGGCCGATCGAGATTGGGACGACGTTATAAGTGCTTCGTCAACAACATAAGTGCTTCTCTTTCTAACTTACGGTCTCTTCGCGCCGGTCAGCGTGTCCCGGCGGGCGAGATTGCGGTAGCCCAGTACTACATACCGTACTCTTTTTTTCAGGTGACGTTAAATTAGCGGGGAGGTGAGTGTTGCTTCTTTACGTAGTTATATTTAGTACTAGCTGTTGCCCGCGACTTCGTCCGCGTGGACAACTTAAAATCACAAATTATTATGTTTTCCCGTAGGAACAGGCTATTTTTTCGGGATAAAAACTATCCTATGTCCTATTCCAGGACCAAACCTATATGTGTACCAAGTTTCATCACGATCCATCCAGTGGTTGAAGAAGGTGAAGTGGTGAAAGAGTAACAAACATCCATCCACACTTACAAACTTTCGCATTTATAATATTAGTAGGATTTTTTGCTTTGAGTGTCTAAAATCAATACACGCGTTAAGAACGAATTCCGGTTTTGAAATTAGTTGTATTTTAAAATACCTATAAATTATATAACATAGAATCATTTTACTTGTTTTACTAGGTAGTTTTTGATTTTTAATTTGACATTATAAAACATCAACCAGGCCTCCCCAACCCGTCTGGCCAGCGCGGGGAGTGTAGTCCAAATCCTCCATCTGTCTCCGGCAGATGAGGGAGGGTTGTGCTCTTGCAGTGGAGACAAGAATGACCTGATGATGATGATGATGATTGCAGGGTCCGACCGGTAATTGTCTCCTACAATATTTCTTCCGGTAAACTTGTAATGCGCCTATTTTGCGGGTAAGCGAGTCAGTGCCATTACATACACATGATGCATTCATACTGAACCCTTAGGGTGGCAACGCACTTGTAGCTTCTGGATCCAAAGCAGTCCTAAATTTGCCAATATGCCGTATAGGCTGCGACCTAGAAGCGGCAGACTTAAGAAAGCGGCAGATTTCCAGTACTAGATTTGATAAAAATCCGCGGCCTAGAGGCAGCTGACTTTGGGGACCAAAGCCAAAGTCAAAATCATTTATTGCATATGAGTACACTTGGTACATTTATACACGCATTTTTTTTATCGACTACCGCTTCCTACTTAGGTGTTAGCGCTGTGAAGAAGAAACGGCGCAACAAACTTTACGCAACACATCTTTTAAAATCAAGTTTGCATACAATTGTATAAAGATGCGAAGCTGGATCAACATTAGTACCAGGCATCTTTGTCATTCAAATAAACGTTTATTTTATAATAGGCTTTACAAAGTGGTTTTCTTAATGTGAATCTTAAACTTTCTGTCTGTCATATTTAAGATTTCTTCTGGTAGTTTGTTGTAGAAGCGCATACATTGCCACGTAAACCATTTACTGACCTTACTTAGTCTTAACCCTGGTAAAACAGTAGCCTATACGTAAATAAATCCGACACTGATACAAAGGTTGCAAGCTGTTCATAGGCGACAGTTTATAGTCGGCTGTGTGCTCGTTTGTCAAAACTTACTCAAGTTTCAACGGAAATCTTCCACTATGATACAAAGTACGTACTCGCATGTAAATAGAATGTTTTCTCGCTTGCTAAAAGTTACTATGTCGATGTTCGTAATATGCAATATCATTATTCTATGCTGCATTTGTTAGAGTTGTACGGCGATTCAGGATGTTTATCCTATATTGTGTTCCTATAAACATAGAACAAGAATATTGCGCACCATGGGTCATTAAGTCGCACTGACATGGGACATTAAGCTCTATAGACAATATAAACGTATAGTCAGTTCCTCGATATAGAAGATTGTTTCTGCTCAGCATAGATTGCGAAGGGGGGAGGTTTTGTTGCTGTATGTCTACAATCCAATCGACCTCGCGATTAGCCTAGTTGTTAAAACAACTTGGCTCTGCTTGAAACCACGGTACAGGTCCTATTGTACAACACGTCCAGCTAAAACACCGGCGCACCTAGCGCAGTGGTAATACTGCCCACATTGCAATAGTTTTGTATAACTCTAGCCTTGGTCTACGTTATCTGTGTTTGTGTTCCCGTCTGTAGTTATGTGTACGCTTTAACCAACCACGTTATTTAGCAACCTGAATCTTTAGGGTCATTTCTTTCTGCACCTGACTAGTATTATTAAGTATTCTATGACCTGACACTAAACACAACTCTTTTATAGCGAATGACGGTGTTAGTGCATGCGCAAGCCGCAATTTTCTAAAAACACTTGAACGCGGAAGGCACGAACTGTCATGTCATCCTTTCCATAGCCAGTTTTATGACAACCGCCATTGGGCGGCACTTCGCTGTCGTGACATTAAGTCGCGACAACGGTTTACGATGTTCGCTTTGATAACTTCCCCTCCGCTGTCCATCGCACACGGTGACGTCACACGGAACGTCGAAAAGCAAATAGAACGGACAGTAGAAGCGACAGGCAGATACGTAGCTAGGGTTTTGGTTCGGAGACGACTTTGGGACATTAGTTTACAATCTGCATCATGACAGTCATACATACATAGTCATAGTTATCATCATGACCTACATCAGTATGGGGAAGTCAGAAACTGTAGGAGATAGAGTAATTTGTTCTAAGGAATCATGACGTCGATTTTAGAGATAAAAAATAATTCCAAATAATATATAATAAAAAAATTGATAGAAAAAAATATAAGGTTCCATAGCAAATTTTTGTTCCTTACAATCAATTTTCTATCAATTTTTTATCAATTTTCGCTATCAATTTTTCATAGTTCCTTCGAACAAATTACTATAATTCTTATAGTTAAGTCTTCCCTATACTGACCAGTCTTGATTATACACCCTTGTATTCACCTAACATTATATCGTCCATATGCGAGCCACCACACCGTCACCTTTTTCTTTCTCGTTCATGTTTTTCAGGTTGTTGGTCCGTCCATCTAGCTAGAGCGGCGTTCTTTGGTCATTGATTCTGCGGCAGATGTGGCCTGGCCACTGCCACTTTATATTACTTTTTCTTCCGAACCATGTCGGTGATCTTAGGTCTTCGATACAATTGCCTTGTCTTCAGTACCATGCTAACTATTCCAACGGCTGTGTGGTTTCCGGTTAAGAATAGGGCCACTGCGATCACCAATCCGCCTGCCAAGCGTGGACGACCCTCCATGTGGCATATATTTGGGGGGGGGGGGGGGGGTTCGGCTGATGATAATGATGATTCCAACTATTTCCAATATCTGAATGTCTCTGATTACGCTCCTGGCGGAACGCTCGCTTCGCTGCAGTGAAATGAAACTCGCTTCGCCGTGTCATCCGACTAACGCTTTACCATCTCTACGTCGTCGTAGCAAGTGTTGCAGGATTAGACATTTCGGAAAATGTCCTAAGAAATTAGAAATTAAACAGACAAATACATTATTAATGTGCGTGATATTTACATATGCAGAACTTTAGATATTTCCTAAGGAAAGTTTGGCACAGAATTCATTGTCTAGTTTAAATACTCGTAGTAGATCAATAACTATAAAAAAGAAAATATACCAGAGCATTTAAATCAAAAGTAATGTTCAATGCCTGTTTTTATGTTCTGTTTGTGCCTGATGTTTTGGCCTACTATGAAATGACCGAATTTACAGTAGACCTGCGACTTTTACACACGTCTGTCTTCCATTATCTTTGAATGTGATCAATGGATTCGTACTCGATTTTTATCTAGGAACGGAGTCCGGAAATTGTCCCACAGGACACGTTTTCACGTAACCAGACGTTTCTAAAAGTATTCTAGTCAAGTCTGTCTTTCTTGGTACGACAGATGACGGTGTTAAATCTCCATTGATAACTTAGTTCTATCTTCATGATAAGTCCGCCATTCTCTATGACCATAGATTTCTATTCTTTATTGATTCCTAACTGATGTTCGAATTATAATTTATATATGAAGGGTACAAGGAAATGAAGAGAAATGTCACGAAATCCATAGAGTTTAATTTATATAGTCCCACAATCCAAAATCAATGGAGTTTAAATATACTCATAAGATCTCCGTTATTTAAATATGGACCTCCCTGTTTTAGGAATTTCATCGTTATACCTTGTACTCTTTATAGTTGTTTGTCGGCATGTATCAGGAGTGCACTTTATGAGCTATAACAATAAATTTCATCGAGACACTGTATTTGTTTCATACCAAATTCTTAACAATTTCTTATATTCTTTCACCTGCAACACTTCGCCGTTATGCCATTTTAGTTCCTTGACAAATGTTGCATGGAAGGGACTATTATAAGAGAAAAGGCCGTCTTTGTCTATTCTTTTCTATTATTTGTCTTGTTATTTCATAATTTGTGTGCAATAAGTTTATCTGTCTATTTGCGTTCACAATCTCTTTTTCGCAATTCGACGCATTCTGCCAATTTCCTTGACGATGGTACCAAGTTTGATTAAATCGCATAGAGTAAAAGGTGTTCGCGTAAACGTAGCGCAAGCTAAGCGTAAGCGCACAGTTTTATTGCTCGGGCTTTAACGACCTCCATCAGTGGACGGCGGGCGGTTGTCAATAAAATCGCCGGTTTACGAATAAGTAGCGGCTGCTTTGAGGCGGCAAATTGCACTGGCTAGTTTAAAATGCAATATAACTTATTGTAGGTGAAAAGTGCACTACCTTAATTAAAACTCAAGTGCTTTTAATTAAAAGTAATATAAACGCAAGGCTAAAAGCAGATGTTCTGCCCTAAATTGTGTCAAACATCGGCAAACAAGTCTTGTGATTGCAGCCTAGACGCTCAGCCCTCATGGAGGTAGACAAGTTACGCAGTCCATATATATCTTTGCCTGGTATACAGGTGTTAGTCTAATGCCCACGTATTGTGTCACCTCCATCGTATATATTTACCCCGGAAATCATAGGATACTACGTCCACCTTTGGTAATTTGAAAACATGTTATTATACTGCAATTCAAAATATTCAGATGAAAAAATCCCAAAACCAGGTTTTATTTAAAAGCGGACATAGAGCTTTACACTTTCGGGGTATAACGATGGGTCAGTTCAACAGGGGATCAACTCGAAAAACACTGTTCTGAGATAATTAACTTAAAGTTTTTGACTTTCATAAAAATGAGTCGTTTTCTTATAGTTTTAGTATATAATCATGGTAATAGATATTTTAGACTGTCTTACTGAACTGGTAAAAGCCGGCTAAGGCGAAGCGATGGTATTACTTACCCAGAACAACTTTTTTTAGTTGTTCCCCTATTGAACTAATCCATATTCAAATATTAAACTTGTCTGTTCCCAAACTACGATTTTTTCCCGTATGATGGGAATTAGACAAGGACAGAACAACTCACAAATACAACATTTGGACCGAGACCAACTTGTACAAACTTGTCTCTCCCTAGTGGGAATCGAATTCACGACCTCTGGCCTTTACGCAACAATCTAAACTTTGCTGCTGCTATTACAGGGTCTCAGGTCTGCTTACCATCACTTCAATTGTCTGCTCGTTTTCCGCTTCAGACAGTAAAAAAAAAGTACACAGCAGGAAGGACAATAATCTGACACATTTTGTCTGAGAAAAGGCACACTTAACCGCGCAGCGTGAGACGCTATCATGCTGTGCGTTGTCTGTTTTAGCTAGACTGAATAGACAATAAAAAATAAGAATATGAAATGTTCACGTGATCTAAGAGGGGTTATACTGTGTATCCAGTAAATAAACGTGCAAAACGAAACTCGGGTTAGCTGAGTCAAGCACTATCAGAATTCAAAATTTTCTTGTTCTGTGAAACTCTTCCTTTTTTGGAAATCATATCCTTTAGACGTCCACTGCTGGATATAGGCCTTCCCCAATGAACGTCATCACACCCGGTCCTCCGCCCTCCGCATCCGGTCACATTTCATCGGTCATCGGTCCATCTGGGGCGTCCCACGTCCGGGGCAATTTTTCGAGATATTACCGGATTTTATTATTTCAGTTTTTAAAATGTTGTAAACCAAATACTTGAATCTAAACTAAATCTAGCGTAAGGTTTTATTCTCATTCGCAGGCACACTAAGTTATATTCTAAATCATTTGGCATATGGAAATAAATATATTTTTGCCTCGAAAACAAAATTAACAATAGGTTGAACCTGTTTTTGCCGCTAGAGTTAGAGGTCCTACATGTTGCCGAGACGCAAAAAGGGTTGGTTTTCGGATGACATTGATTTCGAATAAAATATACACATAAGCAAAACTGTCACCGTACCTTATACACTTTTTATATTAAAATTTTCGTAACGTAACTTCGGTCATACTTGTCATCATGTCATGAGTCCTGCTGAGTATTGCCATAACGAAACAAGGAGGGTATAGAATGTTTGACAAAACACGAGTGGAGCGATGACCGTCACGTAGTAAATTACTTTATTTACGGCTTCTTTATTATCGCGAGCGAACTCGTTAGCAACGCCGCTCGTAAACACAGCGCAGTCTCACCTGCGTCTGTGCTCTTCGCTTGATACTCTATTATAAATTGCAATCCCTTTGACATGTGGAACTGCAGATGCCCGGCGATTACGAATATTTAAATTCTGTTGCTAGATATTGCAAGAACGAAAAACGAATCAGCGGGCATTTTTTCCAATCTTGGAAACTTTATTTATTTATACTTTATTGTACACAAATAGAAGTCACTCAACTAATTTAAACACAAGATGTACAAAGGCGCACTTAACTCTGTTACTTTTCTAGTGTTCCAACTGAACATGGTAGATTAAAAAACCACGATAGGGGAAAAAACTGAAAAATGCCCAACAGTAAGTAGGTAAACGGTCTCGTGTTCGATCCATCATGCGCTGGTCAAATGTCGTCAAAACGGTAACACATATCCGACTTGATCAACCGATACAGGAGGAATTTGCCAGAGCAACGTTCATGAACGACAGAAACAACCCGTCATACATCACATCACAAAAAATAGTAATTTCATAGAACTGAAAATCAAAATTTTTAAGCCGGTGTCTAAGATACTGTACTAGTTAATTCATAAAACATAATGGTAACAATTTCTTAAAGATCGTAGCTGCATAAGAGAACCCAGCGTGGCCTTGAACGATTTTGAGTTTTTTTTTCTAGAGTTACTTTTTACAAAATTTGCTACACTAACCTTGCTGACTGTAGGTACGGCCTTTGTAAGATTTCCGCTGCTACAGCTTTACTCATATATGGACAATGGCATACTATCCTTTATGTGAGAAGTCGAAGGAAATAAATCTCCATGGTGTTACGTAATAATATAATTCAAAACACTAGTAGCTGTACAGTATACTGGCGCATTGGGTAAGCTCGTAAAAGCGCGATCTATGCAGGAGTACGTGTACCGGCACTAGGCGGATAAATATTATCGTATCATCACCAGTCACCACAAATGAAATAAAATATTAGGGGCTTATCCTCTTAACGAGTCCACTACGCATTTAGTTCCTATTACCGAACCGAAGGTTTCCGGCGGCAGCCATTGAAGGAAGTGCATTGTTAGACGATCCTAATATTTTACCAGTTTTCGCGCGTTAAATTCAAGTGTGTGGTCACTGAAGGATCTGTGAAGTGATAATAAAGTGTCCTACTACATATTTCACAAAAAATCAGTACAAAACTCAGCGATTTTCAAGAATTAATGGATTATCTAGATAGATAATCCATTAATTCTTGAAAATCGCTGATACCAAAATTGGGACAGGGCAGGCAAGATAGATAGATTATCTATCTTGCCTGCCCTGTCCCAATTTTGGTACATTTTAAGAAAGTGGACCACTCGCTCCTGAACGCTACCACTGCCTTTTTAACACTATGCCAGTGTGCAAAGAAGCTTAACAACATCAAATGTTAGTAATTGTCTCACGGTGGTACTCGCTCGAGGCACTCGCTCCAAACGCGTGTAAAATTGATAGAAGCCGTGTTTGGTTTTAGTACGCGGCTCGCGAGCCAGGGCGCGCGAAGTGTTTACTTACTTATTCTCACTTTGATTGTTTCCCTCTGGGCGGCCGCGTACGTAACTGAGTTTCTTAAGTTTTTGATGTTGCATATTAGTTTTAATAAGTTTAATTTTTAAGTTTCTAGTTCCATTTCTATACCATTCTTCTTCTCACGACGATGCTGTCTAACAGAAAGTGTTATTTCAAACCAATATGCAACATTAAAAACTTAAACAACAACATTAATGCCTGTCGCTTTGGGTGGCGATCTGATAATGGCAGTGCCACAATGATGCTACAGTGATAAGCTGTAGCGCTACTGTTCTACGACTACCAAGCTTTGTCACAATGGTCCTTGATATACTCTTGCGTAAGACAAAGCTGACGTTGACTTGACCGGCGATGAATACCTAAACTGCAAAAATTCAGCCTGGTACTTGTATTTCAATACACGTACTTAGGTAATGGGTGTCCATCCCCACGTTTCCCCAAGCGGGTGCAACGGGGGGCGACCGCCGCGATGTCGTATCGTGTTCTTTTTGCGTTTCTTTCCGATGCAAATTCGCGCTCGCCGCCCCCGGGGCTCAGCAAAGAGAGAATCGAAAATTTTCGCCCAAGTTTTTTGGGAAGCGACACTCGTTAAAATGGGGCAGGAACGTCTATTGAATTGTTTGTGAGCTTAGCTTCGATTGTTTAGGTACTAGAGGTATTTTAAATGACTGTCTCAAAATAATAATTAAGTATAGCGTCAACTACTTGGGTAATGCAAAAAGTTTTTGCTCAAGTAATTATTAAGACCTTAACAAGTTTCTTGCGGTTCATTTTGTTACTTCTCCTTTTTAAATGTTTGTTTCTTAAGTCATATCGTTTTTTTCAGGTAATTTTTTTTAATTGCGAGTTATAAAGTTCTGCGCTTGAAAGCTTTGTCAAGTTCATTACTTGTTTTAATTTTGAAAATCCTCGGAAATTGGTCCAAATAAGTTTAATTGATGTTACAGTTGACTAAACAAAGATTTATTTCACTTCAAGAATCAAGAGTCCTCAATTCGAACCAATGTCCTCACATGATCGAATCTAGAGTTTTAATCAATTAAAATTTCTTTGTCCACGCTCCGTATAAAGTACGAATGTACGAAATATATCTGTGAGGGGTGGGCTGGGACCCCCTGACCTCCCCTAGCGTGTTCTCGTACAATCATTATTCCTCGCGCCTCCGGCCCGTCGGCACACGCGGTACCTCGTAAATCAATATCGACGGACCCTTATTAATTAGTGCGTTCGTTACGCGGACCCCCGCGGCTCTCGACCCCCCTTCCTCCGAGCCCCCCGGACTTCTCCCGGTCTTCCGGGTCGCGATGAGCGTTTTTAATTAGTACCTCGCGTAGGCGGATGCGGTGTTGATATCGCGTTTGAAACTTAATGAAGACGGTGTCAGCGGGGGTCATCACCGCCTATCGCACTGCTCCCACGCATACTGCCTAGGAGATTTAGCTGCCCACATGTGGCGTGTACAGATAGTAATGGAAAACGAACCATTTTTGTGAGGAGAAACTAAACTATACTTTTGGGAGGTCGGAACATTTTCCGATCGCCCGAAAACCACGAAGTGTGACACGTGAGGGTGAGGATAAAAAGAGAATAGGAGCCGTGAAAATACTTGACATATTTATGAATACCTCCTACCCCTAGAAATATAGACTGATTCGTATTCAGTTTCACCTGTATGGGGCATTATAAAAGTAGTTTCGATTTCCCACGAGGGCAACAAAAGTGTTTTTAAAGCGTTTGGTGTACTGATGAAAGAGATATTGATGTGTATTATATAGCAATTGAGGGAACCCTTAGAATTGCCTTTGTTGTGTTATAAATTATAACAGTTGCACTTAAAATGATCGTATTTATGAATTTCCTCTTATGGTAGTAATCTGAGTTTTATTTCAAAGTGTATGATAATTAGGTACGTGCGTATGTATAGTGCGTCATCAAGAAGAGATTATCGGCCGATGTTGTAAATCGGACAGAGCACGGAGGCCGGAAGGCGGAGTAGTCCCCGCGGGCGTCGTCGTCCGGTGCCGCGTCAATTAGACGGGGGGAGGGGGGTGGCTGGCCCCCTCGCTAGGGGGGTTCCAGGGAGCACGCGAGACGCGCGCTGCCCACGTATCTACGGCTATATACCCGGAAATTCGAGCCTATATACGGAACACAGCGTCCGCCCTGGGCGAGTAATTAATAGCTAAGGCCAGGCCGCATCGGGCCGTCGTCACGCTCCCTAATCTTCAATCCTAATTATTATTCAGTGAGTTTTTCTCGACGCTTGTTTATGCTGGGCACCCCCGGAGATGAAAGGAAGTCTCCGCTGGATGTGCTTCCCCTGTCTGTTTTTAATGTTTGCCGAATCGTGAATGTAAATTGGCGGACGTTTTCGTCATTAGCGTTTATTGTGTTAGCTGTCTTCTTTGCTACGCGATTTTCTTTTCCCTGTTTAGGCGTATTTAGAATAAAACCTCTGAACACGTATTTAATATGTATAGTTATACCGTCTTATCTGTAACTGTTTTATTGAATTAATGTTTTCTGTAAGATACTCGAACCTTTTACAGATACTATAAAAGGTTTTCTACAAGAGATAGCTTCAAATAATATGTCAGCTTGCATACATAGATTTCTGATTCACTTGTTTTGAGACAATTGTCTACAATAAAGAGTTATTTATTTATCATCCATCAAGTTTACAATCAGTTTAAAAAAAAGGTTTAATGACACAATGTTATGAAAGCAAAAGTTTGCTTACAATAAAAGTTCGCGCGCCGCCGTACGAAGTAGGTCAAAGTTGCGGGGGTGGTTGTATATATGTAAGTAGGTCTGCCTGTCTGGCTGGATAGTTGGGGATTTTCAGCCTGTCTGCCTCCGCCAGGCCCGTCTGCGCTCTACGAGATGCGAATTCGTAATTTTAATTTTAATGGAGGTGTTTCTGGGCCTGCTATTTTTCTCAAATTAAAGTTGATTCGAGTCGTTGGAAAAGTTTTATTGAAGTGTTACTTTAACCAAGTATTCCTTAGACAAAACCATTTTCTCGGACTGCATTTTTTGCTACCACTTTTAATTTTGGTACATTATGTACCTCGAATAATGACCCTCTAAGCTCAGTCGGTACCTGACTCTGTAAGAGGTCTCAGGATTCATTCCCGACACGAATTACTAATTCTAAAAAGTACTTATATAACTCACGACAATAAGCTTGTTGTACTCCACTGTTGGACATCTCTTTCCCAATAACTTCACATGACCATAGTATTGCTATCCTGCCGCTTCCTGTCATCTTTCTCATGTTATCTATCGGTCCATCTGGCAAGGGGCTCCCACGCTGCGTTTACCAGTGCGCGGTCTCCAAAACTCGTCTTCCCCAATTGCCATCGGTTCTGTTACAGATGTGGTGGGCTATCCACTGCCACTTCCTTCTAAATTCTTTAAGGACTATTAAATGATATTTTGCTATACAATAATATTTGGCGACTGATCGTGAAAACAACGGATCATATATCTGTCAACCTCTTTCTTTTTCTTAGCTATACATGTAGGTAGTTTCACAAGAGCTGGCACGAATGGATAGAATGATTGAACGAAAGTATGTACTAGTACAGTGTGAAAATGACAGTAGTGTGCTAAATATAAGGCCCCTGTGTAATAAGGATGGCACTCACAGATTATAGGTGACATTAGTTTCGTTCATTCCATTCGTGCGAGCACTTCTGAAACAGATAAAAACTACATTCTATGGTTATGTTATGAGCTTCCCAGTCTTCCTTTTTCCTTGCGCTCAATTCTGCCGTAGCGCACGTAGAAATGACTTCACATCTTATTATTTACACGATATTTTCGTTTATTTTCTTATGTAATGTATGACACTTGCTACAAATTATCATCACAAATCATAGACCAATCAATAAACAAATCCCAAAGTAGGTCCCTCGCCGCTAGGTGGACGCACACACACAGGTATAGTTTCCACACACCAACTATCCCGCTGTGTAGGTAAATCTGAATACAAATGAAGACATTAGTCGGTAGCTCGTTAGGTCCACCCACGGTCTACGTTAGGGTTGCCAGGTAATAGAGCCTTAACTGGTGATCCTATATATAAGAAATTTCTCCAGATTTGATATAAGAAACTCTCCTGCTTCGCAAGGGATATTTATGTCGTAGAGATATTATGCATGTTACTATGCCAACATGCAAGAAAAGGCAGTAAACAAACTACAGATATATTAGCATAAGTTTCTTTAGCATTTGTAGTGGTTTATTGTATCTTCGATTTTTTAAATTCGATTGCTGTCATTCAGTATGGTCGGCAAAAGTATACTCGTGTACCTACACAATACAACACACATTAGCAATAATTTTCTTATCCTGATTAATTAAAAAAAATTATTTTAGATGCCTGCTAGTATTTTCTTTTTAGTTTCAAGGAGTATGTACCGAATTCTCACTGGACGACTCTTATATTGTCACATACATTATTTGAAAACTGTTTCTGACGTCGAACGTCTTTCTTGTTGCTCTCCAGTTTTGTTTTTCTAGAACTTTTTCCAACGAACCTTGATGTTTATTTTTCGAGGACCTTGTGTCTCTACTTTACTATTTTAATTAATATTTATGAAAACTGAACGTTATTATTATTTCCTTTTATTATTATTTTCCTTTCTTTATTTCCTTTTTTGTTCTTTCCATCCCGTCAAGCACTTCGTTACGCTTTAGTTTTGTTTTGTTTCATGTCATTTATTTTTAAAAAAACTCTCCAGTTTATCTCAAAGAGAAATATATAATATTAACCATAAACTTTTAAGCACCCTTTTTTAATTGTAATTCAAATTCGGATTTCTCAGGGAATAATGTAGAATTAGTATTCTACATTATTCCCTCTACTCAATACTTCCATCGACACTCTCCTTCCGACCCGAAATCTCCTTCCGGTGAACGGCTCTAGCGACCCGCGGATACGCCGGCAGCGGCCCGCCACCTGGATAGGTCACGCGTGGGTGTGGCCTGTTATTCTTGCTGGCCTGTGCAATTCCGCTCCGCTAAATAGTATTTTCTTTGAAAACACTAAGCCACTTTAGTTTGTGAAGCGATTAATAGTTTTATATAATCTTAGGGTATACATTAATTTCTACTTATTCAAGTTAAATCATACATATATATTTAACTGGAACTTTCTAATGTACTATGCGAACAAGAATAGGATAGCTTATAAAAATCCGTAAAACTAACAAGCCATGTTGTACCCTCTTATGGGTCATGTGATATATTGGGATAAGCGTTAGGCGTCTAATTATCGTAGTTAGAAGCCAAATCCCGATATAAATATGTAACACGAGCCATTGGAGAGTACAAAATGACTGTAGTTCGACGGATGCTATCCGAAATGCTTACGGAGTAGAGCCCCAGATCGTGACCAACATGTTAAAAGTTTGTATGTGGCCAGCGGGAATCGAACTACTCACGATCCCTGGCGCTTGAGTCCTATGACCAACCCGATAAGTCAACAAAACGGTCGAAATATTTGTCTTTGGAAACGTTTATGTGAAAATAACAAAGTCTACATTAATTATTTTGACCACTGCGTTAGTTTAGTAGTATGATCATTTACTTTATACGCCATAAATCGTTGGTTCGATCTCTCTGGAACTTTGTACAACTTGTAGAATAGTAATCAAAACGTACTATGGGTGCCGGCTGTGATACTACTCCATCTGGGCGGCGTGACATTTTTTCTTCCTTCATGGTTGCACCTCTCTTTGCAAAACTAAACATACTTACGCTCGCGTCATTGTACATTTACGAAATCTCCGTTTTTGTTTAGACAAACGAACATGTATTTGACCATGTATCCCAAGTGCCGAAGAATGTCCAAAATTGTATGGAAGTTGGTCCTTGAACTTTGAACTTTATGTCTGGATCAAATTGTCGTCAAAATACAGACAAAAAAATAAAATTTGGAGGGATTTATAATTCAGACCAAGATTTTTGGTACATGAATGGGGAAGACGTATCTTAGGCCCACTTTTGAGTATTCTCCTTTGCGTGATAGAAAAAACTTTGTCTGCGATCCTCAAATATTGCATTACTACACAAAAGTTTTCTATGTATGGCCTCTAAAATAATAAAATAAAATATGTCAGACATAATATATATAATAATATATAAATAAATATTTAATAATAAAAACAGGCGCCCCTCTCACACTCTAAAATAAAACTCCGAGCTTTGTTGCTGATAAATGTTATTTATGACATTAACGAATTCTTAGTATAAATGATAGGTACGGAATAGATACATTTATGTGAGACATACGGAATGACATTTTTATTTTTACTATTTTTATTTTATTATTAACTGTTACTTTGACATATGATGTAATTAATGTATTGGTCTTTTATATAATAAATAACCCAATAATTTTTGCACGCCAGAAATGGTAGAACATGTACGACTTCACTATTACCATATAACAAAACCAATGTAATACCCATGTTAGGCAATAAATACAATTTGAATTTGGAGAAACTGGGGGAGGCATTTCCTCGGAAAAGTGCAGGTAGAAATACAGTTACCCATATAAAATAATAATAATCACACTTACATATTAATGGAAAATAATATGAATTAATACATTAAACCTGAAATGTTATGATTGACTATCAAGAATAAAGGCTATTTATAGTTAATTTTTTTGTTATACATATATAGTTCTGGCTTCAGTGCTATATAGTTGACGTTTGTGACGTCATAGTACAGGTAACCCTTTTTGGCTTGTGTATGTGTTATTGTGGCATATTTTTTTTAATTGATTGAGTCTCTTCTAGTATTAAACTGTATGTTAAGTTAGAATACCTCGTAGTGTCGTCGGCACCAACTAAGGGGGCTGACCGGCGACAGTTATCCCGTCTTAATCCCACGCAGCGCCTCTTGTTACAAAGCCACGTGCACCCTTCCACGTTCCACGAGAGATTTCACTGGATAAAACGACAAGGGGTTGCCCATAAACCAATATAAATAGGCTTTCAACGTTTTGCATTCGAACGACACGGTGGTTCCATTATTTACTGGACATTTGTTTTTGAAAACTAAAAACAAATATTACTACATAAAGGAATAATAAGTATTACTGGCTTATTGCTTTTATAAGTTAGGCTCTAAAAATAAAAATAAAGATTTTGTTTTGATTTCGACGGTGTGAAATTTAGTAGAAAGTGTATTGCATGTCTAGATAAATAACTATTTTACCCTCTCTTCTTGTCACCTCTCTCTCTATATATATATCCCTCCATCCCTCCTTCCTCACCTCCCTCTCTATCCTCTTTTCTTTATTTATAGAGAGCTTTAGAAATACTTAGAATGAGGTTTACAAGTAGTACTACGTAGTGCTTACACTTTGGCAGAGATAACGATTACTACTCCCTTTCTCTCACTTCGATTTTAGCGATGTTTAACTATAATGGCGATGCCTGAAAAGCAGCGCTTCGCTGAGGCATCTATCAGTTCATCTCACTGTAGATCACAGAGCCCATTATACAAATATACTACCACTAACACCTGTGTATCGCAATAAAGTTTTTTGAATTTGAATAGTTATAAATACCTGAATTATGTTAATGAACAAATTAAGCTTTTTTTTATTAATTTTTGTCTACCCTAGGTAGGCCGATTTACATATGTTTCATTTCAAAAATTCAATTAATATAATAATAAACAATCTAATATAATGCCTGAATTTTCCTCTGAGTTTATCGCTTTGATCTCATCCAATACTCCAAAACTGAATCTCTCATTAATATTCACAGCGGTCGCCTAGCACTCCGTCCAGATGCATCAAGCAAGCTAGAGATACCTACGTACCTAGCTTAGCTATAGTTAAATGTTGGCCTTAAAAGGCATTGGTGCCCGCATTTACCTACGCGGTACATAAGTTAGTACATATAGCCGGCGAACCGAACGCAGCAGAGACGTGCTAGCGCTGCGACACCCTGACAGTATTATCGACAGATTTACTTTGAATATTTGATCCAATTTGAATGGTTCTTTGTTTTATTTGAAACTAAATGTGCCCTCGGCTCCGCTTCCGCTCCCGCTCCCGCTCTCACTCCCAATCCCACTCTAACTCTAACTTCCACGCCCACTCCTACGCCCCCGTCCACTACAGCCCCAAATGTAGTCCTAACTCATCGCAATCTAAATTGCACCGAACATTATAATTGTACTTCTTTGTTATATTGCATACCTACTAATGTATTTGGAAATTCCCGTAACTTTTGATTGAGTAAGCCGATTGCGATGAAATACAGACTAAATGTTACTCCGAGTTAAGCCCTATGTTTATATGAAAAGTTCAACAAAATCGGTTCAGTAGTTTTTACGTGATGCGTGCACACTAATAGATAAATAGACAAAAAATTCAAAAATTATTAATGTGTTCTATTTCTATTAATTTGACGACCTCCGTGGCGGAACGGGTAGCTCTCGGACTGCCACGTCGGAGGTTGCGGGTTCGAATTCCGCTAGGGGCAAATGTTCGTATGATGAATATGAATGTTTGTACCCAAGTCTTGGATGTTTATATATTTATTTAAGTATGTCTATCCGTTATCTGGTAACCATACCACAGGTTCTGCCTAGTTTGGGACTGGATAATTGGTGTGAATGTCTGACATATTTATTATTATTATTATTACTTATCCTTAGACCCCCAAATATTTTTATTGCAAATATCTTCAATGTACAGACACGCGTTTCTATGTTTCTATTCTACGTTTTGATGACATGGGTTATTCTCTTGAAAACTAATTCGGATTAAATGCTTATTGACAGGTTTAGTATAGGGTTCAGTGTATTTATAAAATACACGA
The DNA here is from genome assembly GCA_947086405.1 of Esperia sulphurella. Lineage (NCBI taxonomy): Eukaryota > Metazoa > Arthropoda > Insecta > Lepidoptera > Oecophoridae > Esperia > Esperia sulphurella. Next base: position 3,783,831 of record OX352274.1, on the reverse strand, counting down.
CTTGTAAAGAGATTCACAAAAACAACATCATCAGCCCGAACACAAGCCCCCCCAACAGAATGCCATGGTGGGCAGTCCATTGGGAGATTTGCCATAATCACCACGCTTGGCAGGCGGATTAGTGATCGCAGTAATGATCCTAATATACATCTTTGTGTGTTTAGTTTCTAATTTATTAGTTTATTTGGGAGAATAGTTTGGCATTTTGAAGGCGTCGCACGCCCGGCAGTGGTCTCCCGGCTGATTTCAAATGAGCCCACCTCTAACATTGCGAACTCATTTGCGTTGCCGTTTTAATGCAGTCGAAATCTAGTAGGTACTCAAAAACATTATTATTCTCTGTCATATTTATTGCAGTCGAGTTAGTCCCTTTTACTTAACCTTCTTGGTGAGATCAGAATTTGCGTAGTAATAAAAATGGCTACCTATGTTGTTTACGTTCACGACATCTACAGTTTATCCTTATTTATCTTTCAATTAATTCTCGCCACTAGCGTACAGCAGCGAGCGGGCAAGCGGCGAGTGTGCGCGTCGATAAATTCAGACCGCGCTGTCAATCGCTCGCGAGGAGCGCACAGGAATTAACGGCGCTGCTGTCAAGGCGGGCGTCTGCGTCCCCCACCCAATACTAGCGCCAGGGCTGCGAAACACGTTGTACAAATATTAATATTTTATTTTTACTCTTTTAACCTACCGCTTAGCTTTTCCCACAGTGAAGGTTGACTGGAAGAGATCTCTTATAGAGATAAGTCCACATTTGTACACTTTTATGTTATGCCCTTTTTTTTTGTATGTAAATTTTATGTGCAATAAAGAGTATATACATTCTGAGAACCTACTTCGTAAGCATTTCGGATAATATCCGTCGAAATTATTTCCCAACTTATAGTCATTTTGTTCACTCAATCTGGTCATATTTTTTTGACCGCCTCGTTGACAAAGTGGCTTGGTTATTGGACTCGACCCCCAGTGGTCGTGGGTTCGATTCCCACTGGGGACATACAACTTTGTACAAGCTGGTCCTGATCTGGATGATATATTTGTGAATTATCCAAGTCTTGCTTCATTCCCATAGCACAGGAGAAAATTCTAATTTGGGGTTAGACAAGTGTATGTATATATATATATACATATGTAATATTTATTATTATTTATTCTAATAAGCGTTTAGCGTCTAACCATGATAGTTAGATGCTAACGCTATTTAAATATGTTATATGACTCGTTAGAGAGCCCCCTGGCAGAGAATCTATATCTATACATATAATAAAAGAGTAGAAAAAACAAAAGAAAAGCGAATCTGTACATTGAAGTTAAAAAAAAAATTTCACTGCCCGGACGTTACTGAAGACCAGTAGAGTCCAAAAATATAATTAAAAAAATTCTTATCTGTCTGTATGTATGTATGTATGTACGGGCTAATCTTGGAAACTGCTGAACAGAATTTGACGGCGTTTTCACTGTTTAATAGCTTTGAGTTCGTGCCTCATACTGGTATAAGTCATATCTCATTAAAATGTCAGGATGCTGATATACAAGTTGACCTCTCATTTCATATCATTTGTATGAAAGTGTAGTTCAACATTACTGGTCGAAGAAGCAAGAACTTGACAGAAAGTGACAGAGATGTTTTAAAGCTCATTTATAGATTTATTTTAGCTGATGTATTTCAGGTATTTCCACAAGTCTCGATACAAAAAGTTCGCTATTCGATAATTAGTGGCCCTGTATTAGACCGGTGATCGTCGACAATGTCAATATCGAAGCTGTTCAGGAGTACGTCTGCCTAGGACAGACAATATAGTTGGGTAGGATCAATTTCAAAAGCTGACAGAAGAATCCAATTAGGGTGGGCAGTATTCGGAAAACTGCGTCAAGTCTTTACGTCACCTATTCCACAATGTTTAAAGACAAAAATCTTTAATCAGTGCGTCCTGCCTGTCATGATTACAGCGCGGAGACGTGGACACTGATGGTGGGCCTGATCCACAAGATTCAAGTGGCTCTGCGAGCTATAGAGAGGGCAATGCTCGGGGTCTCTATGAGGGATATGATTCGTAATGAGGAGATCCTATGAATAACGAAGGTGACCGACGGGTGGGACGCCCTGCCGCCAGGTATATGGACGACCTGAAGATGGTGGCCGGAAGCGGCTGGATCTGTAGGGCGTTGTGGCATTCATTGGGGAAGGCATGTCCAGCAGTTTGACAGACATTTTGTTGTACAGTTAATTGGATATGCAACATAGGAAGGGAATAGGAGTGGTAGGAAGTCGGATGGAAAAGAATAGAGGGATTAGCGTAAGAGAGGAAATATGAGGGGGCAGTGGTAAATAAAGGGTGTAGGAAGGGGTGGGTTAAGGGAAGGGGGAGAGGTAGGAGTAGGGAGAGGGAAGGGGTGGGAGAAAGGGTTTTCAACGTTGTGGGAAGGGGATGGAGAAGGAAAGAAAGAAAGGGTATGGAAAGGACAAATTGGAGGGGGGAGGGGAAGGAAATATCACCTAATTTGCACAATATTAAAATATAATTTTTTTTATTGATTATATGATAATCTTTTAATTCATGATAAATGTAAATGTCAACTTTATTTAAAAAAAAACGGCCAAGTGCGAGTCGGACTCGCCCATGAAGGGTTCCGTAGCAGCAAGTAACATAATATAAAAGTTATTGTAGTTCGTTGTAACTTTGATCGATGTTTTAATAATAGTTTTGTGGTTTATGATTTATGACGTATTAAAAAAAACTTTTTACTAGATCTTGTTCAAACCAATTTTCGGTGGAAGTTTGTATGGCAATGTACATCATATTTTTTTTTTAGTTTTATCATTCTCTTATTTTAGAAGTTACAGGGGGGGGGGGGACACACACATTTTACCACTTTGGATGTGTCTCTCGCGCAAAGTATTCAGTTTAGAAAAAAATGATATTAGAAACCTCAATATCATTTTTGAAGACCTATCCACACGTATGGGTTTGATGAAAAAAAAATTTGAGTTTCAGTTCTAAGCATGGGGAACCCCCAAAATTTAATGTTTTTTTTTCTATTTTTGTGTGAAAATCTTAATGCGGTTCACAGAATACATCCACTTACCAAATTTCAATAGTAAGTTCTTATAGTTTCGGAATAAAGTAGCTGTGACATACGGACGGACAGACAGACAAGACATGACGAATCCATAAGGGTTCCGTTTTTTGCCATTTAGCTACGGAAACCTAAAAAACTGTGGTCCAATGGGCGAAACCGCCGCCGGAACGCTAATTTTTACCCGACTTCAAAAAAGGAGGTTTTTTATGTATATTAATATTTTTAATGCATAACCAGATTAATAGATTTCTTTTAGGATTTAGTAACACGTAATACATAAGAATGTGTAATGTTAAGTTGTCCACGCGGACGAAGTCGCGGGCAACAGCTAGTACTAAATATTGCAACGTAAAGAAGCGACACTAACCCGGCAGTTTAACGTCGCGTGCAAACAGAGCACGGCCGTAATACTCAGCCTGTTAGAAAGAGAAGCACTTATGTGCTGACGTATAACCTTGTCCCTCTCTCGATAGTGTACGCGCACACACGCACGTGTACGTATAGGTGCGCCTGTAATAATAGTAAGTGATTACATCTGTTCGCTTGTGTGTCGGGAGTGTGCTTCTGTTTGTTCTGCTAGTACATACATTGTTTACCTTCAAATGCAACCTACCATAATGTAGCAATTCTAAGCTATCCTTTCAGTTACTGCTGTTCACGGTTTTCTCAATCTGTTTAGGTAAAAAAAAACTATTATTCGACAAAAAAAAATGTACTGACACTTAATACTATGTAGCACTGCATTCATTCTTATTGTATGAGATTACATTATATACGAGTATATTCATTAATTCATCATCAGGTTATTTTTGTCTCCACTGCAGGAGCACAACGCTCTCTCATCTGCCGGAGACAGGCGGAGGATTTGGCCTACACTCCCCGCGCTGGCCAGACGGGTTGGGGAGGCCTGATTGATGTTTTATAATGTATTCCCTTAGTCGCCTTGTACGACATCCACGGGAAGAGTTGGAGTGGTCCTATTCTACTCTACCGGAAACCACACGGCATATATATATTCTTTATTGCACAATTTTAAAAACTAAATACAGTTATAAATTTTGTGTACAAAGGCCAGCGTATCTGTAAAAGAGATTTCTTCCAGTCAACCTTACAGGGTGTGAGGTAGACTAAGAGCGAGGGGAGCCAAAAAGTGCATAACACACTACATAAAGTTTATGACTAACATATAGGTATGACCAAGTCTGTTCGAGTCCAAGTCAAAGGACATATTATGATTGTAATAATATCAACTGTTCAATCGTACATGCACATCGTACATGAGGCTTGTCGAAGAAAAAATAACGAGCGCGTTGGAATCTTTTGTATGGCGACAAGAGGCATAGTACCTGTTTGCTTAAAAAAAAATAGAAATAATTTAGTAAGCACAAAACAATAGAGGCTTTTCATGACACTTAAATTGAGGTAAATAATAGACAGGGGTCGTCATACATCGACCATGTATTTGCGACAACAACCGCTTGCGTTTGCGGTGTATTTTTTATCATATTCAAATATATGTACCTACATAAATCTCTCTCAGAGATAAGTTCGCCCTTTGTACTTGTGTTTCTTTTTAATGTATTATTTTTGTTTTATCTGTGTATACAATAAAGAGTTAAATAAATAAATAAAATAAGTATAGTGTTTCATAGACACAGGTCGTCATTTTCTACTTTCAGTTTTTTCAATAGCTACACCTAGACTTACATTTACCGATGGATTTGAAATGGCGAAGGAAAACAGACAGTGACGTCAGAGATCACATACATTATATACATGGGAGATAATCATTGAGTGTATTTGCGGAGCCGATGTTGCACGTTTTTATTTAAATTACATATTAAACAATAAATATATAAACATACATTTCTTTAATCACACACTAGAATTTTCTCCTGTAGTATGGAAATTAAACAAGGATAGGACAATTCACATATATAACATCCAGACCGGGACCAACTTGTACAAAATGTACAAAGTTGTTTGTGTCGGGAATCCCACTGGGAATCGAATCCACGACCTCTGACGCATGAGTACAATGACCAAGTCACAGGTCCGCTACGCACGCTAGCTTCTCTACATGTAGGCCCCGGGTGGTGACAACAGTGCAACAAATTTGGCATATGTACCTGTCATTCTGGACCTCACACAGCTCATAAATTCGATAAATAAATAAACGGGTTGTGAATAAAAATAGAATGAGAAGTGATAACCCTGCACAAATTGCGCGTGTACACCAGCTAGCCGCGTGAATTATTCGCGGCCACATGCGATGTTGGTACGTGGCCGGAGGGGGAGGGCGCGGGAAGAGGGGGCGGGGGGCTACTCCCGTCGCCACCCGTCTTCGAGCTTCCATCCTAACCACTGTTATTACTCGCCGCCACCGCCGACGATGGCAGTATAATGACTTGACCCATGGAACAAAGAAAGTGACGATTGAAAGTGACTTGACTGAAGAAAGTGTGGTCAGTCTATAACTGACAACTTAAAATGGAGAATTAACCTAGGCTGAATGATCTTTGGTACTTTTTTTTATGTGATCATAAACAACACGATGGAAGTCGCTATATTCGCTCAGACGTTCCCTCCAACAAAGGTACTAACTAGCCCACTGGGCTACGCGGTATCCAAATACTCAGATCGATTTCTACGATAGGTTATAAATACGTGTGTGTTCCATAACGACAAAAAGTGACAGAATATTTGGAAGAAAATGCTATGACCATACGATAGATTTATAATAGTCATTTATTAATCAAGTTCCGCGCGCGAAGCATTTATTTGCATTAATTTTATTATATTACTAATTAATACTTCATTAAAGTTACTAGGTACTACTTACTTTAACTTACTTCTTTAACTCATGTTACATAAGTATTCTGTACTTAGGCATGATATGTTTCAAAAATAAGTCTATTTTCACCTTTTATATGTATCACAAAAACATTTAAATCGCTTATCGATAAGACCGTGTAGTTTGAACATCGATATAAAAAACGGTAATTTTATATATGCAAGCGACGAAGCCTATTAAACTAAAGTAAGTAGTTAAAGACTGTATGAGGGAGATAGCTTATCTCATTCTAAGCCTGGCAACTTTTCCGATGTTCTAAGTTTTGATTATACAGCCATGTGTGGAGAGAGATTTGTAGACAAATACTACCTACCTAAAAGACTTTTCGATCATGATATCAGTAGTGCTATTCTCTAAAATACAAACTCACGCGCGAGTCTCACTCAAGTGACTTCACTCATTTTGAAACCTAATTCATTAGTAATTCTGTAAACATTCCAGAGCACTATCGACGTGAAGCGAGTTCTTTGTTCACTTCACTTCTTTGTTCAATTAGGTTTAGAAATTAGTGAAGTCACTTGAGTGAGACTCGTGCGTGAGTTTGTATTTTAGAGAATAGCACTACTGTAAACTGAATGAACGTTTATTTTATCATATAACATCTAAAATATGTAATTATATATTATAAAAACTGTACTCTGCCAAAAATTAAAACTACAAACTGAACATTGCTAACTGTTCGTGTAACTTCCTTACTTCCATTTGTACTGGAGAAATGTCAAAACTTTAAAGTATTTCCTTTTTTTTTACGATGAAAACGTTGAGTAGGATTCGACATTTGTGTTCTAGGCTATTCTTCACACACCCTCTATGATAAGTGAGCTTCGTAAACATTTTATAGGTAGGTACGTGCACGCGAGTCGGGCGCGGCGTTGGCACAAATGGCGGATATTTTCCTGGCCGCGGGCTGCCGCGGGAATTAGAGCGGCGGCTGTCGGCGGCCGTACCCTTGCCTCGCCCGCCTTTGTGCGCGGAAAAAATAAAGTTTACGACGCGAGACGCGGCGAGGGGCGCGGGAAAACCGGCGTTGTTGGCGCGAAAGCTCGCATTCTGAAACGTTGGATATTTTGTTTTGTCAAATATTAACTTTATTGAAATGTTTTTTTTTGTGGAAATGTACTTAGTTTTTCGTGTGTACCATTTTAGCCAGTTGCGTGCATTTAATTTATGTAAACATTTTGCTTATTAAATTCCGAGACGAATAATTGGGTTTAGTTTTTTTTGTAATACAAGCTCTGGTGGAAATTTTGTAAATAAAGAATAAGTACTAAGGTCTTTGTGTTTTGAAAGTTATCTTGCATAGTTCTCTTTCACTCCTACATTTTAATTTACATTGCTTTTAAGATAAGCACTCACAAGACATGTCTCTTTACCCGAAGAGACAATCTATTTATTCAATTGACAATTCACGATAAATAATGACGATTCGTAAAGGACCCCCTTTTAGAATCGTTAGTTGTGTATTCATTGAGTCATTCAGCATTATTATATATACAGTCTGTCCTGAAAATATATCCTTGGTAGAAGAGAGGTATTTTTCATACTAAATATATATAAAATACGACGTTCTTCTGCCAGGGGTACAAAAAGTCAAGCTCGCTAATGCACCGAAGGTCAACGCCATTGCTTTCTCTTGTCAAGGAAACAAAAGTCTCATATCGTATATTCATTAGTTCATTACCTTCTGTTCGTCCACTATTCCGGTACATAATTAGACGAGCTTTTCCTTTATTCCTGAACGCGTGCTCTGCTGGGGAGTGCACGGGTGGAGGGAGGTCGCTTGGCCATTAGCACGGCGGCACCACCGTCGTCGGCGACCGTCCGCCAACACACTTACCGCTGCGTGTATCCCAGCTCTTATTCCAATGCAGCAAGGTACATTTTGTGGTATAATAAGGGTAAGATCAGACGGTGCGACTCGTGCATAATTTACGCGCGGCCGATAGACGTCCGCGATTGTTATTACGCGTGCGGATATTGGATTTGGCGCACGGCGGCGGCGCTGGCGTCGCAAGATAATGCGGGGGGTAGTGGTAGCGACGCCGTAATTCAATAAAGCTAAGTACCTATTGATTCGGCTCGGTTCGGCGTCCAATTAATTCGGGCATGTTTTGATAGTCTTTCGTCTTTTGGAGAACAGGTAAATAAAATTGGGCTTGGTATCTGAAACTTGCAGTCTCTAATATACAGTGACGGGCTAAAAATGACTTGAGAATTTTCAAATCTTGTGTTTTGGGTCCGAATTGTACGTATTTTCTGATTAGCTCAGGAAAACCGAAAAGGTAACGCCTTATGTAAGCAGCATATTTAAACCTTTTTTGGAACTTAACAATTGTTTATAATTTCAACCATAGGCTTTTCGATGAAGGAAAAAATCGTGAGGAAACCTGCATACGTCAAAGAAATTCTAAGCCACATGTGAAGTCCACCAACAACAACAAAAGATTGGCAACATTTTGTTTTATATCGAATTCGTAATCATTTTCGTAAAACTTATACAAAACTTCAGTTTTTATTTATTTACGGTAACCTCAAGACCCGATTTGCTTGCTAAACATTCAATTCAATTATTCTTTATTGCACGATAAAACAATCATCATTTAGCCCTTATACGTCCACTGCTGGACATAGGCTTTCCCCAATGAACGCCACCACACTCGGTCGTCCACCCTCCGCATCCTGCCGCTTCCGGTCACCTTCTTCAGGTCGTCGGTCCGTCAGGGGGCGCCCCACAATGAGTATAAAATAATTATAATAATAAAGGAAAAATAATAATAAAGTAACTTATACTTGTACAAGTACATCTAATCGGTTCACATTATATGAGGAACCTAAATTCCTAACGGTAATATGCTGTTGGAACTGGAAATTAATTTATCTATGCCCCTATCAATTAGCTTTGGATAGGTACTACATTCTCAAATTTCTCCAACAAATTTCGCCTAAGTGCTCATCCAATCAATCAGCCCAATAACTACTTCGTGGCAGCCCTATATATCCTTAAGGGGACAATGGAGGGCACGCGATTATGTTTGCGAGCGCGCTCGGGGGCAACCTAAGCGGGCATTAGCGAAGGACGTGTACCTACCCCGGCGGCCAATATAAACAGACCTCTGATTATTTATTCCTGTCTCAAATTGAGCAAAGACGCAAAGGGGAGAAGCTGTATCAAGATACGCTGGACGGTCAGAGTAATTTACGCGCGAGCGGTCACCGCTGTGCTGATTACACTCGCTTGTTGGCATTGGCCGGACCCGATAATCCAGTCGTTGTGAAAGTGTACAAGAAGCAGAGATGTGTTGGATGTAGACGGTCAGTTTGAATTAGCAGCGTTGGCGAATGTTGGCGGACGTTGGCCTTGGTCCTGGGCAAGTCGTTAAGGTGGCGTGTGGTCGTCCGGACGTCGGACGTCGCCTCAGGGAGGGGATTGTTTCAGCTAGCTGTGAACGTGTGTTAATTCCACAGAGTACAAAGGCACCTAAGATGTGGGTACCTATAGATACCTGGAATAATGAAATACTATTGAATCTAGCATGTCGTGGTAATCTACATAATAGTTGGGAGATACGCTCGTCGTTTATCTTTAAAATCGAGGACTCAATTTTCGACCCGTATCAATGATTGCTCCTTACATTCACAGGGTGCATGCGTAACATTAAAATTATTTAACACTAATTTTTTTTTGTGTGCATTGGTATTTCCCATATACAGGCAGCGTCAATAGTATCTTAGTAGATGAAATGTCCAAAATAATTGCAACACTATATAATAGACTGACATCAGAAATTTTCTGAAGTAAATGTAAATACAAAATTAGAAATTATTCAATAGTATGACAAATATATGGGAGATTTCAAAGGAATTGCATTATGAATACAAAACTTCAAAAGTATCTGGAGAATTAAGTTGATACACTCTTATTGTAATATCGATTTCTATTTTCTTTTAATCGTTATGATCTACGGGTATGGCGTGAGATTATTCTTGTAATATTTTTATTTTATTTTGAAATGTTGACTGTATTGTGAAATTACGGAAAGTCAGTACTTGTAGAAGTTAGTTTTTGTTCAGCTACTTACCCCGCAAAGCATTTCTTGCACACGTAATTATATTATGCGTAAGTCGCTTTCAGTTAAAACACTCCAAATTGAAGATGTCGGTACAATTTAGCGTTGGAGCGACTGAGAGCGAAATTGACGCCCTCAGTGGATTCGTGTCGCCGCGTTATGTATCGATCAAGGTTTTTACTAGAACCACCTCGGGGGACGGTTCGATAGTACGTAAACAACCCTCGTCCTCGCGAGCGCCGCGAAGGCGGTGGGTAGATATAATTTGGCGAGAGTACTGCAGGAGAGCCCACGTTGGGTGCCATTATGGTATAGATCGTACAGTTTACAACGAAACGCCCCACTCCTACTCTAAATCGCTTACATTTAATTGTATGCGTTATATTGTTACTGTGCTTATTCTATCATCGTCAGCCGAAATACGTCCACTGATGAACATAAGCATCTCCAATAGAATGTCACTTTTGGTGGGCTGTCCATTAGGGGATTTGCCATAATCACCTCACTTGGCAGACGGACTCCTCGAAATCATTTATATTTCATTGTATGCTTTTTATTGTAACCGTGTTAGTTCTATCATATCGGGGGTGGCCCTGTTCTTAACCGGGAACCAGACGGCACAGTTTAGTTCTATCTTACCGCACTAATCATTAACGTGTGTACACTAAGAATACTGTCGATCATATTGGTTCACATTAGGCTTTATTTCTGTCCCAATCTTTTTATGTCAAAATTAAGAAGTGTCATTTAATATTTATAGATTTTTTCTTACCTTGCATGATATAGTATGGTAATACGCTTTATAAACAGTAAATGTTTGTTACTTAGTGCACATATTACTGTTTATGTATGTAAGGACTGTAAAATACCGTATAACCAACCTTGTTTTTATAGGTTTGGCAAGTGAAAATATTTTTAAATTACATGTTAGCGAATGTCACAAAAAATATTGAATGGCATTGGACCGCGGCCCGCGACAACCCTTATCTCTTTCTCACGACCTCAGATCTGTGACGTCACTGCAGACTGGAGTATCGAGTTTTTACGATCTTCAATATGGATGGTACAGTGTAAAAAATATTTGTAGAGACCGGTAATTAATAATACAGGGGGTTAGGTCTTTGTTGCGTAGTTTTCACGGAAGCTGTAAATGATTAAAAAAAAATAAGGACACGTCCCTCGAATCATTTATCATAACAGTAATATTGAAAGTTCGTTTTAAATACTGGTGCGTTTTAATTTTTTTGCCGTCTAGAGGAATCTAGTGCTGTTCGAGCAAATCAGCGCCTAGCGTTCACACACCTATGAACTTAAAATGCTGTATGGAAACGGGGGTCTTGACATATAGGTGGTCATAGAGGAAAGGCAGGGGGTCAAAAATTGAAATGTCTAATTTTCAGTATGCTTTTAGAGTGAAGACAGTAGCCGGTAAGCACAATGTGGAACGCCCAAAAAAGTTCGAAGTGGGTGGCGGAGGACCTGTGGTGGTGGCCCTTATTGAGTAAGGCCTATGTCCAGCAGAGGACGTCAGGATAATAATGTGTTGTTAAAGCGTTAATTATTCCCCTTTGTGGGCGTAATGTCCAACTGTCAAAACATCCAAGTGTCAAAATGTCCAAATTTCAAAATGTCAATAATATATTCCGCGCTTCGTTATAATGATGTCGGATTTGTACATTTGTTCATTGGTGTGTTTGTTGTATTTAATCAATAACAATAATTTGTTAATTAACATCATTGCAATATTTGTGTGACAGGTTCTAGCATAGATTAGATTAGATTTATTTATTTCACTTTTACATCTTAAAAATTCAATTTTACATGCCATTCTAATATGGTAAAAGGGATCGTCATAAAATAAAATAATGTACAAAATATAAATTACAATGTCAACAATTCAAATAATGACATACTATCTATGTCAGTATATAATATTAAAATAAAAATTTAATTCATAGACGAAAATACCTAAGACAATAGTTTTAATTCACAGATATATAAAATAAGTTTAAATTAGGTTGTTACATTAATTGTTTTGAACTGTGGAAATTTTGAGATTTGGACATTTTGGCACTTGAACGTTTTGACAGTTAAACATTACGCCCTCAAAGGATTATTTCTAGTTGAGAATTTTCCTAGCATGAAAGCGACTGATATCTATCCATAACCTTGGTACATTCCATATTTTCCATTATTTATGTGCGGCAATAACTCCCGCCGCGTCAGCTCGGCCGCGCCGTCGTCCTTATCTGTCGACATTGGCTGGCCCTTGGCGGGCGCCCTTCGTCCTACTTCAGCTATAAATATAGAAATAGTGTTGTATACGAGGGTAGATGAAACGATTATACATACCTACGGTTTTCTACTAAGTTCTTATTTATTTACACAACTAGCTTATTGTTCTACGATGTGATTGCAGAGAACCGAATTGAGTTGTGTCCAGCAGTGGACTAGTAGTAAGACAAGAGCAGCGTAAAAATATGTATAGTGGTCCACAGTGCACTGGTACGCTTGGTATTGCATGTATTCTTGAGAGGTTTTGATCACTTTCAATCAGATATGGTCTGCCCGTTTGCCATAAAAAATCTACTTCATAGTAATTAAAAACACTTGTTTGTACCATATCGTATCACATTTGTGATCCAAGTCTGTTCGGTTTATAGCCCATTCCACATTGGAATTGCTGGACTTCATAAACACTTCGAAGTTATTTTCCAGCATATGTAGATTTCCTCGTAATGTTTATCTTTTCGAAGAATTTGTCATAAGCAAAAAACTCGTGGGCGCTCGACTAGCTCATCGACTTTACGAACGTAAGAAAAGTCACTTCTAACAACATTTAGAGTTACTAGTTTGTGGTAAGTATGAAGTTTAGAACACATGTGCTATTCTGCGTCGCAACTTGTGAACAAGAAAGGGTAAGCCATAGGACAGGACCGGTGGACAAGACATTCGCGTATAATTGCGGCCTGAGTCTTAGACGAGTGTGTCTTCGCTTAAATATCATGCTTTTGATTGCCATTTTTTTTGTCTAAGGTAATTTTCTGAAACTCCTTACATAATACACAAAAACCTAGACATAGACATACCTTATTGATAACTTCCGTTACAGGTCAAATAGAATTTTTACACAAATTAATTAAAATCAAATTAAAGACAGGCAAATTAAACACAATCAAATTAAACATCAATAACTAACATAAATAACTAATTAATAAAAATGCCAATTAAAATTCTTAAAATTAAACAAATCAAGTTAGTGAGTTCTGAAAGAACTCTTCAAAGCGATAACATGCCTGCTTGACAAGCCAGGCGCACAGTCTCTTTTTGAAAATAGGTAGGCTCGGAGGTATACACATAACCTACTCGTACATTAAACCTACAACCTGAAAATGTTGACCGGAAGCGGTGGCGTTCATTGGTGGCCTATGTCCAGCAGTGTACGTCTAAGGGCTGATATGATACATTAAAAAGTGTCATTCAGAATTCGTTGGAATTAGATAAATGTATAAATATTGTGTAATTTTTAGGATATTCCTTGCGAAATTTCAGGGAATTCCTGGAATTATACAATGATATTCACAAATATTTAATTCCCAGACCAACATGTACAAAGTTGCCTGGTCCCAATGGGTCGAACCGATGACTTCTGGTGCTCGATTCAAACGCCTAAGCCGCCGACATGGCGATGGCGGTCAATTTAAATGCATCTGTTCTCAGTAGTTAAATTAACAGTTCAATTGATTGTACTGCATTGCATGGAAATGCACGTTGTACTCTCAGATTTCAAAGTAGGTAGCAAATAACTAGCAAAAGTTGTCCTTTGTAGGCGTAATGTCTGACTGTCAAAACGTACATTTTCCTATTTTCATAACAATTCATCATCAGGTTATATTTGTCGCCACTGCAGGAGCACAACCCTCTCTCATCATCCGGAGACAGACGGAGGATTTGGCTTACACTCTCCGCGCTGGCCAGACCGGTTGGGGAGGCCTGATTGATGTTTTATAAGGTATTCCCTTAGTCGCCTTGTACGACATCCACGGGAAGAGTTGGAGTGGTCCTATTCTACTCTACCGGAAACCACACGGCATTCATAACAATTAAATTAATTTTATAATAACTAAGCCCGGAGCTTATTGATATTAAAAATTTGAACGTCAAAATTTTCGAAGATGAACATTGGAAATTTTCACATTTGGACATTAATATAGCTGGGATTACAAAGGCAAATTGTTACTACCAAAAGCGCACCAACATCCACGCTACATTCAAGCTATTAACCGTTCATAGAGAACGGAGTGTCACCAACATATATACATATATATATACACGTACATATAGCCACACAATGTAGGTAGTACGTAATGAAGGTGGATATACGTGATTACGTAGCTATATGTATACTTTTTACGAGGCAATCTTACTCGCGCTGTGCGTGGATGTTCTTTTTTACATCGCCTCTGGCAGGGTGACCGAGCTAGTCAAAGAGTTTTCATTCAGACGCGCCAGGTCGTGACCTTCAACTGAGAGGCTCTTTAGCTTCATCTCGAAGTGTTATCCCGGGCTTTAGGCGTCTGATACGCAAGTCTTACATGTGTTTGAAGTTCTTACTAATTAGACAGCCTGGCTTGAAGCTTATACAAATTTCTCAGAAGTAAAGCAATATATCATTATTCTCTAAATGTGTGCTGATAGAAAACGCTTTCCCTTAGCGGGAAGAAAAGCTTATACCTATATTGCCGACTGCCTTATTGACTTATCTTATGTTGCTTGGCCTTTGGAATCCAGTGCCGGAGGTCATTGGTTCGATTCCCATTAGGGACAGATAATGTTGTACAATTTGAAGAAGATGGTCTCGTCGGAATATTATATTTTTGTGAATTATCCTTATTTAATTCCCAAAGTAACCGAGAAAAGTCTAGTTTGGAATTAGACACAAGTCTATATTATATTGAACACGCTCTGGGCAGACGTGTATAATAGAATGTGTAGTAGAATCCAACACAGTACTTCTTTATTGCACATCTTAAAACTAAATACAGTAATAAATGCTGTGTACAAAGGCGAGCTTATCTTTAAAAGAGATCTCTTCCAGCCAACCTTACAGGGCAAGGCAGTAAGAGCGAGGGGAAAAAATAACTTCATAATAGACTGCATAATAACTAAATACCAGGCCTCGCAATGGTGCAACTGCCGCCTGTCACCAGTTTGTGACATTAATTTGAATGGTTATTCGGAATGTAAAAATAGTTTGAGCTTAGAATGACCATCTGTTGTCATTAAACCTTGAGTGATCTTTGGCAGGGTTTGGGCGGGTGTGGGCGGGCGCGGGAGGGTGTTTTAATTAGAGCACGGGCCGCGGCCGCGGCTGCCATCGGAGCTCGGACTCGCTCGCCGACGTCCAGTATCCTTTGACTAACGTACAGCTGGTGTATAGTGCCGCCCTTTATCACCACATCAACCCTTTGTGAGACGTTCGGCAATTCAGTGACGATCTGAGTCTGTTGTTTACAGTGCTGAATTGGTGGGTTTTAGATCCGAGAATTATAGTAAAACATGTTTTAAGTATAAGAATATTATGTACATATATGTTCTTTTCCTCGGAAAGTAAACCCGGGCCACACCCCGGACACTTGTGTTGAAAAGTCTAACAGCCTACACTCACACAATTAGTCAACACTCAGAACTCAGATATGGACTGCCATATCACAAGGACTAAATAATAAACCAAGCTATAATAAGTATTTTCAGTTACTTTAAGGTTTCTGGAAGAGATCCCTAAGTGGGATAATTCCGCCTTTGTACACAACTTTATTATTTTGTTTGTTTTTTGTTGTTAATTTTGGCACAATAAAGCGTTTATTACAATTATGTAAACTTATGTAGGATCTTTAGTATGTTCTAAAATTATAATATTCTTTTACCTGCAATAGTCTTTCGATGTACCTTTCTTATTTTTCCTTCGAAATGGTTGCCTGGAAAAGATTGCTTTAAGCGATAAGGCCTTTGTACACTTTCCATAAATGTGTACTTGTTATTTTCTAATTTGTGTGTAATAAACAATTTACCTACCTATATATCATGCCAAACACGTATGAATCATTCAAAAGGGGGCTTCAACCCCACAAGCTCTGGGTACGTGTCTGATCTATCAGAGCGTACAGCGGTATCTTAGAGCGAGCAGCCTATGTAGCCGGAATACCTTATGTACGCCGTACATTACGGCTCAGCACACTTGCCGTCAGCTGTGCGAGCTGCACTGCCAACCCCCTCTCCCCCTGCTGCCAACCCCCCTCCCGTGACCCGTCCATTCCTCAAGCTTCGTGGAGCGGCACTAAAGGACATCTGGAAGTGTATTTCAGAATGTCTGGATGCGTTCTAGAAGCTGAGGTTTGGCAAGAGTTTGGGCAAGTTCTTGTTTGTAAAGTTTGCTTCAATCACCCAAGAAAACAAACTTTATATGCGACTCGTAAACAAAATTAATAATAGATGGTACTCCTAAATCAACTGCAATATGAAGTTGGTATTATTAATTTATTTTTTGGGTTACTATTTGCCGATTATTATATAGAATTAAAATATTTGTTTAGCTATACTTGGTGTGAAGAAATTCGTAGTAGTTAGTACATAATGGTACACTAAGGTTGCCTAGAAGATATGGCTTCAAGAGATAAGGCCGCCTGAGTACACTTTTTGGGAAATTGTTCTTTTTCACTTATTTGTGTACAATAAATAGTTCATATCTATGTAACTTTGTTATTTCGATTGGGCGGAATGGTTTTTGCAGTGCATTTGCACCAGGGAGGAGCAGCAGGGTTCTCCTGTGTTTATTAAGATAATACTGCGATCACCAATCCGCCTGCCAACTGTGGTGATTATGGCAAATCCCCCAATGAACAGCCCACCAAAAGTGGCATTCTATTGGGGATGCTCATGTTCAGCAGTGGACGTATTTCGGCTGATGATAGATGGTTCTTGGTGAGACTAAAGCTATGTATAGTTATATGATTTTGTTTCTATACTTAGTCACTCTATGCCGAAATTCATCATGTTTTTAATAACTTTAGAACGTTTAGAACTTTAGAACGTTGTAGAACTACATTTAAAATTACAAATGAGGTATTTTCAGCACTGTAACTAGAAAATAATGACACGAAACGTAGAGGTAGGTATTGGTCGAATACATTTTAGTTTCCATTTGCGTAAACCCCCCAGCGCGCGACCCGTTTAAAGATTCAGCAACGCCGCGGGCGCCGGGCAGCCGGGGTCTAACGGACCCCTTTGAAGATATTCACCTTCATTAGCGCAGGGTCCAACTGACCCCACGGGGCCGCGGGGACTCAACTCCGGGTAACCGGCTTATGATTGCGGGCCCGAGTTCGGACACCCGCTGGAGAGTTAGAGTTTTGGAAGTTTCGCTTCGCTGATAAGTGAAGGTAAGTTAGGTAGATGTGAATTAATTTTGATATCGTAGTGGTCTCTATAGGGTTGTATAGTTCGTGCTTTGTTGAAGTTTCGTACAGTAAATTGTAGGGTTTGGAAGTTTTTAAACTTTTAATTCGTTTTTAAGGCATTGTTCTCTACAAATTGTGCTACTTTATCCTACTAATATTATAAATGTGTAAGGTTGGATATTTGGATGTTTGTTATTCAATCACGCTTCAACCACTGGACGAATCGGGATGAATCTTAGCAACACATATAGGTTAGGTTCTGAAATAGGACTTAGGATAGAGTTTATCCCGAAAAAACATCCATTCCTACGGGAAATACATAATAATTTATGATGTTAAGTAGTCCACGCGGGCGTAGTCGCGGGCAACAGCTAGTAGTATATATATATATATATATATAGTATATATATATAAATTGTAGTTAAGACCTTTCATATCTTCAATAGGTACTGAAAAATAAAGAAAAATACGTTTAGGGTTGTCACCGCCATTGTTCCCTTATTGTAGGGGTTAGGGATATGAGATTAATTGTATGGCTATTTTAGATGTAGAAAAATAAAAACAAGGTAAGAACCCTTCATCAGAAGCGAGTACAGTTCATATGCTTAACCCGCTAGACCCGTTTTGTTGATTTAAATGTGAACTGCATTAGTTAATTTAGAAATCATCGAAGGAAATTAAAACTCGCCTAAGGGACAAAATGTTAAAATCAGTTGTTTAGCTTCCCAAACTCAGTTTTCAATTCTCTATCGAAAGATATATTTAAGAAACTTTGAAATTCAGTGACTCAGTCCTTCAAAATAGAGACAGTCACAAGGAAAAAAGAACAAGGTTTTTTACGTCTCCTGAGAAGTAGAGGTTGGTCCCTTACGCCCGCCAATTTAAATTTCCGTCAACGATATGTGTATGAAATAACATTGCTTGGGCAGCGAGAAAAAAATAATGTTAGCATTTGTTTACGTGCTCTATGTGCTAGTCGCGCTTCTAGCGGCGAGCAGTGACAGTTTTATCTGCAATTGCTGCTTAGTTGGTAAGGTTCAAACTCTGCTCGCATATACAATTTTCATCTTTACCTTTTTAAATTTTCTCTTAATTGGATAAGAAAAATAAATCATCTTGTTTTTTATCCAGTCTGGAGTTTACCCTTTATGTCAACATCAGCTTATTCTTGTGTATTTGTCCAAATCGTCGACAACGAAAATATTGCCAAATCCAAAAAAAAACAGACGAGTCAAAATATTTAAAAAGTTGACATTTTATTTCATTATGTGTACGTTGAATCGTAACTTATTAATAAAATATATTTACACTTCAATATCCTAATATACTTAATAATAATCTAATATACTTAAAAGGACCCTCACAGCGGAACCTAACGTCCCTAAAAGGGTCCTCATTGCGCTATCGCCGTGAGTCGCGAAAACTCCGACATTTGTATCAAGTGGGCAAATAAAGAAGGAAACAAGTTAGATGGAGTGGAGCCGGACCGCGTTCGCGACTAATTAACCCCCCTCCCCCTCCCGTCAACCCACGGTGGGGTCGATCCGACCCCCCGGGGGCGACCGGCACGGCTAAAAAATATGCGGCTCCCGCGAGACGCGATGCTACGGGTTTAAGAATTCCATGCGCCGAGTGCAGGCTTATTGGGCTTATTTTTCAGTCGGTAGCTTTTGTTTTTCTTTTCCTAACGCCCTTGTCTTACCTTACTTTTACTTATAGTACTGTGTCCAACGGAATAAGTTAATCACGAAAATGAGTTACCGCTTTTTTTATTTTTATACCTCCCATGTACACTACGCCAACCAAAAATTGAGTCAATTTTGTTTTTATCAAAATCGAATCATCATATACTAATATCCTTCCTGCTCCTTGAATTTTAAGAAAAAAAAAGGAAACTACCAAGATTAAATTTTTTTTTTGGGTTTTGAGTTTTGATGACTCCATTTTGATAATGGTGCCGTGTGGTTTTCGGTGTGCCGTGTGCTTTCCGGTAGAGTAGAATAGGACCACTCCAACTCTTCCCGTGGATGTCGTACAAGGCGACTAAGGGAATACATTATAAAACATCAATCAGGCCTTCCCGACCCGTCTGTCCAGCGCAGGGAGTGTAGGCCAAATCCTCCATCTGCCTCCGGTAGATGAGAGAGGGTTGTACTCCTGCAGTGGAGACAAAAATAACCTGATGATGATGATGATTTTGATAAAAATGAAATTGACCCAAAGTTTAGTTGGTGTAAAAGGTTTTGTTTTGTAATTGGCATATAAAGACATATCGTATAATCCTTCGAAAATCTTTTTTAGCTGTAATTTAGACACTAAAAACCGAAAAATTGTGTTTATTGCCCGAGAAGGTAAACTACAGCGAAAATAAAGTTTCGCTAGCTTCTCCAATGTCTTTTATGAAATGCTTTTTGCCCTATCGCTTTATTTTAAATTTATAAAGGTTATATAAACTAGTTTACATAAACTTAACTTAAACCATAAAAACATATGTTGAAAGTATTTATTACTAAGAATAACTATTACTTATGACTAAGCTCTCTAAAGAGGTTGTCATTAAATCTTGGATGTAAGAAACAGTAAGATATAACTATGTTGACTAAGGAAGAATAATTTGCTTTTTGCCCTACTGCGGCGATGCTGAAAAGAGTATTGTGTTACATGTGAAAGCACAAAATTATTAGCCTTCTCTCAAACTTTTTTGCATAGAGGTGTGAGGTTCCTCTTACATGTAATTACGTAGTTACCACAAACTTGATTACCTGTTGTGTTATATTATATAATCAAACTTGTCCCGTATTCAGTCCCATCAGTCAGGTACTATAAATACGCATTGACCTACACCTTACACGTGTCCCGCGTTGGGTAAATAGTAAATAGGGTTCGGACCACAAGGTCCCTCCGCCCACTGCCTTAACACGTGCCCAATACTTAGTCGTTTCCCAATTTTCCTCAAGTGTAATAAGGATAGGAGTGTGTGTATCTGATTTTCTTCTTTCAGGTAAGTATGATTTTTTCAACAAGTTCTTGATCATTATAGCTCCTTTCGTTGATGGATATGAATTTTAAAGCTCTGAAGCAGCACAGCAAACGGGCAGACTGACCATCTGATTAACACTACATGTCTTTGTTTTGTGTTGTTGCTTTGCAAACTTGGAGAATCTGTTTGAATGCCTCGTGTTCTTGGTAATTATACCTAACCCTTAAAATATAACAATGCTTGTTTACGAGCGGATATAGATAGGGAGAGTGGTAAATATGCCGATAGATGTCGTCTCCACTAGACTCCTATAGCCTCGCCCACAGCAACTGTTGTATCGGTACCTATTGCGTTACACGTTCACACCAAACGAACGAGTTGCGAAGTTCAAGATGCACAAATATAGACGCCTAGACTTTGTAGGTCAAAAGACCTAGACTTTTGACCCGCAATAGTTACAAAACCATATCCTGATACGAAAGCTTCGTGCGTGGATGATGCATATCACCTAGTAAAACATCACATGAGAATGATTGAGGTTGAAAGGGGTAACTTATCTACCTGAAAATAAGTCTCCTCAAAGTGTGAGTCATCTGTTATCTAATTTAATAACTAATTCGAGTCAACCATGAAGGTAAAAAGTCAGTCCTTTGTGTTTACGGTCTGCAGTGGCAACGGACAGTGCTCGGCTGATGTTAAGAGGTCATTGTCGCCTGTAAACCTGCAGCATTTGGACAACAGTCCAAAGGTCTGAGGACTATGATAGAATGCCTCAAGAACACTGGCTCTCCCTACCCTTCAAACCTTAACACAGCAATTTTAACATTACTGTTTGGCGGCAGATGTACACGGGAGAAAACTATTGTTGATTTGAATAAGATCTTGTTAACTGTGAACAGCCATCTAAACTCCATACGAGCGCACCAAGATCTTGTTCCCTTGAACTAACTCTTGTAACTTATTAACTTGATCATGATTTTGTTACCAACGATCTTAAGTATGTATGTAAACGCTTTATTGTACTAAAAATAACAACAACAACAATAATAAAATAGGAATTAAACTGTGTACAAAGGCGGACTTATCCCAACAAAAGGACAAGTATAATGCGTTTAGTACCAAATTACTTACCTACATCAACCATTAGACAAAATGACACTCACTTTGCGGACCATAATTTTTTTCAATTCAGACGGATCCTGGATTCGAATCTTTTCACATTAAAGCTAAAGCTATACCCCGGGTATTAAAAGAACGCGCCGCAAATATTTTCACGTCAGCCGTTTAGTGTCCCCTGCCACCCTCACGTGCACCAGTTTCTAGTAATTGATGCGCCCCGTCTCACCCCCGAGAAAATAAATTCGGACAGTTGCACCGCCGCCGCCGCGCCGCACGCCTCAAGTAATTATTGAGGGGTGGGTGAGTCATGCCGAGGTAGTGAGCTATGCATGTAGAGCTGGAGCTGTTAGATGGTAGGGAGTCCACAGGCAACGCTGTAGAAGACTAAGACAATAAAATTTACATAGAAACGTTCAGTGACGGCTAACCTATGGTCAGCAGACTGCAGCTCACGAACATCTATCTACACATCTATCTACTATCTATTATATATTATTGTGTAAAACCACCAAAAGGCTAGACGTTGCTCTTGATGGATGGCTCAGATGATGCCTCGTGTTCATTTAATTGCACTACCTTTGTCTTTTTACCTTATACGCTTCAAACAGGATAGCGAGCGAGCTCTGTCTGCAACCACTTCATGTCCGAAGAAAGTTCCTAGCGGGTAAGTTTTGGCTGAGATCGAAATCTATTGCAGATAACGTCATTATTCGCGTTCTGCATGAATTAAGTGCCGATTCCTGTTGTAGATATTGGACACGTAAAAAAATTCCCCTTCTGGTTACGATACACGATACCTTTAAGGATATTGCGATACATTCTAGTGAACCATTGGAAATGTTTAAATTGGATTCCTGGATTAGTTCGTATGATATGCCTCTGGTGGTTAAACATGAAATTGATGATTTGACAGGTTCCAAACACCAATGTAACACAGTAGTTCTTAGAGAAACTTGTGAACGGTTTTTAAATAATCAATATGCAACACATTATAAAATATTTACTGATGGGTCTAAAGACAATAATAAAAATCTTGGGGCAGCGTGGTGTGACCCTCAGTGTGACAATTCCATGAAATTCAAAATTATTGACGATATTTCAATCATTTACCTGGAGCTTATAGCCATTTTAGAATCACTATCTTACATAGAATCTATAGAATTTGGAAAATTCGTTGTGCTGACGGATTCAAAAAGTTCGCTCCAACATTTGGCTCGATGCGCCTCTGGTACCAGCAGAGGTACACCGATTGCCTATGTAATTATAGATTTTATTTTCAAATTGCGGGCCAACGCAAAAGATGTAATTCTGCAGTGGATCCCATCCCACATTGGCTTACCCGGGAATGAACAAGCAGATTTGTTGGCCAAGGAGGCTTCTAGTGCCGGGACCCCTTTACAAGTATTGCCTTATTACACAGATTTCATCCATATGGTTAAAGAGAACTGCTATGATATATGGAAGGAACACTTCGACGAGAGATCTGTCGAAAAGGGAGTATGGTACCGAACTATCCAAAGCCTGCCATGGAAGACTCCTTGGTTTGATGATGCTACTTTGGGAAGATCCGAACTGGTAACTGCGTTCAGACTTAGGTCCGGACACATTCCCCTGAACAAATTTGCCTTTCTAATGGGCAAAGTACCTTCACCAGACTGTTCAGAATGTGGGATAATGGAAGATGCCTACCATGTAATTATGGAATGTGTCCGGAACGAACAGGAAAGAAGGCAGTTGCTAATTTGCTCCAGCAATATTATAACCCAAGTAGGTGGATGTAACAGTGTCCTGGCCTTTCCCCTCGCCGAAACGGCTAGGATACTGTACAGGGTTGGGCAGGCGGCCCTTCGCAGAAGATAAGTGTCTGTGCATGTCCGCGTGTACAACCCAAATAAAGTGCGTTAGAATATCTTATTAGACTAAGACAAATGTACGTTGTACAATGGAGTGACATTGTCACCTTGTGACAAAACTCCTTAAATTAGATTATAAAAAAAAAGACAGGATAGCAATGCATGTACTGCTGTTGAACCCGTCTATTCCCATCTGTTCTGATGAGTAGTTCTGCCGGCAGAACTACTGGGTTTTTTTTCCATTAGGTCTGTGACTTATAAGACTCCTGTTTAGTCGAAGACACCACAACCATACGACAATTACAACTGTGGTCAGACCGGTGGTGTTACGTGGAATATCACATCGCAACCACAAAACGGTAGTCGCGCTGTGGTTGCGTGGTCGTTGCTGTGTGATTCTGATTACCACAAAAGTTTGTAGTTGCAGGTCAAATCGAGCATAGACGCCGGTGATTGCATTGTAGCTGCTATGTAGTTGCGCTGTGTGATGGTTGATATCGTCGACAGTTGTTGTGGTATGGTATGAGTGAACGATAGTGTGTTTTCATACAAATTCGACCCCCGACCACATTTTGGGGTTGTCGTTTCGATCTTTTAAACACATTAGCATCATCATCAGCTTATTTTTGTCTCCACTGCAGGAGCACAACCCTCTCTCATCTGCCTGAGACAGACGGAGGATTTGGCTTACACTCCCCGCGCTGGCCAGACGGGTTGGGGAGGCCTGATTGACGACATCCACGGGAAGAGTCGGAGTGGTCCTATTCTACTCTACCGGAAACCACACGGCATACACATTAGCGATAGAGGGCTTTACACAGTAAAACTATATATATATATATTACTAATCGCATCGTCTGATAGGGGTTCAAAAGTTGTAAGTACGATAATCAATCCCAAACATGAATTCCGGTTACGACGTTGCGATGCAGTGCATGTATTTAATGGACTGTACGTACGGAACGGACATGTAGGACCGTAACCCATTTTTAGAGGCCTGTTCGATTTTAGCCCCATGTTTACGATGTCAGCCCTTTTAACACATTTCGCAGGTGCGCCCACTCTGAGCAGATATTTTTTTAATCCTCGCCAACTTTTAGAAAAAACGACGTAGGTTTGAAAACGCTTCACAAAACGTTTAGCCAATACTTGATAAGACCCATGCATATACACGGTGGAGAAAACAAGCCTGGATATGAGAGAGAGTTTTTTTTTATTAAAAAATAAGAAAATAAACACACAGCGTCATGTTACCTTCGCATTCTCGTATCATAACATTTTGATTTTTCTTTTATTATTGTTACGCTATGTCCTAACAACTTGAGCCAAATGAGATGTCATATGTTCTTCAAAAATCTTTCACTCTCCCCCGTAAGATAAAATAAATAAAATATATGATGTTTTCTACGTAGATTGTCTATAAAATCGATCGTCTCCTGTAAAGTAGTGATTTTCAGATAGAGAATGCGAATGTAATAAGACGATATATACAATCGCGGCGTCGTCGTCACGTGATGAACCAGCGTTGGCGGGATAATTAGGCGCACTGATTGGATAAAGTGCGCCCAATAACCGAGCAGAAATTAGCTTGTGCCGTTGCGGAGGGTGCTGAGAGTGTTGATACAATACATAGATTTAAAAAAAGTAAAATTGTTCGTTTTGTTAATCTATGAACGCAGTTTTTGTTATTTTCAAAAATAATATATATAAAGGCTACTTTGAGTAAAATTAACCATTGTCAATTGGCGATGCAAATATTCACCCCAGTGCCATATGATTAAGTCATCATCATCATCAGGTTATTTTTGTCTTCACTGCAGGAGCACAACCCTCTTTCATCTGCCGGAGACAGACGGAGGATTATTATGATTAAGTATTCTATACCAACGCTCCAGACGAATGAAAATTGGAACATTTTCAGTAGCAGTGAAATATAAAAGTGAAGTTAATGCAAGAACGTCACACTTTTCAATCTCATCTTCATCCTTGCGCTCTCAGTTTCCAAGGGCTTTGGCCCTGTCACGAAACGTCAGCTGACACTACCAGGTGAGAAAAACGAATATGTCCTTTCCTGGATTCGGTTGTTTTAATAGGATTTTCCCAAACAAGCCTTTCACGGTCACGAAGGCCTTCTTTCGTGACAATTATAATTGACAAATATCATTTCCCTAGAGAATATCATAGGTTAGTTACCGATATCGATAATATCGATTGCGTGCGGTATTACTTGCAGCTACGATATGATACGACATGACGTACCAAAAAAACCTTGACGAGTAAGGGGAAAGTCCTTGCGGTCGGCGTGTTTTACCGCGGCCGGAAGCGTCGCGTTGCGTGCGCCCGCGCCGACCGGCCGCGGGCCGCAGGGGCTGGGGGCACAGGATGCGGTCACGCACATTCGCGCAAGATTGTATCAGTCGCATGGGACCGCGGCACGTCACTGCGCGATAGCTTCGCAGAGAAACCGCGACGTGTGATACGGGAGTAGTGATGTGACGCGTTGCGCGGGAGTCGATAAAGTTCTTTGTTAGATAGAATAAATCGGAAAATTTAATGCAACGAATGAATTAATAAATATTAATTAATGCAACGAATGGATAAATATGTATAGCCAAATTATGAATAAATGAATAAATTGAATGAGGTAACCTCGACGACAGTAGCTGAAGTTCTGTTTTTTTTTCACATCTCCCAGCAAGAAAAGAAAAAAGTTTATTTTTTATTTAAATGTTGCGTTCTGAAACTGCACTGCTTGAAATTTTTATAAAACCAAGTGAACATATTTTTAAGTAATCGATATTAATAGTTACTAGTAAATACTAGATAATTTATAAATATTTTAAATATTGCGTCTTTAAAAAGGCAATAGTACTATTTAAAAACTTAAATTTCAATAAATAACATACAAAATTTTAAGTTTCTGAACGAACCATCATCCAGTTTATCCCCAAAAGGTGGTGTTAGAAATTCGAATCACTATTACTCACGCTTGCACGGCTCGCAGCAAAATCGCTTTTTGCTGCGAGTTTTTAAGCACCAAAAGCGCCCTTTTCGAGCTGGAGAGGTGAAAAATAGTTTGTTTTATTAAAAGCTATGGTACAAACAGAACACCTCGAAATATGTGATTCAACCAAAGCGCTTACTCTCATGGCTGGCAATGAAATGATGCAAAAATGTTGTAAGTATGTAACCGATTAAAAATATATCATACTTATTTGTCGATATCGAAAATGTCACAGCCGTATGAGAGCGGATGCGCGGACGAGTGGCGCTCGCGCAGCTGGGAGAGGCACGTCGCACCTTCCGGGGCCCTCTGCGACCACCGCTGGGACCTGCCTCCATTGCTATGCCACACCTGGCTGCTACAGCCGTAGCCGCTGCCCTGGCTATCCCCCTCTATTAATATGGTGAAAGATGTTAGAGAAATTTTCGAAAGTTATCTGTCTATAAATGATCCAACAATGTAAATAGTTTTTTTTATTCCTGATAGGTTTACGCTTGACCTCAATCTCAGCTGATGGTAAGTGACGATGAAGCCTAAGGTGGAGCACGCTTACCCAGAAGATGCCTATTCACTCTTCCTTTAAATAGATAATTTGCAAGTCGTAGAACAAAAATTGGTTAAATAAGTGAGTCGTTTGGTATTCAAATCTTTGTAAGATTTAACCGACATTGATACTACAATAGTGGTATGTGACACCAAAGAGAATGTACTAATAAAATGTAGTCAAAATCAAAATTGTTTCTTGCATATAACTTACACTCGGTATATTTGTACTTACATGAATTATTGACTTGAAAAGTTTGTAACTTTAAAAAGTGTGGACCACAGTCGAGAGAATTGAGCGACATCAATCAGCTTCGAGATCGATAGCCACCGAAAAGATCCGAGACCTTGAATCGAAACTTTTACATATCAGCACTCGGTATTCTGGTTTTATCTACCATCGTTTCGAAAGGTGTTACCTCTATGAAGAAGTAACGGCGCAAGAAACTTTCAGCAATACATAGTAAGTTAATACAAAGTGAAATTATACTACAGATTACATTCTGTATACATGATGTATCTTGCACTTCTTCCACGATTTTATAGCAGATGTTAAAAACGCTAGTACCGAACAGGTTAAGTAGTATTACGTAAAACTTTTAAAAGATAATCCTTTAACAACAGAGCTAAAAACAGGTGAACATTTGGCTTTAATGCGGCGCTATAAAATACCTCGTAATGACGCCACCTGTTGCGATCTTTTCGTCGAGAGTTTGTTGTAACAAAACATGCGGAGTTATCTGTTTATATTTTGACATTTTCATTTTTAATTTCTATTGTTTTAAATTTATTTTTATTTGATTTGATTGTGTTTTTGTTTTATTTTGTGATTAATTGGATGATCTGTCCTGTAACAAAAGTTATAAATACAAATATAGCAATGTCTATAGTTGGGAACTTGGATTACTTGACATGCGTGTAAAATGATCTCTACTTTTTGATACCTACTAAGTATGTTAAATAATTATGTTATAAAATATTACATTAGTTTCTGTTTTTTCCTAATAAACATATACTTACTATGTTATGAATCTATAATTATTCGCAGATACGGGGGGGGGTCCTTTGACCTGTCATGACGACATCACTACCTGTTTACAAGAATCGTTATTAACTCATTATGACTTAAGTAGATTACATGGATCGATCAAGTGTTTATAACTCCAAGTATTGCCCCCCCCCCCCCCCCCCTTCCCCAAACTAAGTCCTGTATTCGCGCCTAATCTTCAACTAAACATCTCCTTATGAAGTTTCTCTGGTGTTTGTGATTGGTCCATCGGTATACTCTAGCTGGACATAGTAGGTACATAGATCTGGGCTTTACAAAATGATGATGCATGAAGGTCTACTCGTCCGCTGGTGATGTTTGCTACTTATAGATAGGCGGACAGTGTTAATTCAGATACTTTTTGCTTCCATGCCTGTATATAGGGTTGCCATATCTAAAATCTGCCAACCAGGACAAAAAGCATAAAAACCCCGGATTTTATAGTTTACAACCCGGACATATCAACAGGTTTTTTAAGTTACTCAGTAAAATAAAAAAATTGTTTTAATTGTTATAAATCAACTTTTTATTGAAAACTTTAAAACCCGGGCTACAAATGAAACCCCGCCCGGACGCTCCCCGGGCGCCCCGTAAACTAGGACAAATCCGGGTAAACCAGGACGGATAGCAACACTACCTGTATATGTAAGTCGGACCTTTAGTTACTTAAAATTAACTACAGAAAGAAATTCCTAAACTTTTTCGGTGATCCCGCGGTAAGCAAATATTTATTTCTCATCGTTCGACCAAAAGGAGCGCGTCCAGTAATTCG
The DNA here is from genome assembly GCA_947086405.1 of Esperia sulphurella. Taxonomy (NCBI): domain Eukaryota; kingdom Metazoa; phylum Arthropoda; class Insecta; order Lepidoptera; family Oecophoridae; genus Esperia; species Esperia sulphurella. The sequence goes on along the minus strand of OX352274.1, from coordinate 3,755,050 downwards.
CGTCCGCGTGATTCCCTCGCGCTCGAGGCCAAATTAGGGCGGCACGCACGTCGTCAATCGATATCGCGTGATTATCGAGGATAATGGCCGCCAGGCCGCGCGACGTTCTCCGCTCCGGCTTATTCCACTCTGGTCATAGCAGAAACTTGTCACACCTTGGAAAATACGTGAAAACTAGTCATGTCTATTAAAAATACTATCGCGAGCCAAATACTATAAAATGTAATATTTTCTCACTCAAAAACAAGTCTTTTACATCAAATAACAAATCAAAATAAACCAGATTTTTTTATCTGATTTCTAACTAAAAATATCCGAAATAATTTGTAGTTTTTTTGTTAAACATAACAATATATTACGTATAGAAAGTATGGAAGTGTTAAAATAGAAATCAGGTAAATAATAATAAAAAAACTTATTGCAAAATGAAATAAAAAAAATATGTAATATATTTACTATAAATGAATATAAGTGTTTCAACTTTTTTCACATAATCAAGTGGCAAGCTATATGACCAGAGTGGAATAAGCCTGCAGTCCGCCGTCCGCGCTCCCACGGCTGCCCAAGCGGCTCTTTGACGGATCTCAACCCCCGACCGTGCCGGATAATTTGAGCCATTGTACTTTGCTGGGGTGCGCGAATGATTATTTTGGCTAGAGGCGAGCAGTAAGTAAGCAGATTTGTTTGTTGTCTGTTGTTGAATGTTTACCTAAACTAAACTTTATCTAATACTTAATTAAAGTTAGGGTCGATACTATCAGTGTTGATTTAAAAATTTTTAAATAACGTTTTTATTGCTCTATGTTTTTTTTTGAATGATTAAATTTCATGGTGATGTAGGTATCCGTTAAGAAATGGGATATAAGCTATCGATAATAATGAAATCAAAGACGCCCGAAGCGTATCGTCTGAATAATTTACTGTGTTTTGATTGGTCATTCCAGCGTGATATTTACATAATTGCCCGTTGCAAAGTTTTTGTTTACCGTCGACTTTGATTTGAACAAAAGCATTCGTGTGGCTGATCGGGGCTGGAGGCTATGTATCTGTCTACCGTTATGGGATGCCATTTGCATTATTATATTCCCACCGTTGAGTGGTTCACAAAAATACATACATACATATAGTGTTTTGTGGTGTAGTAGGTACGTAGAAGTTTCTTTATGTTTATTTCAGCTTGTCATGTTGTCATGACCATTCTTATAATGACTAATATAGATAAAATTTTACGTTATTGAAAGCTTCTATCGACTGTAAGCGTTGGTGTGTTTTCAATACTGTAAATATTTTATATACATCCAAACACGACCCAACTGAATTAACGAAACCCCAACTAGCTCATCAATAAGGGTCCAAGCAAATTCCGTCTCAAATATCTTCGGCGGCCCCCTTTTGTACGTAAACACGCAAAATCCCTCCAAAGGTACGCCGCGGTCTCTAGACATGTGCGGGACATAAATTTGGCGAGCGTTACGTAGGTACAGGCCGGCCGCTATGTGCTCGTGCCGCTGTACATAAGGCGTACCTATGTACGGACGGAGCAACACGGGCGTCACTTATCCGCGCGGAGGATGCGGTGGCCGTCCGATCGCCCCCTGGCTACCCCATGCGGGCGTCCGACCCACCCCCTCGCGATTCATTAAGTCGGGCGCGGCCGACGCGCGGCGGACGCGTCGCGGAGTCTCCGTGAATTCAAATTAGAGGCAGCTCGGACGTCGTGCGCTAGGGTTGGGACAGAGACGTTATTGTCGGTGGATTCGGATTTGAAACCAATCAGCTTGTCCAAAACGGTCGATCGTGGGTGAATGAATATTCAGGCGTTTCATCGCCTTCATTATCCTCACCTTCAAAAGTTGAATGGACCATAGCAGATTATATTAATATACAATAAGTTTCTGGTCCTAGCACAAATTCTGCATTCGTGAAATATTTAATTAAATATTTTATTTTACATCAACTTTTGTGGGTCAGGATAATGACGCCGGTTGAAAGGCTCGAATAACTAAAAAAATATCTCCGACCCCCCCTAAAAAAACCTCTTTATTCCTTGCTTTCCTTTCAATGCTTAGGGCGGGTGATAAGAATGACAAGCGTTACTGTGACTGGCAGGCCTATGTAGAAATGTAGAGAACATGTCCACTCGCTCTAAAATAATATAAATATTTGGCTCGATTCTGAAGGCACAATGTTAAAATTTGACAGCACTAAAACTGTTGCTATCCTTGTCACACAGTATTATGAGGATAAAGACGAAACCAATTTTAGCGCTGTCAAATTTTAAATGTGTGCCTTCAGAATCGGGCCCATTGTCTCTTGCCATCGCCTATTTAATGATAAAAATGCCAAATATGACGACAGATCATGCTTTATAAACTATTAAAATACTGCTGAGAAAATCTCCGAAATCATGTGCATACTTTATAATTTTCAGAATATAACATACTAAACTAAACATAAATATTGACAATAAACTATTTGGTTGCCACTTTATGGAACACTATTTAAAAGAAACACCATTGAATGAATCCTTCGTTTCAGAACTAAAAGCGTTGTTATCGATAGCACATGTCTAATTCCCATCACTACCGCCCCTTTGTCTCGGCAAGACAGACGCGCGGCGCGGCGCGGTGCGGCCGGGTGCGGGCGGGAGCGGGGCGCGGGGCGCGGGCGGGCGGGGGGCAGCACGTGCCGGACGGAAGTCGCGCGGGCGTCGAGCCGCACCGCGCTAAATGATTCAAAACTCGCCCGGACCTGCAAGATTTATGCCCCTACCCGATCCCGCCTAGATTAAAGATGTCGCGCCTTTATTGAAATACGCTAAAATATTCTCGACGACGACGATAGGCGATTGTGTTAGCGGCCGGCGCCTGTCCTGACGCGGTTATTCATTCAGATTCAGCTCTCGTAGTCATTTCATTCAGATCTTTATTGTTTGTGTTCCGGCTTGCTTTATTATGATGCCTAGGGTGGGCTTTCTCGTAAACACGTACCGATGTTTGTTTGATAACACTTTGTAAACAGGCATTAGTTTAATGAAATTCTATCCGTTTGAATTACCTACTATTTAATTAGTGATTAAAATATATCTTTGGTTTTCAGCTAAACATTTAATATCTAAGAAGAAAGAAAAACCACACGCGAGCAGGACTTAAACCTGCGTCCCATCTGTCCGGGGTCATGTTCTATCTATCCAACCAGCTGTCGAGTCAGATCCATGGTAGCCTAGTTGGTTGTGCACTCGCCCACGATGAGGTCGTCGGTTCACACCCGCCCGTACCAATGAGTTTTTCGAAACATAAGTACGGTTTATTTATAATACTCGTACCACAAGCTTTTCGGTGAATGAAAACATCGTCAGGAAACCTGCCTATGCCAAAGAAGAAATTCTAAGGCGTATGTGAAGTCCACCAAATCGGCTTAGGGTACCGTTGGTGGACAGGGGTTTGGCACAAAAGATCAAGAAGGGTCGAAGTGTCGCCAGGTCTTCTTGGCCCCCTAAGAAGATGAGATAAGCTATCGGGTAAATTGCCACCAACGCCATTCTGTAATCTTATGGATCAGGACAGTTCGGTCGCAGGTTCAAGTCCAGCTTGCGTGTGAATTTGTCTTTCTTTAATGATTAGAAGATGTTGTTGAAAACGTGAGTAAAGATATGTAGGTTGATCATATTGTTAGATAAGATTTTATTTGTTTATGAATATGTTGTTAATATTTTTCTGAATATATATTCTTTATTTTAGAATTTAAAAACTAATATAGACAAATGTTGTGTACAGAGGCGAGCTTATCTCTAAAAGAGATCTCTTCCTGATAATCTTACAGGGTCTGATACAAGGCACTAAGAGCGAGGGCGGCAAAAATGGCATAATAGAGTACATAATAACTAAATACCTAAACTACTTTACATAAAAGTAAATAAATATAATAAACATACATAAATACATACATATCATATCATAGTGAGTGAGACAGAGAGTGCTCTTTTAGTTTAGTTTTAAAAGATGTGCCGAAAGTACTTATCTCGAATGAACGTCTATCTGAATATGCTTTGCTAATCAAACTTTTGCATAGGAAATACACTTTGAACCTTGCAGCATTGGGCACTAGTATTCAAGCTTAAAAACCAACCATGACATGTTTAACTCCGTAAAGTTCTAGACAAAGTTAACGGCGTTGAGGCCAATATGCAAATGTAAACTTTCCCTCTTTCGCACTGACTGAGGGCATGAGTTCGCCGAGTTGGTGCACTTGGCCGATTTACGACACCCCCGAGCTTTCAATTGAAACTCTCGTATTTGCAACTTCGAAGTCGCGTGCATAGAAGACTGGATGATGTTCTCAGAGACATTTCATGTTAAAAATCGTGAGAGAAATACCTACTGAAAATATTTGTTTTGACGAGTCTTGACGCTTAATTGTCTGAGTAAAGATTTTTTGTATCAAAATTAATAAAAAATTAATTGGATTAATGAAGTCTTTGTTTAGTCGATAAGAAAAAATGACGTGTATAAATGTACCAAGTGTACTCATATGCAATAAATAATTTTGACTTTGACTTTGAGATTTTTTTTTACTGTAGATGGAGTTCCGTTCTTGGCATGTCATCGTTTTCTGTTGGGTTTTTTAAAGGCCAGATAATAAGATCACTTACTTAATTACCTACAAAGCTTCAAGATAGGAAATACATGTTCCCTTGTTCGCTATAGCTTGAGTAATTAACGTGATTGCCAACGGCTGTGGCGTCGTATGTACTAAAGCCGAAATAGAACCTATTCGGGCCAGAGGTGCCTTTAGCTGAGATTCAACGCGCAATAGCCTATGCACTGGCTAGAATATCAAAGCAATCTGGCCGGGCGACGGTCCGAGGCGCAATTCGGGCCAGCTCCTTGCGCATATTGCATGCACGTACCAATGAAGTTTGCTTTGTAGGCGGTAATCTGCGGGGGTGTATCGACTGGGGTGGCGGGTGGGGGGTTATGTACACACGAGCCCGAGGCGTCGAGGTAGGCAAATGGCCGGCGAGGCGGGCGCGTAGGCCGAGATCTCTAGCTGGCGATATCGATCCGCGGCCGGCCGACGCCGCGGCCGCTCGTCGCCACGGACACGGCTCGCGGCGGGTGGGCGGCGCCGCGTGACAAAAACACTCCTTTGTTTGCCGACGTCGAAGTGCTCCCCACGATCCTGGGGAAGGACTAAGGACGCAATGTTTGCTCGGACGTTGACACGTTCAAACAATCCCGTCGTCGTCGTCGGCCCGCTTTGACAAGACACACTTCAACCCTTCGATTTAATCTACTTAAGAATTGTGTTAGTGTAGAATATATAAGATGTCATTCATTTGTTAAATCATTATTGCGTTAGTGATTCGATTGAATATGTGGGCCAGATATAGTTAATAACTTATTGTTACACAAATGCTATAATATATTTTTTAAATATCGATATCGATAAAAGTCCCGGCACGTGGTATGACATCCCCATGCCGCGACCATGCGGCGGCGGCGGGTGGCGCAAATCACTCGCGCGGACTGCCTGTCGTTCTTGGAGAGCGCTCGCCTTTTGTGCTGTAGTGTGGCGGTGATCAGGGCGGGTGATAGTCGACAAGAAAACGCACGCGGAACTCTGTTACACTGCTGTTATGTATTTAGACTGATATTATACTTTAATACTACCACTATAGTCGGGGGTTCGGACAGGACTAGCTTCCAGAAGGAATATTCAATGTTTATAATGGGCTTCTTATCAGTAATTTCTTGAAGACTCTCATGATAAAATTATTCCATTCTCCTAATGTGTTGTGTGCTTTTCTCAGTTCATAGTTCACAGTAAGTCGATGGGAAAAGCAAATACTTACAAAATTTATTTATTTATTTTATTTTAAGAAAACTTACAGCTTATAACTAAGTACATTACACATACAGTAAAAAAGAGCCAATTAAAAATCTATATCTAATATCTAATGATTTAACAAACATAAAACGTTATAACGACTCTACAGTATGTCCTTTAAAATCTAGTACATTACAGTGCGACGGCTGGCTGTTTTATGTTTTTATTACTCTATCGATATATTATTTATTTCACTATTTTAGGTATACACTAAAACAGGGAAAGGTACACGAGTTCGAAACCATATATACTTAATAATATATAGGTGTTTAAAAAGAATTATTTGCAGCACTGGGTTATTGTTGGATATTACAATAGGTACCTATACCTACTAAGCTTTCGTTAGAAGATAAATGAGGTCCTCAGATCTATTATTTAAGTTCAAAAAGCTTATCTCATTCCGTCCGAACTTCAATACTGCGTAGTAATTCTACTGTCGCGAGGCCCAAGTATTATACTATAATAGACCTACCTATGTTTGAATAAAAAAAAATTAAAAACGGAAATAGAGCAGTCCGTCTTATCGTAGGAGTTATTGCCGGCCACCTCGGTGTAAGGCATCTCCTGCATAAGATGCGACTGTCAAAGAACGTCAGATGTAGAGCCTGTGGAGAGGAGAGCGAGCCGATGAAGCACTTGCTGTGTTTTACACTAGCTGCAAGGTAAATGGACGCCCTGTGTGTGACTTATTCTGAACCGAAGGACTACAGACATCCGTTAGCTTCATAATAGTTTTTATGCAGCAATCCATGGGCGTTAGAAGCACTGATACAGTATATATTATCTTTGCTGATACCCAGTCATAGACAGAGGGCTTAGGGGCTGACACAAAAGATCCCACAGGGTCGACGTGTCGCCGGGTATACCTGCTGCCCTGTTATTAGATAAAAGATACCTATGTTTGAAAGTAACTTAAAAAACATTCGCCGGTGAAATGTTTTTTCGGCGAAATATGGTAAAATCGTCCAAAAATGAACTTGAACATCTGTCTCCACTCAACTCGTTCATACATCATATGTTATTTATTTGGTACTGTGGGATACCCGTATCTACCGACACTATTTAGGTAACTTTAGTTAAGAATGCCCTCAACAAATAATATTGTGAACTAAGCAAATTATATAAATAGGAGCGATAGGTACTCCTAAATAAATGATCAGAGTTCACCGATACTTCCTTCCTTCAGTACACATGGTATCATAGCATCCCCAAAGTACTATGTTATGTCTATGTGTTTCTGCTGCCACGGGGCGTGAAAAAACATCGATTAAAAAACCTGTTACTTATTTATAAAAAAGATGTTCCCATCGATAGTCGATAAAAAGTATCCCAGCGTGTTCAATTAGAGGCGCAACACGGACTCGCATGAGTGGCGTTTCGCGTCGCGTGCGATGTTCGCGCAAACCCACCCGCTCCCACCCCCACAGCTGGACCCACCCCGCTGAATCGATACAGCGAGTCTTGCAAGCATCGATAACGACATGCAAGTACTGTGCAACTCTAGTGCAGAGCTGGTCAATCTTTCTTAATCGGGGCACATAAATTATTAAATTTAACAATTAATTAATTTTGCTTTTATTAATACTGTATATTTTTTTCCAAGGAACATAACTAATATTCTTTTATTGCCATGCACAACATAAATCAAAGAAAATCAAAGTATTTAATGTATCACTTGATATTAGCTAAATCGTCTTGCTGCAAGAAAAGATCCAAAAAGGGGAAGAATTATAAAATTTCATATTTGACTCGTATACAGATCTAATAGTCGGTATTATAATGTATCAAGTTTCATTGGGGCTTATTACTCTTCAGACGGTTTTAATCCAGATTTGCGGTTTCAATCTCTGTCCTGTATTGTTTGAGTGCCGAGATAGGTGAAGCAACTCACGCAATGGATACATACAATATAGTATCTCGTCTAGGCCATGGAAGATACAGCAAAGGTGTAATGATGACCTGGATAATTTACTACTAGGATGACAATAGAAAACTTCCAAAATTACCTGTAAACGGTAAAGATATGGCGGTGGGACAGAATAGACTAAAAAACCAGTTTGAACTCAATAAAATTGACAAAGCCTCTACTCTACCCTTCGTTCTCTCTAGAACCACCGATCAGAAGCGCCGATGGTCCTGATGAGAAATCACATCAGTGAGAAGTCTCACTAGTACCATGTGTAAAGTACTAATGAGAATGAAAAACGAAGGATCTCTACTACTCATAGAGTTGAAGTAAATGAAATGAAATATTTATTTACTGGAATATGGTATATAATAAATATTTCATTCATTCAAGTAATGGTATTAATCATTTGCCTAGACATTGCCATAATGCCCGCACATAAATCCATAGATATATCTTCTGCACTACCGTACCGAGCTAATAACTAACAACAGACCCCTAAAAATCTTTACCTGTGCTTCTCAGATAGTTGAAGCATTGTATGATCAATTGATTGAGGGCCGCAAGAAAATCCGCAGCGGTCCGCACTTTCGCAAGCACTGCACTAGCGTCTTGTCGGAGCTACGAGCACGCTCGGTCAAGCGCGCTCAAAGCCCGGAGCGTAGCACGGAATGGACTAATTTGCCCCAGTGGTGTGCAGCGCTGCGGTGTCTGTACAGTCGGTTCGAGAAGTGGTTCTTCACCGAACGACAGTATGCATGTAGAATGCGCTAGTGGCTGCATAGTGTGGAGAAATCACACTTTGAAAGTAATCTTTTTTTTTAGTAATTTCGCTAGATTTCGATACGCTTTACTATGAAATCTATTGATTTTCAATAGATTTCATAGTAAAGCGTATTTGAGTACATGTAATGAGAATGCAAGACGATGGATAGATAAGGAGAACAACGAATTTGTATTCTCGAGGAGACTAAGGACGCGAGTAAGACCAAAGGAAACGTGAATAGAAGGAACTTACGTGGAACGTGTAAAAACAAAGAACATGAAGGAGATGCCAAACAAATACATACAATTACACAAATAAAAAGAAGAAGAACAAAATAATGTAATTTAATGTACAAATATTATGTCTTCTGACATATATTTGTACATTAAAGGGTAATTTTGTTTTATTTCTTATTGAAAACGTGTATGTAATCAACTATTCTTTGACGCGAGGTATTTGCTGCAGAGCGAACACATTTTTGACGAACCACTTTACGTACCGACCATACTCTGGAGGGGTTGGTTCGTACTGAATATAGTACCAACGCGGCTCGTTGAACGTTGATAGTTATTTCTGCAATGCATCAGCTGATATTTGATAGCGATGAAAACAATTTTTCAGGCTTCGTTTTTCATGTAGCTTCTGCATGTTATGACTAGTTTGATTTAATCTATGAGAATTTGTAGAATACCAAATTGGTAGTATTCTGATTTTTCGCGGCTAAATTCAACTAATTCAGGTGAACAATCGACTAAATAAGCTCGCTATGTACTGTGGTTCCGGAGATTTAGGTGGCCATGTCAGAATAAGCCTATCAACATACCTGTACGGTCGGCACAAAGGAGCACTATGAACGGTCGGCTCAAAGGACCACTATGTACGGTCTGGGCAAGAGAAACTGGTATTTTCTTTAAAATGTCTGTATTTTTCCAAAAATAACCGTCGTTTTCTTCCTGTCTGTCTTTTTGTTCCCCCTGTCAGTCAGTCTGTCTTCCAAATTTAAACCCGTCTTCGTCAGCCAGTCATGTCATTAGCAAGGAGGCTTGACGCCACGACAATACCGCTATAACTTTAAATCGGCGGGCCGACTAAATCTAGTTTTTTTGCGACTAATTAACGACATTCTGGATGTCTATTGTATCAAATTGTATTATTTTGTTACTTTAATTGTATATTTAGTAGGTAGGTCAGTGGCTTAGTTTTCTCAAGAGTCAGGCAATATTTAAAATTATACACGGGCGATATTAAAGTTGTCTGGTATATAATTATGTCAAACACAATATTCCACTTTTCAAAATAAATGTTTGCAGGGTTGCAATGGAAGGTCAGCGATATTAAATCCAAATCTTTTCGAAGATCTATGTATATATGTGTCTATCTATGTATAGTATAAGTTTAGTTGCACAGAGTATGGAAAGTGAACAACTCTAGGACGAGTGTCGGCGAACACCCCAAGATACGAGATGTGCCTAATGCAATGTGCTCAGTGGCATTGGTTAGTAAATTAATTTGATTTGATACGAGTACAACAGCAGTTAGTTTATTTCACGACTAATGCAAGAAAAAATCATTCAATTTATCTAATGTAAACATTTCAAATAAGTGAAAACTAATGAATTATAAGTAGGTGCAAGAAGAGACAAAAAGTAAAATTTTGATAATTGAACAACACATTAAAAAGCACAGAGTGTGGTTTTCCAACAATAAAAGGACCTACACGAACTTATAACGAAAAGAAAATAGATAGCGAAAGTGCTGCAAAGTTTTCAGAGAAAAGTGAAAGTTTGAAGTCGCAAAAGTTGCGTCGGACTTTGTTTTCACTCAACTTTGGTTTCAATTTGATGGGGGAAGAGGGCAGGCGTAGGCGGGCTCTCACTCCAACCCCCACCCCCTGTGTAACAATGAACTTACGATTTCGACGAAAAACAACAAGTGCTTGTTTACAAATTTGAAATCATAATTTTAAAAGACTTTAAAAAAGTTTATACAATCAATTTATAACGTCTCGTTATTACCTAATTAAAATTTTAATATGAAAATATACGGACATTAACTCGACTCGACTCTTTATTCATATAATTTACTAATATTTGTATTTAACAATCATATTTCCATGACAAAAAGGAACCTTATACATATTTGGAAATTTTCTTTTGACATTCCACTTCCAGCGCTGGTGGAGCTATCTGTCACGTTTTAGTGGCAACATATCTACGAGTTGTAGACCAACCCTAACTAATACCGTGGTTGGCAATACATGTGGAATTACAATAGAGGGCAGTTTTTTTAAACAGTGAGAGTAAAGTATATGGTATGATTGAGTAGGTTGTCTGGGGTTATAAGTGCGTTTGGTCTGGACACAAAACTAGGAACAAATATTTGAACAATTATTTGTTTTATGACATGGAAATGTCACTCGACCCTCTGAATAGTAGAATAATGCGTTACCGAATGACAAAGACAGGTCTTCAATTACAGCTGTAAACAAACTACCCCACTTCATCGCATTCAAAATAAATAAAAATATATATTTCTTTAGACATGTATTTTTAAGACTAGGTTGTGATTGCTGATGACAAAGTACAATCAAAAATCACTTGATTCAAAATGACCTTGAACCCAAAGGTTGCCTGTAAGAAATCGCTGAAAGCGATAAGGCCGCCGTTGTACACTAAATTCACCCTTCTATGTAAGTTTTGTTTTTATTAAAAAATGTATATGTTTTGGTGCACAATAAAGAATATTTGAATTTAATTGAATTGATGTTAACAGCTAGATATAGATGACTCATTGGTTATGAAACAGAAAAGTAAAGGTTATTTTAAAACTGTAATACAGTCAGTATTTATCGAAATTACCAAATCTCAATGACAAATTTATAGACTGGAACTGAGTTCTTTGTTATATAATTATAATAAATAAAGCATATGCTGTATAGTTACCGTTTTAGTTTTGTGAAAGTTCGATAAATATATATTGATTTAATCATAGTATGGATCGTTTTATTTTTAAACCCAGTAATTAGAAGATGATACAAATAAGGTAGGAAGTATCTATTGTATCACAAAATGGTTAATTACAGTTTTATTATAGGGTTTATTATGTTGTATGTACCTACAATTAATGGCAAATATATGAAATGTTAATTAATGAAAATGATAATCTATTTGAATGGTGCTGTAACAGTATAGTTTATCTGTGTCGCTCTTATGACATAAGATGACCACTCTGTATTTCGGGTAATATCCGTCGAACTACAAAGTTTTTTCGTACTCTCCAACGGACCACGTGACATATTCTGATAAGCGTTTAACGTGTAACTGTCGTAGCTAGACAATTATCAGAATGTCACATGACTCGTAAGAAAGTAAATGGCTTTTTAATTCAACGGGTATTACTCGAAATTTCGAATAATATATGTCGAACTACAAAGCGATTATAATCTCTAACGGGTCACATGACATACCTATTTTGATAAGCGACTCGCGTGTAACTGTCGTAGCTAGACGCTAAACGATTATTAGAGGGCCTAGCCAAGTGCCAAACGTTCCAAAGCGATTCCTTTTCCACAAACGCTAACGCTTTGGAGCTAACGCTTTGCCGTGTGGTTTCCGGTAGAGTAGAATAGGACCACTCCAACTCTTCCCGTGGATGTCGTACAAGGCGACTAAGGGAATACATTATTAAACATCAATCAGACCTCCCCAACCCGTCTGGCCAGCGCGGGGAGTGTAGGCCAAATCCTCCGTCTGTCTCCGGCAGATGAGAGAGGGTTGTGCTCCTGCAGTGGAGACAAAAATAACCTGATGATGAATTGGTAGCCAACGTGACAAGAACTTAGCGAACGCTAATTCTATTCGATCGTTCGACAAAAATGAACTGAACATGAACTGAACATGTGACATGATTCGTTAGAGTACAAAATGCCAATGTAGTTCGAAGAGGTTCATGTCCAGCAGTTGCCGGTGATAGATGATGTTGACTGTCACCTTAATTTCTTTCACCAGCCGGAGCGAATCATGTCTCCGTTCACGGCGATCGTGCGCCGCAGCGGGAACCCGTTCGAGATCGCGCACGTGCTGACCTCGTGGCTGATCGGCGGCGGGTTCGACGCGTACGTCGTGGTGGGGTGCGCGGCGCGGGACACGTGCATGGGAATACGGTACAGGACCGAGTGTCCCGACATACCTGATGAAGTTGAGGTGAGCGGCGCAGGACTATTTGTTCTGCCATGGAACTGTTCCATGGAACCTCTGCGAATGACGCATACTTTTCACGCCACTGATCGGAAAAGTTGTCATTCTGGTAACAAAATGAGGCCGAAGGTCGAAGTCCTCTCCACTGATTTGAAACCATCCAACAACGTTAACATTTTTACCTCAGGGCGACTATGTTATTGACCAATCATCATCAGCCAAAATACGTCCACTGCTGAACATAAGCCTCCCCAATAGAATATGCCACTTTTGGTGGCTGTCCGTTGGTGGATTTGCCATAAACGCTTGGCAGATCGGCAAATACATTCTTGGATGAACCCATACATACAATGGCGGCCTTATCGCTTTCACCGATTTCTAGCAGGTCATATTTTTCAACTTCCATTAACTTACCAATTCATCTCGTCCAAATCTTCAGAAAGTGGAAGAGAAGCTAGAGCCAGAGGAGGAACCCCGCTACCGGTTGGTGCCTCTGCCGGACTTCACCTCAAAGTACGTGAGGTTGATGAAGGAACGGGAGGTCAAGAAGAAACAGGACGACATTGACAAGATCGTGAACGAGCGCAATGAGAGAATCGCGGTACGCGCCAGACTATGGTTCAAGTTTCTTGTATTGTTAAGTTTCAGGTCATCACTATGATCATATCAGCCCTTAGACGTTCACTGCTGGGCATAGACCTTCTTCGATAAACGTCACCACAAACGGTTCTCCGCCCTCCTCATCCAGCCGCTTAGGTCGTCGGTCCATCTGTCGGAGGCGGGGCATCCTACGTACGCCTCTTACTGGATTTTACGGAATACAGAAATTCGGAGTCATCAAGACCGGTCAGTACGGGGAAGTCAGAAACTATAAGATGTAGAGTAATTTATTCTAAGGAACCATTATGTAGATTTTAGAGATCAGAAAAACTGCATTCATAGTTTTTCAGAATATCTTAACGCGACCGGGAATCGGACCCGCTATTTTTCAAACAGAAACGCATGTTATTTTATTTAAAAAAATTGATAGTGCAGTGTTGCAATGGAATCTTGTGTCTACAGTTAAAAAGAAAATGCCGCATTGTATGTTGTTTCTGCAAAAAAAGTTTTATTTTTCTGAAATTCACGTCATGGTTCTTTAGAACAAATTCTCCTATAGTGTTTGATTTCTCCATACTTATACACTCTGCTCTGGACTTGAACCACAGACCTCATGAACCAGCGCTGTCGCCACCAGCTGTAGGCTATACCATCATAATGTCGTTTATTCCTGATTCAATTTCAGGAGCTAGAGAAGCCTCCGCCAGACTCGATCGACGGCTGGCGCACACACGCGTGGGTGCTAGTGTTGCCAGGGTGTATGGGCATCGAGGAGCCCTTCTTCATCGAGCCCAGCGAGGGCAACGCGTTCCCCCTGCATGCGCAACAGTACCAGAGCATTCAGAGTATTTACAACAACGAGAACTACTATGTGAGTGTTATCATCAGGGCGCGGAATAGTTAAATGTCATTGGGATTGCACGACGCCATTTAAGTATCGACTTTTCAAAGTTGTCGAAATTTATTGTAAAATATTTAGTAGGTGAGTGTAGGTCAAATCCTGCGTCTGTCTCCGGCAGATGAGAGAGGGTTGTGCTCCTGCAGTGGAGACAAAAATAACCTGATGATGATTTAGTAGGTAGTCAGGTTTTGAGGGAGCTTGGGAAGCTTTTTAAAAACGAATTGAAATTTATTTAAACTATTTAATTAGAATGATATACAACTAACTTAACTAACAGAGAGACGTGCTAACAGAAATACATGTGGCACGATACTGATGATGGCTTGACTCACACGAAGATGGGTCACGCCATCGACCACCTGGACTCTGCTGAGTCGCTTGTGATAAGAGTCTGGAATGTGCTGCGTTGCAGTTCTCAGGCTCTTACTTGTATGGTACGACCAGGTGGTGAGTGCATGACTAGGTATTAATGCTAATTGCATACATATTCAAGCAGTTTTTTTATCCGATTTTTATGTAACACTTACATTAAGCACTGCAATTAGTTAATTCATTTTGGATATACATTAATTGGCAGTGTTCTTAAGAAAAGGGGAAATTACTTAATAATATCGATAACTTTAAAAACTCGATAAATCACAATGTGCAGTCCCAACGACATTTAAACTTTTGTCATGAAAATTCCGGGTCATGATTGTTATCGTCGTCAGCCGATTTCCTCAGTTTTCCTTTGAAATTATTTTTTGAAAATATGGAAAGTTCGAGAAATATCTGGAAGTGTTTGAATGTTCTAGAACTTTTAGGTACAGCATAATGAAGGGTCTAGAATGTTCTGGAAGATCATGGAAGGTGATGGAAGGATCTAGAAGGTGTTGTTCTAGAACCTTCCATCACCATCCATGACTGGTTTATCATGAGTAGTTTTTTTAAGCAGGTGGAAATCCTACTGTTAGGGGCAAGTATACCGTCGAACCGGGCGTATAAGAGTAGGTACGTATTTATCGCGATAGGGACGTACCAGTGACGGGGGCTTGGTACTACACCTACAATAATTAGCAAGTCATAATAAACGCCGTACAGTACAGATTTAACGAATATTCTGTAGCTTTACTGATCCTCATTGTGACTGTTCATGCATTAAATAATATTTATTGCATATTATTGTGTATCTGACAGGCCAACATCCAATTCGATGTCAAACCAACATACGTTAGAACAGAAGAAGTAGACGATGACGTAGCTGAATATGAGGAAAGAATGGCCAAAGAGGAGAATGAAGAAAAGGTAAACCTAAGCCACCTCAGCTACGACCTCTCCGATCTGACCTGCTGGGAGCACCTGCTGCCAGGGGAGCCGTTTTCCAGAAGACAGCTGGTCGGCATAGACCTGGCCGACAAGAGGTC
Source organism: Esperia sulphurella (assembly GCA_947086405.1). Lineage (NCBI taxonomy): Eukaryota > Metazoa > Arthropoda > Insecta > Lepidoptera > Oecophoridae > Esperia > Esperia sulphurella. The sequence continues at coordinate 3,739,389 of OX352274.1, read as the reverse complement.
TGCTTATGATACGGAGAAGCATCTGGACATGCCGTGGAGTTGGGTTGAGAAGTTGGATATCACTGCTGATGGTATGTATGAAGGATGATGGTAACACTATATTCTTTAGGCGGTCTTTAGCGCGGTCTCTAGTTCCTGGACACTTGATTTGTCTAGTTTTGTTAATTAGCAACTCAGTTTACTTTACATACCATAAATGGAATCCCTTATGGTGGTATTGTATTGGTGGAAATATCAGCACCAAACATTTATCAAGAAGGAAGTTCAATATTGTGGATTTTTTTAAGAGAGAAGATTTAATAATCATAAGGGCCTTCTGTTCACCACGTGGCTCGTGAGGAAGAGAGTTTGTAAGTTCGTTACAGCTTGGCAGCATTGGGACCCAAGTCCGGCTACATAATTTTACACTGAGCTCTGTTGAAAAAAATTATCGTGCCTTAGGCTCGAACTTTACAGACTTGAGATTGTTTATTTGTTCATACGAAAATGCAGTATAATTTATAGTAAAACCAATATGAGAAGGATTTCGACATAGTAATAAAACACGTACAGATAAAGTACTTTAGGAATACTATTGAAATATTAGATATCGCTCACTGGGGGATGAGGGGTCCATGCGAAAATTTACGGTAAATTAAACTCCAACTCTTCCCGTGGATGTCGTACAAGGCGACTAAGGGAATACATTATAAAACATCAATCAGGCCTCCCCAACCCGTCTGGGCAGCGCGGGGAGTGTAGGCCAAATCCTCCGTCTGTCTCCGGCAGATGAGAGAGGATTGTGCTCCTGTAGTGGACACAAAAATAACCTGATGATGATGAAACGTCGGGGTCAAAATTGGGCCACGTGGTTTACGAAAGCTCCCTTTCTATTGTTGCTTTGCATGATGTTATTTTTAGAATTCGAGCAGAGGTACCCCGGCAGCCACAAAGTAATACACTACAAGAAGGTGCTGCTGGAGAAGTTCGCGCGATACTCGGAGCGAGACGGCATCATTAAGAGAATCAAGATATTTAACGATTACGCATTGACCGTGCCTTTGTTGACGTAAGCAGTCACTTTTTCTTTCGACTTGATAATTTTAAACACAGATGATTAAAAATGCTTTCCGACTATTCATTGGCTTAATAAGGTTTACCATAACTTTAATCTTTAAATGTAATAGATTGGTGGACTGAATGAGAGCCACTTAAACTATGGTCTATAAGATGGTTGAGAATGGCCATTGCCTCGATGCCAAAGGTTGCCGATTCCCACAGTTGCTAAAATGTACGAGACGGTCCTGTAGGTGATAGGTATGCAATATTGGTAAAGTGATGACTGTTTTCCTATACTACAGGGAATTCTAATTTCGGATCAGACAAGTGGCGATTTGGTGTTTTTTTTAGAATTAAAATGGTCGTAATAAATACTTATTGCATCTAACTTTATAATTTTCAGCTACGAATTCTATTCGAACAGAGAGGACAAGATGGAAAGCATGAAAATTGATTACGTGAAAAGGGAAGTACGGGAAATGTTCTTGCCCGGTCGTAGCGACCACCTCATAAGTGAGTTTTACCGTTTTCGCCATCTCTATATGATTTACTGCTCTTCTTCTCTATCTTTCCCTGACTGCTGAGGATCCTGACCGTATAAAATGCGCCTCCACCAATAGCGGTGATTGGCCACCCGCACCGCTTCATATAAGCATCCGCCAGCCACCCTTCTCACCGGGTCTGACCACCTCGTCTGGGCTCGTCCTCTGGCACGCCTGCCTTCCACTTGTCCCAGAATGATGAGCTTCTCCAAGTCGTGCTTGAGAGGTTGTTTACTGCTAAGGGGTTGAAAATAATAATGTTCCCTACGAACACACAGATAGTTTGATGTTTTGTTACCCTGATGACTGAAAGTATGCCTCATCATCATAAGAACGTAAGCCTCCCCAATAGAATGTCACTTTTAGTGGGCCATTGGGGAATTTGCCATTATCATCACGCTTGGCAGGTGGATTAGTGATCGCAGTATTGATTTTAAGATACGCCTTGATGACACTAAATCTGAACACATAGGATTCTAAATAGTCTCTGGTATGATCCTGATCAAAGAGACATGTCTGGCACTCCGGATAGCCAGATTCAGATCTCATCCAGTCGATTCACGGCGGAAATGCAAGGGCTCAAAATAATCTCGAAGGTCCCCATATCCATACCTTTTGCCGGGACTGTATGTCTGTGTAAAGCGTGTATAGAATAGATTTTTTTCTTCAAAAAGATATTTAAAGTAAGGATACCAATACTGTAGAGATCTTTGATGTTCTTTCAGAGCACGTTTATGCCATGGATACGCTGGTCACGGTAGTGGAGTCGAATCGTACGCTGGAGTTCAACTGGTACCGACGTCTGGACCACCTCACCAAGATAGTCTGCACGCCCCTCACCTTCGATGAGTACTACAATAATAGGGATGACAGGTAGGATAAGTTCAACTGGTTTGGTCATATGGACACAGATGAGATAATATGGACTACATCTGAGCTCGCTGATTCTGCATTATGTGTATACATATAAATAAATTGCCATATCGGTAGAGTAGAATAGGACCACTCCAACTCTTTCCGTGGATGTCGTACAAGGCGACTAAGGGAATAAGGGCGACGGGTTGGAGAGGCCTGATTGATGTTTTATAATGATAAAACATCAATCAGGCCTCCCTTACCTATCTGGCCAGCGCGGGGAGTGTAGGCCAAATCCTCCGTCTGTCTCCGGCAGATAAGAGAGGGTTGTGCCAGTGGAGACAAAAATAACCTGATGATAATGATATAAATAAAGGATAATAAAGCGAATGGGTAAGATCCAGTCTATCATATCCAGAGGTCTAAAGTCCATCCCATATCAATACAATGTACCAGCGGGTTCTTTCTAAACTGAAGTATCTACATTTAAGCCGCGGTAACCTCATTGGTTGTGCATTGCCGCACGTTCATGAGAACGTGGGTTTAAGCCTCGCCCGGGCCAAAGAGTTTTCCTAAACTATCTACGTTTACTAAGTATCTACGGTTTATTTATATTTACCACAGGCGTTACGGTGAAGGAAAATATCGTAAGGAAACATGCATACGCCAATTAAGAAATTCTAAGGCGAAATCCACCAAATGGTAATGCTGTCCACCAACCAGGGTTCGGCACAAAGGCTCCAGAAGGGTCGAAGTGTTGCCAGGTCTTCCTGATTAAGAAGAATGTTTTGCTGCTTTTAACAGTGCACGACAGATAGATTGAAATTAAAAATAACACTTCCTTCAGCTTCAGAACAACCAATGTCCCAGACAGAAACTAAACTATTATACATTTTCAGACTCGAATCTCGAAACATAGTATACACAGAAGGCACCAAGTCTGACCCTAAACGTAAACTGAAGGACATCACTGAGATCTTCCGCAGAAACTATGACGTCCCAGCTAAGGATGATATCTGGAGGAAGATTTTCCACATTTCCCAAAATACCATTGATCTTCTTTATCATTACGAGTATAATTTTGTCACAAATGACACCAGGAACTTTATCAAACCCAACCTAGCTGAGACTGGCGGCAAGATACTGTTCTATCCTGACAAGACTTCTGGGTATATTGTAAGCCATTTTTTTACATAAAATCTTAAGAAAGGCGATAAAGAAACTAAGCTATTATGTTGGGAGAGCCTTAATTTCGCTTCGCTTAATCTAAATTCTTTGCCAATTTTCATATTAAAGGTGGGGAGGGCGGAGGAACGGATGATGGCGCTCATTTATCATGAACCTTCCACTGCTGGGCATAAATCTTTTCCAATGCGTCCTCCCCTTTGAGCCGTACACAATTTTATGCCTGCTGCTTATAATCTTATTATAAATCCATTTATACTTTGAATAAATCTAGTGTTAATAGTAAATGATACTATTATAACGAAGTTTTTATCAGTCTGCCATTTCAATTCAATATACTTTAAGCTCATTAAAAAACATATTTCTCCAAAGGATAATTCAGGAAGATTGCGCTGAAATTTGGAAACATACATGTAAATGTTAAAGTTCTAGGCGATGATAAGAACATTATAGTAGACTTACTGACTTTTATGTTTCCGCCCTTTGCCAGGCGGACCCGTGCGGTCAAGTGCCTCGCCCTCTAGACGTATACTACGCCCTGTGCGACAACATGGAATGGGAGTACGGAACGACCAAGCATATCCGGGACCGAGAGACGGACGTCAACGGCTACCTGAAGCAAAGATACAAGGAACTGACGGAGCCGGTCCTTTTCGTGTCCCTGTTCAACACTGAGAGGAACGTGGATGCGCAAAAGGGATGGCAGGAACAGGTTGGTCGAGGTTTTTTATCTTGGATTTGTATAGACTCTGAAACTTTCTAACGGCGTCTTCGTCCTTTAAGAAGTTAGATTAAAATTAATAAATGAAGAATATTCAAGCAAGATATTTTTGAGATTTGATCTTGGTCTAAAAAAATCCTAAACAATTAAAATTGTTTAGGATTCTAATCCTAAACAATTTTAATTGATGTGCACGTTTTTTTGTTTACGTTTCTGCCTGCCCCTCTGGGACTAAGGCGTGAGCATTATGTATGTATGCACGTGTTGCGAAGCGTCCCAAATGAGAAGTGCCCCAATTTCGAAGTGAACATTTTGCGTCAAGTGCACATTTTGCGAAGTTTTCATTCTGCGTCGAACCCGTTCTAGAGACTTACGGAGTTGAGCAGAAGATAAAGATTCCCAGATGTTTTCAACATTCTGTTCTTTTCGTGTCTACGTAAATGTTACCTGTATGCTTATAAACCCCTTGTTCAGGAAACTCAAAGAGCCGAGATGTCTGAGCGTGAGAAGGAAGCAGAGATTGATCCCTTGGCACCATACCTGGCCAGGATGTTTGGCTCCGGCCATGGAATCAAGGCGCCACTGACCATCAAAGAAGCCACCCTCGTTAGGGAGCAGTGCATCAACGACTTCCGGGCCAGGCAGCTCGCTAGGCAGATCCTTGTGCAGGAGAGATTTGATAAGGTAGTTTGAAAATAGAAACTTTTCTTATCACTACTATTTTTATATGTATTACCTGATCGAAAGTAAATATGAGGCTGAATATGGAACGAGCTTATCCAAAATTTATCTTGTTACTTTTCCTCTCTTCTGGTCAGATCCAAGTCATATGTGTCCGAATATAAAAAAAGGTGCACAGAATTCCATTTCTAAGCACTCAGCATAACGTTCATACGTTGAAGCGAAACGTTTCGTGCGAATGTGTGCTATAATAACTACATAGGGTCAGGGATGGATTCCCAAACTACGCTGGGTAGTCTAGTTTTAATTATTCTTTGTACCACTACCGGGAAAGATGCTTTATTTTATCAGTTTTGATTTATCCGGATGTATTTTTTCCAAGTTTAATAAAAATAATTAATTAGCCTTTAACTGTGGGTTTGTACAATTTAATCATATGTCTTACGGGATTGTAGACGTATAGTTCACTTTTATTACCGCCATTGCTTTATTACCGCTTCCTTAGTCTTCCGAAATGGCAGCTTACCGACGTACTTATAGATCTTATATCAGCTTGATAACATTCACTGCTGGATCTAAGCTGCCTTCCCAATGAACGCCACCACATCCAGCCGATTCCGGCCACGTTCTTTAGGTCTCTCTAGCTACGCGGTCTCCAGTTCAGAACTCGTCGCGGCCGTCAGTTCTGCGACAGATGTGGCCTCCAATACACCAATTCTATCTCTCTAGTAAATACATTATTTATATTGTTTCTCAATTTGCAGCTAAATTCCGAGTACAAGGCTAAGCGGCTGTGGTACCTCGCGAACCAGTTCATTCTCTCGCCTGAAAAGGAGACTGCCTACTTCGCGACGAGGTTTGTACGAGTAGTATAATCTACTATCAGATTTTAATGAAAGTTGATGGTTTGTTACTTAAAGATTCTTAGCTTAGATTTTGACTTAGCTGTGGCTAAATTAATTTGGTTGTTTCCCTTCCAGCGCCGAGTTATCGTTCCAAGTGCATTCTCTTGAAGTTCGTCTGACGCGACACAGGGATCTGTCCGGTCCACGGTTCAAGGTTCTGCTGGATTATCTTGACAAGCACCCACTGCTGGCAGAGTTCAATCGCGCGAGGGCGTACTATAAGACTAAGGGGTGCGCCGCTTTTAATTAAAGCGAGGTGTCTAGGGGGAAGTTTAGAAACGCAGAAATTACATGAGGGGGGGCTTCCTGCGCTAATACCTGAAGCGGTAGTTGGTTAAATTTTTACGTGTATCTACCAAGTGTACATACATATATTTCATTCCAGATTAATAGTCCTATGAAAACCAACGCTATTTACGTCTCGGTAACATATACATGAAAGGGTCACCAGCAGCAAAAATAGGTTTGTATTACCAAGTAAACTTTGCGGTCCACTTAGGAACACCATCTATTGTGTATTTTGTTTTCGAGACGCAAATGCGTTTGTTTTCATAGGACTATTAATCTGGAATGAAATATACATACATAATGCTCACGCCTTGGTCCCAGAGGGGTAGGCAGAGACGATGGATCGCCACTTTGCGCATAAGTGTACTTATGTGCAATAAAAGATTTGACTTTGACTTCCATAACTACTTTTCCAATTTTGTAGTACAATCAACTGTAATTCTAGAACTACTACTGAGATGAAACTTATCAACGCATCTGCTGCTGTGGCTCATAATATAAACGGATTTATATCGGGCATCCTCTGTTAACTAGTCAAATCGTATTAGGGTGAATCGAATATTCAACTGCATTCATTATTCTCACCTTCAACAATTGAAGGGACAATAACAGTTCATCTTATTATACCTTAAGCTTCTGGTCCTCGAACAGAAGGCTTTGGTGAAATATTTAATTAAATATATTCTATTTCATCATCTTTTAGGGGCGAGGTAATGTGGTCATTTGAAACGTTCGAATATTCATTCACTCATAATGTTATGCAGTTTATAGATATAGTTTATGGTCATTTAACGTTACCTATATTTGTGTAGTTTGTACAATGTTGTTTTTTAGGATCTATAATATTATATAATGTCATTTAATCAATAAAGAAAATCAAGGCAACATTTTAATTTTTAATTTCTTTGAATTATTTACATAAACATCACAATAATAATTTTATATTTATTCATTTACATTATGTAGGACTATTTGTAAGCACAGTAGGATGTACTTGGTCTTTTTTCATCAATTTTACTACTACATACTCGTAAAAAATATGGAATCCGAGATTCAAGGTAGATGACACGGTAACGTTTTTATATGAGACATTCCTATTGCTTCATTAATATATTAACTTGGAGCACACACACAATTCGAGGCAGACCCCAGTTAAGGGTCACTGGTTCAAATCCCGCTCGCGTGTAAATTTTTCAAGTCCAAAAGTATAGGTTTGTTCGGATCTATCAGTGCCGCCTCAGTCCTGAGTCAGTCTTTTTTAGTTAGGTTTAGAAATAATGTCATATTTCAAATGCAGTAAAGGCTATCGATCCGTCATGCGTCCATATTCCGACAGTTATGCGTCAGTGGTCCTTCAGTGCAGTTACGTGAAATTTCGTGACAGATCGATAGCCTTTACTGATTTTGAAATATGACACATTATTCCAAAACCTCACTAAAAAAGACTGACTCAGGACTGAGGCGGCACTGATAGGTCCGAATGAACCTTAATGCAACTGCTAGCAGCTTGATTGGCTTACTATCTTTGCTTTTATATACCGGTACCGCGCAATCACGTGAACTTAGCCTTTTGCTGAGCCTGCTTTATTTGCTGCTGTAGTTTGTGAAATAATTCAGTGGATCCAACGATCTCTATGTACTACTAGATGCAGCGTTCCAAACAATCGCTCTGTTCCACGCAAGTAACCACATCTCTTTCACATTCACAATGAAATTTGTGCAGTTACCACTCAGAACATTTAATTATTTACTAAATATTGACATTATACCGTAACGTCAATATTTAGTAATAATTAAATGTTCTGCGTAGTAACTGCACAAGTTTCATTGTGAATGTGAAAGAGTTGTGGCTACTTGCGTGGAACAGAGCGATTGTTTGGAACGCTCCATCTAGTAGTACATAGAGATCGTTGAGTGGATCAGATATTAAATGTCTCGACCATTTATAGTACATACAACAAATTTAATTTCTGACCCGTTTAAGTGTTTCGTTCCGTTCTTGCACGATGTGAATGTATTCGAGGCATGCATTGCCATTATATTTTTTTATGCGAGTCTTATTTGTCTGTCTCTTTTTTTTTAAGTTTATAATGTGACGACATATTGTGAAATTGGATATACCTAAATACCAGAATCTTAATATATTGGTATGGTATGAAATTCAATTAGCCGAATGTACCTAGTGTCTATGACTACGTGTAATAAAGGATTTCGACTTTGACTTTGATGAACTATCTAACATATAGGTACATACAATATATATTACACATTTACATACACTTGTCTAATCCCATACTAGATCTTTCTCCTGTGATATGAGAATTAAACAAGAATTGGACATTTCACATATATGATATCCAGACCGGGACCAACTTGCACAAAGTTGTCTGTCCCCAGTGGGAATCGAACCCACGACCTCTGGCGGTCGAAGGCGGTGGAGACTGAACCATTCCGGTAGACTGTCGGTGCTCTAATGTTTGGGCAGTATCCAGGAGGGCTGGTGGTGGCTGAGGCCGGCGCCCCAGTCGCCGGCGCCGCCCAGCAGGTTCCCGCGGCCGTCGTGCGTGGCCAGCGCCAGCCGGGACAGCTTGTTGGCCAGCCGCCGCTGCGGGGAGTCCGGCCGCGACAGCGGCGGCAGGGATATGCTGCCAGAATCTGCAGTAACGGACAGCTTTAAAATCCCATTGAATTGATTCCATCAGTGAGCTAATTGTATTGAATTACTATTATTATCAGTACTTGCACGTCGTGTCACCGGTTTTCATAGATTACTGAGATAAATCGAAGTTGTAAGCTAACCTCAAACGCAAATGAAAAAAAAAAATGGATAACATAATAATTGTGATCGTAATAAGTGGGGTTATAAAACATCAATCAGGCCTCCCCAACCCGTCTGGCCAGCGCGGGGAGTGTAGGCCAAATCCTCCGTCTGTCTCCGGCAGATGAGAGAGGGTTGTGCTCCTGCAGTGGAAACAAAAATAACCTGGAAGTGGGGTTAAGCACAAAAAATTGAAGCAAAATTGGTGACGTATGGTTTGGATTCATAAAGTTCTGTGCCGTTCTGTGCCGTGAGTGGTTTGTTTACTTCCAGCGAAATTGAATCTGAACAAACCGCTTTATTGTACAAAAATTAACAACAAAAGTAACAAATGGGACTAAAATTGTGTACAAAGGCGGACCTATCCCACTTAGGGATCTCTACCAGTCAACCTTAGAGTAACTGAAAGAACTGGTATAATGCGTTGTGGTGGTATATTGTGTATCCGACTAGAGTACTTGTAGTGTAGGAGTGTAGGTATAAATAACGATCTCTATATACTACTAGATGGAGCGTTCCAAACAACCGCTCTGTTCCACGCACCTGCGGGCCCGGGAGCCGCAACTCCTTCACACTCACTTTGAAACTTGTGCAGTTACTACACTGTTGTAATTGTGCAGTTACATAGTGATCGTGGGATACAAACTTACCCGAGTGGTAGTCGTAGTTGGCGTGGTCGCTGGGCGTCTCCTGGCCGAGCCTCCGGCGGTACTCCCCCGCGAAGTGCTCTATAAGTGTGTCCATCATGATGGCTTGCTTTGAGAACACCTGTTCAATCATATTTGTATATAACAACAGTAAAAACTTAATTATGTACGTGCGAAACTGTGAAGCACTTGCTGTGTGAATGCAATGCACTAGCTGCAAGGCAAATGAATATCCTGGGTGTGGCTTATCCAGAACCCAAGGACTACAGGCTTCTGCCCCTTAGCTGCATAATTGATTTTATGCAGCGAACTATGGGGGATGGAAGCATAGTATAGACAAAGGGGCTGACACAAAAGATCCCACAGGGTCGAAGTGTCGCCGGGCATGCCTGGCCCCATATTAGAAAGATAAGATAAGATAAGATAAGATAAGATAAGATAATTATGTACGTTGTGTTAGGAGTTAAAAAATGAGACCTTATATACTAGTTTGCAGCATTTGGAAAACTGCGTCAAGTCTTTACTTCGCCTATTCCACAATGTTTAAAAACAAAACTCTTTTATCAGTGCGTCCTAACGGTGGGCCTGATCCACAAGTTTCAAGTCGCTCAGCGAGCTATGGAGAGGGCTATGCTCGGGGTTTCTTGGAAGGATATCATTCGTAATAAAGAGATCCGACGAAGAACGAAGGTGACTGACATATTCGAAAGGATTAGCAAGCTGAAGCGGTAGTGGGCGGGAAACATCTGCCGCAGAACCGTTGGTGATCATTGGGGAAGGCTTATGTCCAGCAGTGGACGTATAAGGGCTCATATACAAAAAAATAAAATACAAAAATGTTTATTACCAAAACTTAGGGGGTTACAGAGGATAGTTAGGGCCCTCTTTTAGACATAAAAATGTCTGTGCCAGAGGACCTCGCTCTTCCATAAATATGATGATGATAATGAAGTCCCTGTAAATGCTTCTATAGTTATTTCTCTACCTGTAATATTTTGGAGACTCTTAATCCATTTTCAACGACCATGAACTGAAGAAACAGGCACGGGAGACAGTCTTCGTTGTCGTCCGATGGCAGTCCAAGGTCCCACGAGAGCTCTTCGTAGAGCAGCCCCAAAAGTACAGTCTGCAAATTCACAATCACATATAAAATAATGCAAAATGAATATGGAATAGTTTAAAAATCCAGTACTTTTGTTCTAAATTAAATGTTGAATTTAGCATAAATCCATGGGTGTGGTTTCCGGCTTAGAATAGGGCCCGATTCTTCCCATGTGTATCGTCAAGGCGAGTAAGGGATTGCATGAGGGACGGGCAGCAGCGTTCTCCTGTGTATATTAACATCATTACTGCGATCACTAAGTGTAGTGATTATGGCAATTCCCCTAAGAGACAGCCCACGAAAAATGGCATTCTATTGGAGAGGCTTAAGTTCAGCAGTAGACGTATGTGGGCTGATGATGATGATGATGATGAAGTCGCGGGGCAACAGCTATAGCATGATATAAGAGAGAGATTATGGTTCTTATTGGAAGTCAACTTTGTAGTACACAAAGGATGAATGATAATAAGACCGCCTAAATTGTACTATTTGTAACTTCTATAACGTGTAACTGTATTTGTTTGTGCAATAAAGTGTATTGTATTGTATTGTAATGAATTACTAACGCTCTCAGTGTCGTCAATGACGTAAACGCCGTTGGAGTTGATAGCGACAAGAACAGGAATATCTTCGTGGGTGAGCAGACTGGTCAGACTGCGGACTGGCTGCTCGATCTGGCCTTGGAAGAAGGCAGCGCTGGAAACAAATTATAAGTGCCTAATTAGTCTAATAAGTTACTAACAAGTTATTACTAAGAATAACACAACTAGTGCACTGGCGAAATTATGCAGCCATAAGATCTAGTGAATAAAAACGTAAACGTCGCGTGTCTGTATATTGAAGATATTTGCAAAAAATTGGGAATCTAAGGAAAAGCAATAGAACACATTTCAATCATTTTTGAAAATTTTGCCTGTTTGTCTGTTAGTTGTATACACATATCACTTAAAAACTACTGAACCGATTTTGATGGACTTTTCACAGTAACATAGGGCTTATCTCAGAGTAACATAGAGGCTTTATATCATCGCAATTGGTTTACTCAATCAAAAGTTATGGGCATTTTTAGTTTTCAAAAACATTAGTATGCAATATAACAAAGAAGTATAGTTTTGATGTTCCGTACTATTCAGGTTGCGATGGGTTTGGACTACATTTGGAGCTGGGAGTGGGAGTGGGAGTGGAATTGGGAATGTGTGTGAGGTGGGAGTTGGAGTGGGAGCGGGCGCGGGCGAAGGAGCGGGCGCGGGAGCAAAGCGGGAGCGGAAGTGAGAAGGGGTGCGGATTCTGTAGTTAACACAGCAAGTATACATTAAGACTATAAGTAGTGGAGTGATATTGGTGTTAGTTCACCTAAAACCGATGTACCTCCACTATAGACCTATTAAGCTATAAAACAGCTGCATATTTTGCCAGTGTGCTAGTTGAAAAGTCTTTTGTTATAAATATTTTAGCATCATGTAGACAGAAGTTAAAACATAACTTAATCGTGCGGCGACACTCAACTATTTATCGCCGCGAGATCTTTTCGAGTTTCTGCCTGTTCTTATCGAGACCCTTGGCGTGTGTGGTCACCAGAGGCTATCGATTTCGCCAGCATACGAGTATTAGTGAAAATTTCACAAAAGTAAAATCTACCGACCCCCGCACCGGCCTTCTTCATTCGCCGCATCAGTGTCGAGATTTAGAAGGCCAACGCCGAGAGCATTTTAGGCACGATTCGTAATTAAGCAGATCTGGAGGAAATCTTTTTATCTGCTGTTTTTTTTCTCCTTACTATAGGTAGTCTAGATTTATTCAGTATTTTATTAAGCATCACAATGTTAACGTAGGTAGAATACAACAAATTTTATTTATCAGTTTTACACATAGACATGTATTTATTTGATCACCTTTATTACAGTTCGGTATAATTCTTGTATTAATTTAAAAAATATAACAAATCAATTAAAAAAATCATGAAACCAAAATAAATAAAAAAAAAAGATATATATAACACGCACGTCTTAGCTATTAAGTTTTTGTCTCCAGTGGGAATCGATCCCACGACTGCTGGCGTCCAAATTCTTTTGCCAACAAGGCTGTCAAATCAGTTTGAATTTTAAACTTACCCATAAGTGGGCAATGTACGGGTGTGAGTTAAGTATTTGTGACGTAGCTTCCGCGGCGGTGCTGCGGGCGGCCGCTGCGCCTGCTCCAGAAGTTTTGCCTCAGGGCTGCCCTTGCGCCCAGCTGGCAGTAGCTGAGCCCAGCGACCAGATCGAGCGTGTTTAGGGAGGTACCTGTCTTGGTGTTCTCTAGAAAAAATGGGATAGATTTTTTAAAGGCATTTGAGTGCGTAACGATAGTGGATAAAATACAAGATTATGTAAAATGGTACTATTGACAATTTAAATTACTGTTCTATTTAGTAATTTTCGTTTTAGAAATGAAATTAGGAAGTTAAATGTCAAAATTTCCTAATAACTACTATACAATACACGTGCGCACCACAGGGTTGCTTATTGGGTCCTTTTTATTTCCCTGTGATCATGGTCCGGTTGGATGAGTATCATCCCTTTTACCCATTTCTGATGCCAAGCAATGTGATATCATATTATGTTGAGTTCCGGTATAGGTAAGGGAACCGTGCAGTTACATGCACACGTTGCGTTCCAACTTAGTCCTTAGTTGCACGAAGCAATCTAAATGCTGATCATTAATTGGCGACAATAGCCACATGGAGTCAGGTTTCGTGTTCTTTATTCAATAATAATAGTTTTTGAACGGACACCATCAACCTCTTTAGATAGATATATAATTCATTTATTCTTAGACACAGCACAAATACAATGTTACAAATAGGTCACTTAATGATACAGAAGTATAGCAAACAATCATAACAGAGTAACAGTAACAGTGTAACCCGTGCGTGCTGTGCGTGCGTGCTTTAATAAATACATATACTTACTCGTATGTATTTTGATGATCGATATTATCAAAATCGATCAAATCCCACAAATTCGAATAAGATGTGACCGATTTTGATTACAAACGACTCGTATATGTTAGACGTACCTACCTGAAAAACTTAGCTGTGTGTCTGTGAGGATCGTAAGGTCCCAGTTGTATCCTAGCTTGCAGCCCGCCCAGCATCACAGCTTGGGCGCTTTCAAGCGGATACCGCCCGGTCACCACGTTGTAACGAGCTTCTTCGTATAGAAGTTCTTGAATGCGGGAATCTCTGAAAATTATTTTTAGTTTTTCATTCGGGGCAGATTTCGTAAAAACGAAACGGACATACTTACGGCGAAGCTGTTAATTTGTCTGTCCGTCAGATAACTCAGAAATACTGGGTTAATAGAGCCAAAGTTTAGAACAACGGAACAAACACCTCACAATAAAGATTTAGAAAAAAAAGATACAGAATTTTTTTTGGATCCTTACATCCTGAAATTAATTTTTTTAGGTACCTATCTCAACTTACTTGATACTCTCCTCTAAATGCTTAGGAAAGAACACGTTCCTCTGTAGCCTGAGGACTGGCTGATCGCGAGCTTTTCGAGACTCCGATCCATGCCCATAACGCTGCAGTAACTTTTGCCAGCCAGACCATATGCGCCAAGGGCAGTGATGTGATTTCAGTTGGAATTCTGTAAGGCATTCATTTCGATAAGCTGTTGCATGGCATGGGCTGGATGTGATGTGATGGAATTCATTGAGAAAGTCGTAAAGTAAGGCGATGATTGTAAATATATTGTAAAAACTAACATAGTTATAAGTTTGTCTACTAACAAATATGGATCTTGTAATCTAAATAAAACGTTTTGTTATTATAAATCCAATAGTGTATTGAAAGGAGGAAGACATTACGACTCTTTTACGTTGCTTAGAAGAAAACTAGGATCGATACACGACCTCATGCACACACAATCATTTGCTTTCGTATAGTCACAGATAGACAGAGATAGTGTGAGGGCCTAGAGCAGACGTGCATCGATTGCTATCAACGATATTCCATGTCGATGATTGCTATGTGTTTTCAGTGCAAAAGCGGTTAAATAAGGGTTTATAAGATTACGTTTTATAAGACTGCGATTTTGATATGTGGCGTAGCTAGTTTGATCCAGCCTGTCCGCACACCTTTGTGTGTATGCGGGTGAGTGTCGTTTCTTTACATAGTAATATTGAGTCTCTGGTACTGGTATAGTCTACATCTTTCAGTCCCTGTTCTAAACCTTACCCAGCAAAGGGCTGCACATCCACAGCGCGAATACACTGGCAGCGAGACTCCTGGTGCTCGGCTGCGTCAGCCCCATCTCCTCGACCGCCAGGATTGCGTTCAGCAACCTCGCCGCGGTGACGCACGACGGCACCTCCTCGGAGCTCATCTCCACCATGAACACGGTTCGGGACATGAGGTACACGCAGGCGACAGGGTTGGAGGAGACGGTGGATGACGAGGCTGTGCTGCCTGATGATCCTGGGAGTCATGGTGTAACCATTCAAATCAAATAAATATAATATTTATACAAATAATACATAATAATACTTTTTTATGTACATTTATATAATAGTAAACAACTTGATAACGTCGACCATCGGCCATCTTATTTGGTGGACTTCACATATGTCTTAGAATTTCTTCAAAATCAAAATATTTATTTTCAAAATTGGAATACATTATTCTCCTTTGACGTCAAATTCTGCCTAAAACTACTCCACTTCCACCTGTATAACCGACGGGAAGAAGTGGCAACAAACCCAACGGCATAGGGCCCTACCTTTGATTTATCTTATTCATTACAATCATTAAGTCTACCTATGCTGAGCCATCAAGCACTCCATGGACTTTTATCATTTAAGTAGTCATCTAACTTATAGTAGGCTTTCTTGCACAGATTAACTTTTATAGAAGATTTGAATTTTTGTTCAGACAAGTTAATAATTTCATTCGGAACCTTATTGTAGTAACGCACGCACAGCCCCACAAAAGAATTATTGATCTTAGACAATCTAGAATGATGTATTTGAATGTTATTATTATTTCTAAGATTTAAATTATGCCTCTCATTATTTAAGCTGAGTAAAGAAAGGTTCTGTCTAACGAACATAATGTTAGCGAATATGTATTGACATGGCACCGTCATTATATTTATTTCCTTAAATAATTCTCTTAGAGAATCACGACTACGAAGCCCATAAATAGATCTTATTACTCTTTTTTGTAAAATGAATATAGAATCGATATCAGCGGCACGACCCCAGAGCAAGAGGCCATAAGACATAAGACTGTGAAAGTAGCTAAAATATGCAAGTCTTGCTGTAGCTATATCTGTCAACTCTCTAATCTTTTTAACGGCATATGCTGCGGAGCTTAGCCGACCTGATAACAATTCTATATGTGGACCCCATTGCAGCTTCTTGTCAAGGGTTAGCCCCAAGAAAACTGTATTATCCACAAATGCTAACTTCTCGTTATTTAATATTTGTCATCACATGGTTTAACACATGGAAGTGTGAATTTTATGCATTTAGTTTTTTTTTAGTTTAAAACAAGGTTGTTAGCAATAAACCATTCTTGAACTGGCCGAAGGGTGTCGTTCACATCGTCATAGTTTTGGGCATGTCTATTAACTTCAAAAATCAGAGAAGTATCATCTGCAAACAACACAATCTTCGACATATTCTGCACCATGTACGGAAGATCGTTTATATAAACCAAAAAAAGGAAAGGTCCTAATATTGAGCCCTGTTTTAATTCTCCTCCTCTCCTATTTTAATAAGAGATCCTATTTTAATAAGAGATCCCTGCGACTTTTTACCGTTTATCTGAACCTTTTGAATCCTGTTTGTTAGGTAGGAGTTCAATAAACTAAGGTTTTTATTTTTGATACCGTAATGTTCTAATTTGAAGAGCAACGTTTTATGATCTACACAATCAAACGCCTTAGATAAATCACAAAAAACCCCGATAGCATCGTGGTGCCGCTCAAAAGCATCAAAAATATTTTGCAGAAGAGCAGCACCAGCGTCCGTTCTTTGGCATATGCATATGCAGGTTTCCTCACGATGTTTTCCTTCGCCGAAAAGCCTGTGGTATTTATAAATAAACCGTACTTAAGTTACGAAAAACTCATTGGCAACGAGTCAACGTCGAACATTTTGTTGGTCCTCCTCCTACTTGCTGTGCCCAAATGGGTCCATGACGAACTCTGTTTATCATCTGTTAAACTAGGCAAACTTCCTTTAAAACCTTCAGCCATCTTGTGGTTAAGTTGAATAAACCAAATTATTTATTCAAAGAGTTAATAGTAACAAGAGGAATTCAACATCAGGAATACGATGTTCAAACTACGTTACGTTAAGGAAGAACTACTTATTGTGTGGTAGTGCTGCTCCATCATCGAAACGAAGAGTTTGGCAGCGGGCATCCATTTGTGGCGAGTGCCGCGAATGCACATACTCGTGGCTCATATAATAGAGATGATAATTCGTGCTCTCAACCAGCCCATCACTTTGCTTAGTGGTTAAGAGATTAATTCATATCCCACAAGTCCATACCAATTATACAGGTGGAACAGAAAAGTGTCACCAGCCGATTATTCCGTAACTAATAAAGATATCCTAAAAATTCTATTTGACCACCTCGTTGGCCTAGTGGCTAGGTCATTGGACTCGAGCGCCAGGGGTCGTGGGTTAGATTCCCATTGGGGACAGACAACCTCGTACAAGTTGGTCCCGGTCTGAATGTTGTTATACGCTACGGGTAAATAGCGTCAATATTTAGTAAATAATTCAATGTTCTGCGTAGTAACTGCACAAGTTTCATTGTGAATGTAACCGAGCGGCGGCTCCCGGAGCCGCAGTTGCGTGGAACAGACCGATTGTTTGGAACGTTTCATCTAGTAGTAAGTAGAAATCGTTGATTATATCGCATTTTTTTTTGGAATTATGTTCAATGTACACATAATATCATCATCATCGGCTCAAAAGAGTCTACTGGACATAGGCCTCTCCCAAGGTGCGCCACTGAACCCGATCCTCGGTTCTTCTCATCTAGTCATTGCCAGCCGCCTTACGCAGATCGTCGCTAAATCGTGGTCAGATATCCAGGGGCCGTCCCACACTACGCTGGCCCAGTCGCGGTCTCCACTCGAGAACCCGTTTACCCCAGCTCAAACAGATGTGACTGTCACTTCAACGTGCTAACTTTTTTAACTATATCGAAGGCTCTTCTCTGGCGGATCACCTCATGTACAGACATGCGAAGTTTTTATGCGTAGATTGAATACGTGTTTATACCGGGTAGAGGTGGTGATATCGCGCTGGAGGAACTGCCGCCACTGGTGATGGGTTCTGTAGTGCTGAACGAGCCGGCCGCTATGCTGCTCGAGCCGGTCTGGTTTGAGCAACTGCTCAGGTTTGATCCTGAAACGTCACGTGTCTTCAAAACTTAAAACTCGGCACAGAATTCGGTTTCAGTTTAGTGGCTTGGTCTTTGGACTCGAGCGTCATAGAGAGCGTGGCTTCGATTTCCACTAGAGACAACTTTGTACAATTTGTACAAGTTGGTCTCGGTATGGATGTTATATTTGTGAATTGTACTATCCTTGTTTAATTACCATAGCACAGGAGAAAATCCTAGTTTGGAATTAGACAAGTATAATATGTATATGTATGGACGAGCATTATGTATGAATGTATATGCAATATTTATTATTATACATTCACGAGCAAATGGACGAATTGAGGGATTTTCTCACTAATTTTTTTTAAAGAAAAATAAAATGTGCCCCCTCCCCCCGCCACATCTCAATCTCCTTTCATCTGTCGGTGACGTTAGTTCTTCGTCCGGTCTATAGATCTATACGGAAGGTCTATGTTCAGCAGTGGGCGTTGCTAGGTCAATGATGAATAAGCATCAACTTACCCATAACGCTTTTTTCCAATGAATCTGAGCTGTTGCTTTCTTTGGAATCCGGTAAAGGTTTGTGAGTATCATGCTTGTCCCACTCTGTGTGGCGCCCTAGAGGACTATACGAGAGATGCGGTAGCCTTTGCGACACTGAGTATAAGTGCGCGTTTACCTCAGCTTGCAGTTTTTGACTTTGGACGCTGTAGAATTCTTCGCGCGACCTAAATTCGCTAGAAAATACAAATCGGCTGAATGACAGAAATACCTTTGAGTTAAAATTATAATAATATGAAAATTATTATAAAAAAATAAAAAATTACTTGTATTGATATTCCGCTTGCATTGGATATCCTCGTCTTGTATAGTCTACGGGAATTATTGTTATATAATTTCCATTGTTTTGAACATTTGGATTTTCCCCGTAGGCCCCCATTTCGGATTGGTGTTCCATTTATTACTATATTCTAATAATTTACTCAAACGTTGAATCAAACAGTGAAAACTTAACGAAAGACAGATGGTTTCCCGAAGAAAATATTGATCCGGATTTCGCGCTTTAACCGGTGTTGCCAGTGTATTATTTCCGTTTTATAATAACACATTACCAATTACCTCAGATTATGACTCAACTTATTGATTCATTTGATTATTTTATACTATAGTAGAAACTGTATAAATGATACCATGATACCTTAAATAAATCTGGAAACCAACCTAATTTAACTAAAAGCGTTATAACGTTACGTTCTAAGTATTTTATGCATTACATCTTGCTTGTCATGCAAGTCAACTGACGTTTAGTGACAGATCGATAACAGCTGTTATGTTGCTGATTGCTAGCAATCTTTTGTGTTCCGTGGCTTGTTCATTTTGTAAAAAATATTGTGTTAAATTGTTTCTGACACCTACTATGAAATAAGATAGTTTATATATTTCAGTGACAACAAGGTAAGCGATCCCTCCTTTATAGTGTGGTTTAACTTGTGACCAAATATTGTTTCAATTGGAGATTTCACAAAGAAGTCTAGACTGCCTTCAATCTATTATAACATTTATAACATACAGTATTATATTATATTAATCTGAGGATAAGTTATCGCAATTTTTGATTTACATTACAGGGAGGGAGGAAATCGCTTGATAATTAACTAGCGACGCAGCTATCCATTTGATAGCCACTCGAATGGAGGCAAAACTGATGGAATACCGTGCTCTCCGTCGTCGCAAGGAATTAATAGACAACGCCAAGGAGAAACTAGAGAATACAAAGCAGAAAGTAATAAATTATTTGGCGCCAAACGTTTTCACAGACATGGACAGGAATAAGAAAGAAGAGGAGGTGATGTTGGTAATAAAGAATCGATTTTTATATTATTTGAATTCAGTGGCATATTAACAAGTTATAGAAAGCTTCTAACTGTTGTTGTATCCATTGCATTGATTCGTTAGGATGATTTTATTTTAGATAAGTAAGCACATACCCATTCTAGTGGAGAGCAGCATGCCAGATTTTTCACTGACAATAGCATCTTTAAATGTGTTAGAATATAGTTCATGTAGGAGTTAAATGTATTTATTCAGTATATAGCAGAGTATCCTTTGAACTTTTAACACATTTGAAGATGAATATTAATTGTCACCGTAAAATCTGCTGAGCAGCTGCTGACTCTAAGATCACCACCATAGGTATCTATCAGATGGGTCTTACTTTTAATCTTAAATTAATTATTATTACAAAAACATTTCTATGGAATTTTAATCTTAAATTATAGCTAAACATTTCTATTTCATGTTAAATATTCTGGTGCTGACCACAGCCAGTCACCATCATCATATCACCTTTAAACATCCTCTGCTGGACGTAGGCCCTCCCAGTGAATGCCACCACTCCCACATACCGGTCTGTGGTTTCCAATCCGTGACTTGTTTGTGATAACAGCTGCCAGTTGTGTGAAAGATATGGCCTACCCACTCCCAATTCAGCATGCTAATTATGTTAGTGACCTTTCATCAGATCTCATTATTGTCAATATCCTTTCAAGTAACTGGAAGCATAGCCCACTCCATACCACAGCTAGTGACATCTGCTTAAAATGTTACTAAAGGCAATTATTAATGTTTTTATAGTGAATCTTTTTATTTGTCTGTCCAGTGGATAACTCTAATATCTCTGGACCGATTGTGCTGAAATTTGGACATACATGTTAAATGTACACACATGTCAATGATGGGGGAAATTATGGAAATTCCAGGAAAACTATTTTTTTTTGTCACAACCTGTACATTTTGTTATGACATCAACATACACTTTGTTGATTTCATATTTATATTTCAGTTAGAAGATGAACATGGACATTCACCAGACTTCCATCCAGTCCAACCTGAAGAAGCAAATGAGGTTGCCAGTGAAGTCAGCGAACTTGAATCCTTTGAAGAAGAAAATCAGGAATCCTGGCAATATTTCCTAATCAAGTGGATCATTTATGCAATAATTTGGCTCTCACTTTACATGTACTTCTTGAGCGTTGGATTCGGAGCTGTGTTCTTTGTTGTATCCATGCTAATAGGAATATGTCTAAATACTAGGACACGGAAAAAGAAAAAAGGAGAAGTTTCAGCCTACAGTGTGTTTAATAAGAACTGTGTTAGTATTGATGGGACTCTTAAAGCTGAACAATTACAGAGGGAGATGATGTTTGGGATGGGAGGTGTGAGAATGGTTTGAAAGGTTTTTAATCAACATGGCTGTTAACCCTTAGCAATCGGCGATCCGCTCTTGTGGGCACGGTGGGCATGCCCACAACCCTAATTGAAGTCGATAGGCTTATCCAATGCCTTAATAAAATTAAAAGACTACAAGGCCTTAGCGTCATATTTTTTGTAAACGTCTCCTTTGTAGGAAGGTACTGTATCAATCATGAACAAGTCTGTAGTCTGACTCACACTTATACGATTTTCGGGTGGCCGTGACCACAACTATTTTGACGGCTAGACCTGCGCCTGAGCCTTAGCAAGCCTTTGACCTATGGCAAAACAGACTTGCAAGTCTCCATATATGAGTTTATATATATTTTGACACGAGACAAAGATATTTTGTTCGCTGCATGTGATGTCAGCATTGTAGACATGTAAAGAGGTAAGCAGGGTTTTACCTGGACTGATTAGTTTTCTGCTCAAAATGTTGAGAGAAAGCATTTTTACAGCCTATTTGATCGTAGTACTGTAGCTTAAGCGCACATGCAACATTCGCATTGCTATATATGCAGCAATCCAAAGGATACAACTTCATTACTATCCTGAGGCTTTTGTCATAGAAATTTATATTTTATATTTGTTTGTGAATTTGTGTTGTGTCAATAAATAAATGTCTATCTGCCTTTATTACATTCGCTGTACCTGTTGGAACCAAAACACAGCAAATGCAGAATGCAGGAATTTTCTGCTCATCACCAGTGCAGAAACTGCACTAAAATCTAATAAGATTAAGACTTTACAAGGAGTGTCATCCAATATCAATATTATTATGTACTTTAAGTATACATTTCTTTTTTTACAATGTTTTTTGTGCAAGTACACTGCCCAATGTGGTCTGCACTGCGGAGAATTGTTTGAGCAATTATATAGTTAAAATAGCAGAATTTACGCGGTGTCATTATGTTTTGAATGTAAGCACCACTTTATTCGATTTATTTGTATGTCGTAAATGTAACTCTATGTGGAAAACATAGCTTTATTTATTTATATTTATCCGTTATCTAGTAACCATAACACAGGCTCCGCCTAATTTGGGACTGGATAATTGGTGTGAATGTCTGACATATTATTTATTTATTTAATTATTACTCTAAATCCGTGGGGTGGAGACCTGGTGACCTGAAAAAACAGGCTATATCTAGTTCAGGCATCAGTCTCCACGAAACAGGTTACTGATTATATAAAATGTCAATCTGTTTTACTTAGCTTGTAGCTTTTACTTAGCCTTATTGTGGAGAATCTAAATAAACATATTATTATAGCTAAATCTATAGGTACCTAAAAACTGTATTCATTCCTTTGCCACTTTGAGCTTGTATTTTATTATTAGATAATTGCATACTGCTAGAGGTGTATAAAAATATATTAACTATTAATGATATCTTAAATGGACCCAGTTAATATGACTGAAGAATTGTAATGTTAGGAATACATTAGTATTAGGCTAAATGTTTTTAAATTATTGACGTTTATAATTCATAGGAGGGGTAATTAATAAAAGTCTGTCGTGTAAATAATCATTCAATTTTTGATTTTCATAAACACATTTACAGGTGACAACAATTATTATAAATTTACTAAAATTATACGCAACATAATGTCTACAATATAGCAACACAAGCTTATTAAACCATAGAATTCTTGTTATCTCACAATTATATGACACTCGATTTTTGCAAACATGAAAGCCACATCTAAACCCAGCCCAGATACAGAAACCAAAGAGGTCAGAATTACAACATGCTTTTCATTGGTCAGAATTACATCATGGTATCAATTGGATATTGCAGTTGAACAATCGTTGTTAACGCAACGCACCACTTTATATATAGTATTTTTTTTAAAATTATTATCTTTGTAAATAATATCGTAATACCTCAACACGGAGGCGGCGATGTTGATCGCAACACATCACGTCAAGGGGTATCACGGAGCGAAAAGTGGGCGACTTTCAACATTGGATTGCGCAAAGTGGCGATACATCATTTCCGCCCAGCCCTCTGGGACTAAGGCGTGAGCGTTATGTATGTTGGTAAATAAATTCTTCTTATAAATAAAAGCGACTTGGGAAGACCGAGGAGTATAATCTGTCTTTATGTCTTGCATTTGTAGACTACGATAAAGTTTTCGACTTCGTCGAAATATGGGCTGGTCCCTGCAGCGATGTCAAATTGGTTAGCGATATATTGAGATGCTGAGATGTTTGTATAACGCTGCCACTATGACCGTTGAACACCAGAATCAGCAGACAAAGCCAATCCAGTTGCCTAAAGAGGTTAGACAGGGGGATGATATATCCCGGAAACTGTTTACCAGCACACTGGAGGATGTCTTTAAAACACTGAACTAGAGAGGACGGGGCATGAATATAAATGACGAGCACATCTCACATCTACAATTTGCAGACGATATTGGCAGAGTCGCTGCAGGATCTCGAAGAAGTGTTAAACAGCCGCAGCTGCTCTTCCAGGCGCCTACTCTTAGGTCTAACGTCGACAAGACGACAGTTATGTCCAATTCATTCGTCGACCTAAGATCGGTGATCGTCCACCGAAGTCTGATCGTCCATGTCAATATCGAAGTTGTTCAGGAGTACGTCTACTTAGGTCAAACAATACAGTAACAGTATAAAGCTGAAAGAGGAATCCAGTTGGGCTGGGCAGCATTACTAAAACTGCGTCATATCTTCACTTCGCCTATTCCACAATGTTTAATAGTCTATAAACAGTGCGTTCTGCTTATGCTGATATACGGCGCGGAAACTGACGATGGGCCTGATCCACAAGTTTCAAGACGCTGAGCGAGCGGTGGAGAGGGCTATGGTTTCTTTGAATGATATGGATTCGTAATGAGAAGATCCGACTAAGAACAAAGGTCACCGACATAGCCGAAAGGATTAGCAAGTGGGTGGACCACATCTGTCGCAGAACCGATCACCGCTAGGGCAGACGAGTTCTGTAGTGTACACCGCGGATCGCGACGGGTAGGTTGGGACGCCCCGCCGCCAGATGGAACGACGACCTGAAGATGGTGGCCGGAATCGGCTAGGTATGGAGGGCGGAGGAATGGGTATGGTGGCGTTCATTGACCTCAGGATTTCACTGTGCGGATTTAGACAAGGCTTTATAGAGTCGTGCTGTAAAATCACAAATAGTGAGTAATCTTATTATTTTCTACATCGGACACCAATATAATTATGCCAATCAATTTATACAACAACATTTTTGAGCAAACTGAAAATGGCAGGAATGTGAAGTCAGACATCGTTTTAAAATCACATTTCAATTCACCAGCGTATTGTTAATCTCTAATATATCAAAGTATTTGTTTAATAAGTCTATAGAATTGACTCGAAAATTTATTATTTTAATTATTTTTCTCATATCATACACCCTTCCAAGTCATAGCTGCTCATACGAATCATTTTGCTAAGAAATCGCTTAACTGGGTACATGTATAAACAGTTAACAGTATTCGGTTAAATACAAAAGCATAAACGCGATAAATGAATAAATAAAATAATAATGTTAAATATGATGGCACAAAATCCGGTAAAATATGATGGGACAACATAATTTGACATACGAAATATACATACGTACATCTAGGCGTTGGCTTTGAGTAATAAAAATGGACAATATAAGGCACCGTCAGAGTGTGTTTATAAGAAAGATGGACATTTATAATGAATATTAGAATTTAATAGCTATACATGAATAAAATATTAAACTAACACAGAACTGATTTATCTTCACAATGATTCATAAAATTGTGATATTTTAATTAAAATAACAATTAAAATATGAGAGATCTTAGTTTTTGATTTCAGTTCAATGTTTAATTTGTCGAATTTACTTCTTATTTCAAGGAATATAAGAATGTACTTTTTTAGTTACAGGTAACACAGAGTGTGCTATACATTCTAAAGGCTAATCCAACACAGCTTAACTAGGGATTAAGCTACGGTAACCTTTGTTTATAAGATTAGAAGGGTGAAGATTCGCGAGCGTTTCAACCGCTGCCATTACCGTAACCCCCAAAAGTTGACGAAGAATATATTTAATTAAATAATTGTGCAGAATCTGCCCGAGGACCAGAAACTTATTGTATCTATGAGTTGCAATTCTCTCTTCATCTTTTCAGGGAGGCGGTTGAAACAATGGAACATTTACCGTAAAACATAATTTTAGTCATGGAGCTGGCTCAACTGTTATGCAAGTCAGGCTAAGAAAAGACGTAAAAAAGTAAAACGTGACGTGTTTTTCTTTATGTATCCCGTACTTACGAAGATGAATAAATAAAAAAATGCCATTAGGATCTCAACCTGCGTGCCGGGCATTTCAGTGCTAACTTTTACGCCAAAGCGTTTTGCTGGGTACACATTTATATTTAACTGCTCCTCTCTGCATTCTTTTCCACGGGCACACTCTCTGTTACCTTGCCAAATAACACAATTCGCCGTCATTATTAACATGTTAATAAATAATCTAAATGGAATGTAAAAAGCCTCTATATCCAACATATAAATGCAAAGGAATATAAAGCAACAACAAATAACTTGTTCAGGTAAATAACAAAATCTACAAGTAAATAAAATTATAAATTCTATGCGAATTTACGTCACGTGAACTTTTGTAGTTGGATAATAATGTGCTAAGCGAGTCGGCGCCGTGGCCGAAGAGGCAAAAGCAACGGTATGGTCAATGGGGGAGAGGGAGTGGCCGAAATGTGGCAAAAATCTGCTTACGCAGTTTATGGAGGCTCCCTAAAGGTCCTCCAAGAACGGAACCGAATCAAACCGGCTACGATAATTCACGTGAGTCATTATTCCTATAAAAGATTTAATAATTCTTTAGTTACATATCGACGTGGAAGAACTAAATTCTCATATGTTAACACAAAGTAAATTGTACAGGAGACAAAACAACTGAATATTTTATTTCTAGAGGTCAAGGAATATGTAATATCTTGTGTTTGACGTGGCAGAACGAGTAAAATTTAATATTGATTCTCGATAACGATTCAAAAAATCTACGTATAACTACCGACATCAAATATTTCGTTTTATCAAAATTCACAGATAGCAGAAAATTTCTTCCGCGTCGATATCATATCTTCGGTTAAGCATTTAATAACCACCTAACTCCAAATTGATACAAAATAATATAATAGTGGTTATTAGTGGTGTTGTTTTGTACCTTGCTATTTGTATTTATAGTCCAAAAACTTTAAATCTGAGTTAGGCAGTTTACAATTTTGTCCGACGATATGCATTTTAAAATAATTATTAGGAAGTTTCGAACTACTACACAATTAGTTCTGGTGTCTAAATTAGAAATTGTAACAATAGAAATTGTAACCTGATTTTGAAATTTAAATTTTGCATCACTAAAATGAGTTCTGTTCATCAGCTGATTTCAGAGTTAAGAAATGTAATATCGTAGCTTTCAAAACCAGGTCCACAGATTTAGCTTCAATTGCTTAATCATGAAAAATACTATACGTATGGCCAGTTAAAATGTACTAAACCTTAATTAAAACACACATTTTTTGGTATAATCTTCATCACAATATGCTGAATACGCCATACTAACATCTCAGGACCTATTCCCACAAAAGATGTTTAAAACACAATAAAAAAAACCTTGCTGCTTTCAAATAGGACTGTCGGTGCTTGCTGCCCTGATGACATGTCTATGGTTCAGCTGGAAGGTCTAGCCGGGAACCTAACAGCCACAGCCCCAAAGGAAGATAAGAAAAGCAGTTCTCAAGATCAACAAGGCTGAGAACCGCAGTCCGCGGGATATTTCGGCTTAAAAAGCGTTTTCATATCATTATCTTACGCCCTAATAAAACTAATGTATCTAATTAAATTACCAATGCACCAATAATATTTTAATTGGTTTTAAATACAAACATTTTAATGCCCCTATAATATATTAACAAATACAGCTTCAACAAGTTGCCCGTCTCTCGGTATGCTTAGGTTTAATCAGAAAAAAAAAAATACTTTTATAATAAAAGATATTAAGTTTCATAAACCATTTTTTGGTTTTCGTTAAAATACACTTGATATAGTGCTATGTATTACTGTTTTGATAAACAAACAAAAAAACACTATAGGTGAAATAGTAAGACTTAACTCCACATCTTTTGTAGGAGAAGGCCTATAATAAAAACACTCAATATTTACATACATAACTACACAAAATTTCACTAAAGTTTTGTTCATTTTAGGAAATCCTTTCATGCACTCATTTATCATCGTAGAATTCTAAGAAAAATATATATATTTCACATGACTATGACGTCAATTTATAATAAGAGGCATTTTCTTACTTATTGCAAATTGCTAAGGAATGGAATTCAATGTTCTTACGAGGATTACGAGTAAGCTTAAGCGGATTTCATAAAATGAACAGTAGAATTGGGCCTTTTTCGCCTTAATCGTTAAATACAGACATTCTAATACGTTTTCCAGTCTTTGTGATTGTGAAAAACATTATTAAAAGGATAAACATTAACTATTATGCGTATATTTTACCCTATATTACCTCTATTGTCATGTGTACATTACGCTATACAAAATTTCAAAAAACCCTAACACCATTGCATTGAAAAAAACGACTATTATCTTTTACACATAGGATGGTGAGTTTAACGTTAGTTGTTCGGTCTAAGTTCAATTTAGGATATTTTGAATCGATGACATGTCTAAGTGTACTTTTATGTATCGAAAGATTAAATAAATAAATCAATCATAACTTATACACAATCACGAGGCATTTTAACATAGACCTTAGGCAACGCACTTGATGCCTTTGGGGTGCAGGTTTATGGGCGTCATTTGACTTCCGACTGGAAAAAAAATCGGCTAAAACAGTTTTTGTGAAATTTGGTACTGTGATATGGGATACTATATATCCCAAAAAAAACGGTTGGTTCTTATGAGCATCTCTGCTACTTCACCACCAATTCCTGACATCAAAAAAATAAAAGGAGCGGATGAAGTAACGGGGAAAAACTAATGCAAAACATGTATAAAACACTACCGATTGCGAGATAGATGTGTTTAGACTATTTGACTTTACAAGTAACTGTAAAACTAGCCTAACGTCCGCCATGCCATGCTGTTTGAAGAAGACTATAAAAATTGTTCTGTACTTTTAGTTTGAACTAAATAGATGACTAGTAGAAAAATGCTGTTTAGAAATAACATTTAATTCTTATATACTAAGAGTATTTATATGTTGAACAGCTCGTAAGGCTCGATACATATTCAGCGGTGCTAGAGTGGTGGCAACAACCGCCACAAAATCACGAATGAGAAAACATCCAATTTGTTTTTTTTTTTTATAATGATATAAAAGTTTTGGAATGATCAATTGAGCAGTTATATTAAATTAAATTTCGCGTAAACATAAGTTTGGAAATCGACTCCCAGATTTTTAATTAAAGATTTTAATAATAAATAAACAGTTCATATACAGTGTCATTCAGAGTTAACTACACACACTTTGGCAATTACATCCACAGGCTAACCATCAGATTTTATAAAATAACATATTTCGTTTAATTACCTACTATTAAAATAAGAATGAAAGAGAGAATATATGTTACTGTAAGTATTAATTTAATAATAATAATGCGACACTGTAGAAAGTGTTTAGCAATAATTATTAAATTAAAAAAATATATATTTGTTCCAAAAGTTTTTGTTTTGTTTATGGTATTTAATTGGAACACCGCACACTTTTCCGCTTGCCTTGCGCCCTACTTTTGGTGGAAACGAACATCACGAGTTATAATACTATAAATAACATATTTATCGATCACGCGACAGTGTGTATTAACTATACAACTGCCAGAGACGTACAACTTTAAATACATATATTGACTTTCTAAATAAACTGATCGTCCAAACGATATTTGGATTCATCCCACTCAATAACTACACACAAACAACGGGTTCGTGCTCAAATTCAGTAGCGGCCCATCCTTCGATTCGAGTAAGAAACCTGGAACTAGGTCCTTCGAGCTTCAGTTACATTGGTATAACACCGCTATTGTAGCGAATCAAGCGACTGGCTTCCCACAAGCGGGTCTCACAGTTCGTACTGAGCTGGCGCAAACATCTGTAGTGTGATTGCATGCACAAATCTAACTGCTCCGGGAATCTTCTAACCACCTTGGCAACGTATAGCTGGTTAGGAGACTTGGAGATTAACATCGAAGAATAATCATCATCCCACTCAACAACTACTCACAAACAATGGTCCCGTGCTGAAACTCAGTGGCGGCCCGTACAGTAATAGTTATTCATATTCATTTATTACCTGTATATCAATGCCTCAAAGTTTGTGTAGTGAATTTTGAACGACCTAATATTAAATGTTACATTTGCAAACAAGAAAGTAAATATTACATCCAAACCACGACCAACTTGTACAAAATAGTCTATCCCCAGTGGGAATCGAACCCACGTCCTCTGGCACTCGAGTCCAATGATCGAGCCACTACCTGCTATTAAAAAATATAAATAAAATCAATTTTGTGTCAATGACTTTTCACAGCGTAAAATTAAAGTTTGATTTGGGCTGGAAAATTATTTAATCAGCATTAAAGTCCACGCTGCAGATGGTCGCTGAATATGCATCAAGACTTAAGGCTGACTGTCCCTGCTGCTAACATTATTCGCTATTGGTGTTTGAGACCTATTAAAAACCCTGCAAAACTGCAACTTACAGTATTGAGGGCTCGGCAGGAATGCATTATAGTTACCATCGCGTTTCACATCAGGCAGCAAAAAGGCTACGCTCAACGCAATAATCATATGCCACACCGAATGAACAATCTTATAATTCTGCTCTGTCTGCAAAAATCCAAAGCAAACCAACCCCACGGTAACCAAAACCAGACCAAATGGCAAATGTCTTGTATAATACGACCTCGGATACCTCACTCTACGAATTCTCCTGTAATCCAAATACCAGGATAGGAACAGTATAAACAATCCTACAGCTACTGGCAGTAAAAATGACACAAACGAATGCATATTCCATGTAGTTAACAGCGCTATCACAATAGCACCCGTTAGCTGGAACGATGACCTTAGCTTATCTCCTATAATACTCATTGCTAATAATGTGACCCAGAAGGACATTAGACCGCAGTAGAAATCTCCAAATTGGAGGATATTACCTCTAGCTATACAGTAGGCTACTTGTGCTGGGGCGTCGCAGGCGTGGTAGAACGATGAGAAGACCATGGTGAAGGTATACATCATTGCTTCGGTGTAGTAGAGGCGGATGATGGCGACGTACACGGAGAAGAAGAATAAAAGGTTACTCAGCGTGAGAAGAAGGATTGAGATCAGCATGTAGCCCCTGCTGTCCATTCTGGAGTCATCTGAGCAGTCCCAACCTGAAAATTATCAATTATCTATAAAAATTTGGTCTTTTATTTTAGTGTTTTGGCAGTGTCTTGCTATTATAGTGCTAGACGGTGTTATTATGTTACGCAATCCATAATATCATGATCCTATCCAAACTTATTATCAATGTGAATATAAATATAACTATCAGTAGTAACTCTCTGCATGAAATATCGGTTACCAGAGTTATCTGGTAGGAATAAGAGTTTAAATAAGATTGTTTGCATATTTTCCTAGTTTTTTTTTTAATATTTTATGTAATAGTTTATCTAGCTAATATCAAAGATTGAATAACCGCGAAAAAGTTACTAAGACAATAAAGAATGATTTAATAATAGAACGGTAACGGCAAACCCTCTCTACTACTTGCCAATGTACTCGTACATATAAATCAACCTAAATAAATAAACCAAGCTGAAATTATGAGTCTCACCTCCGTATCCAGAAGAACACGAGCAAAAAGACATCACCAGTCCCCCGTGGGTGTTCAGTTGGCAGTTGCCATGGTTACTGCACCTCCCGTTTACGCAGGACGTGGAAGATATCGACAGGACAACCGTCGCGTTGCAAGTCGTCTGCCCCTCCCTCGTATTGTTCGAAACCTCACCCGAAATATCCCCTCCGCCCTTGTCTGCCGCTTCAGAATCCACGTAGTACTTAGTACCGTTATGCGACGTGCGACAAGGACAAACCACTTCGTCGCAGAATAGTCTTAGTGTCAAATACCACGTCCCACTATCAGGGAACGGTATGATCGTCTTGTCGTATATAGATTCCGAATCTGTACTGTTGAGGACGAACAGGGCAGGTCTGATTTGATCGTTGTACTTGCAATGTCCGGTTTCCAAAGGAACGCTTGCGTGACCGATGTCCATACAAATCACAGCTCTGAAATACTGATTCTCATCAGTAAACGCGAGTAAAGCACCTTTTTTCAGCTCTCTCCTATAACCCATATAGTATTTCAAGCTCATTAACAGACTAGCTTCTATTGCTATGGTGCCGCCGATGTCAATGATCTGATTGACTTGAAATCTTAAGGATTTCGTCACATCGGCCGTTAAGTTTACTAAACTCGTCGCATCTTGGACGTCGGTCGACGGCAATCCGTAGTCAAAAGTGAAGAACCGACCTTTGTCGTCGCGCATAAGGTCTAGAACAGTTATATTCTCTTCTTCATCATTTCTGAGGTAATACGACTCGCAGTCAGCGAATCTCGAAGCGTTTCCTTCAAGGTGTTCTATTTGTACATAATGCCAGGAGCTTGGACTCGGGCTGAATGTTACTGTTTGTATATTGTTTAGTTTAGGATCGAAAGCGCAAGTTACAAGATTATCCTCTTCTGTTGGTAGAGACTTCGATTGCACTCTGAATAAAACTTCACTGGTGTTAGCGTTAGTGTTAATTATAGTTATGTTGAAACTAATTCGGTCTGTGCTGTCGATGGCGACGCATTTGAAGAGAGCTGGGAGGTCGGCAGCGTCGACAGTGACTCCAGTATAGCAGTCGATAAATTCTATATCCTCTTCCCTTTTGATTTGTAAGTCTGTATACAATATCGTATCGCAGTTTGCTACTAGACCTGGAATTGAAATAACATCTTTTAGGATTGTTAAAAGTATATATCCGAATACTGAAGTTATCGACAAAGCTGAAAGATTAGTAAGTTTAAAAATACGTTGGCAGGCCACATCGGTATTGCGCCAATACCGAATACTATGGGCGCAGGCCCTCCACCCTTGCCTATATGACCTTGATAGCCTTTCGACATCTAGGTCATATAGGCCGAATCAGACTATGGGCGCAGATGAGTTGTGGAGTAGATCGCGATAATTAAGTATATCTACGCAGACGATTATAAACACAGCCTGCCATTGTTCAGGACTGGAAACCATCCAAGTAAGAACTACAGCTTCCTCATCCTTCATCATCATTATATCAGCCCTTCGACATCCACTGCTGGACATAGGCCTTTCACAACGAATGCCACCACACTCGATTCTCCGCCCTTCGCATCCAGCCGCTTTCGGCCACTTTTGTTAAGTCGTCGGTCCATCTGACAGCAGAGCAGCCCACACTGCGCGTATAGAACAGCGATCTCTACTTCCAGAAGTCGTTTACCCCAACGGCTATAAGTGACCTGCTCACTGCAAATGGAGTTTGCTAATCCTTTCGGCCGAAATTTGAGAAATTTCGTCATGATTGCATAGATCGTCCGGCAGACAAAGAGATAAAGTCTTAATAGTAAATCACGGATACTACCGCGAAGCTAGTACACATTATTATACAAAGTTACGCAAGTCTGTAATAGATAAAGTTATCTATCTACGAGCGAGTGAATGGACTCTAATGTGGGGCAGGAAGTCGGCACGCCGGCAATCAAGCCAATGTTCACACGAGGCCAGTGTGGAGTGCACTCGATTGTCAGAGATTTGATCGTTCGTGCATAGATGCTGAACGGAGACAATGAGTTGTGTGGGCTAGCCGGCCTCGGTTGTAGCAAGGTGACCTAACAGGTCGGCATTTTAATACGCAAACATTATTTATAAGTATTTTTTAAAACTTTCGTGGCTGTTGCTAAAATAATGCATGCGCACTAACTTTCAGAGCATTCAGAAAGTGGGTGTTTGTACATAAATTCATTAGCTAAAAGTTAAATTTTGTCGCAAATGATTGGATACTTTGAGTAGTACTCTATAACGCGAAACTGATTACCTACCAGCGCGGAGGGGAGTATGTCAGGAGGGAGTTGTAGAGCTAAATGACAAAAGTTAATTAGGAAGTTGTTGAAGTTAGAAAAGGGTTGTACATTAAAAAGTAATAAGGGAGATGTATCTCAATTTAAATCTGGGTCCTGTCTCACTGTCTGCTGATGTTACTCGACAGTTTATGTATAAACTTATACAGGGAGTGGTCGAGTTAAAGGCTTCGGAGAATGAGATGCGGTGAGGTAAGAGGGAACAACAAACTATAGAATACCCAAAGAATACCTAATGTTTAATGTCCAATTGCAATGCTGCTATATGTGACTGTCACATTCCTCCTATGGTTCTTTACTTCGGTCCCCTACTGTACAAATGTCATGCATAGAGGCCTCTGTGCGTGGTTCAATACAAGGTATCAAAGAAAATCAAAGCAGGCGGAGGCGGCTGGATAATAAGCCTAAGGACCGAGTGTGGTGGCGAGCATTGGGTAACCCTATGACCCGCAGTGGACGTCGTCGACTGCCTGATATAATGATAAGAAATAATAAGCTTTGGAAGCAGGTTACAAATACTAATATATGAATAAGTTAACATGCCTGATTACCGCACCGCACACCTTTATTTAAACGAGTAAGTTATCAAGTCAATAAAATACCTATACGATTTCGCACTTTCCGTGGAATGTTAACGTAATTACAATTATTTTTTGGTTAAAACTTGTCACCCGTTGTTGTTTGATAATTGTGTTCTATTGTTAAATGCAACTGATCACAATTTTGAACTAACATTGTATTGCAATACGTCTTTATTCTACTGAAAGTGTGATTTAAATAACGTACGTCATAGAGTTAAAATAGTCACTTGACATTGAAAATCTAAAACTGGTAGAGTTTTGCGGTACTTAGGTCGCATTGTTACTGTGCACAGATTTTAGACTGAAGATGATACCTTAGTCCACAAAATCGCATTATTCCCGCGTGGTAAACTATGGCCCGCACGCCTTGTGTCCTTGTGATGGTAGGTCTGCCGAAAAGCAGGACGTATTTTAGACTCTTGATTTGATACAAGTTCTACAATGATCTAGACGTAGAGAAAATTAAAGACCAACTGGTCGCTTCCTAACCTTTCTTGCTGAGCACATGAAAATATGAAATGACCCCTTTAGCTTTCCCACAGCGCTCTCTTTCAGTATGGGGTCATTTAAGAACGTATAAAGAGTTTGCCGGTGTCTAAGGCCACTTACTATCAGGTGGTGACTTCTGTCCCTTGGTTTAAAATAAAACCAGATGCGACCAACGATCTCTATGTACTACTAGATGGAGCGTTCCAAACAATCGCTCTGTTCCACGCAAGTAGCCACAACTCTTTCACATTCACTTTGAAACTTGTGCAGTTACTACGCAGAACATTTAATTATTTACTAAATATTGACATTCGTAGCGTGAATGTGAAAGAGTTGTGGCTACTTGCGTGGAACAGAGCGATTGTTTGGAACGCTCCATCTAGTAGTACATAGAGATCGTTGGATGCGACACGGTTATCGAGAGTAGATGCTGAGTGCTCAAGACTGGTAGGTGTGGCGTCAATTTGAGGAGGTTTAATATGATGATAAGGTTTTTATTCGGGTACTAATAAAACACTCACCTTCCTGCGAAACCCTCTGCGTTCTCGGATCCTCCCACTTAATGTACACTAGTGCATACCAGTTGCCAGGTGTCGGGTTCTTCATAGAGTACGTTCTGTTCTGTCCATCAGATTCCAGTTCTATGGTGTGGATGGGCTCCCGATGGGCTGGGTCTATGAAGTTCTTGGGAAAGTCATAGCCATCCGGGTTGACGGCTGCGTACGATCCGCGCTTTATGTGGACTATCACATCTTGAGGGTTGCAGGAGCCTGGAATGAAATAGGTGGTTTGTAACATCTGACACTGCAATGGATTTACATACATACATAATTTATTTATTAATTAATTTTATTCTTCTCACTGCGAATTGTTGCAATGGAATGAGGTATAAATCTAAACAAATTATAAAGCTGATGATCGTTGATGGCTTGGACACGACACGAGTGTCGTGGATTCGATTCCCATTGCGGACATACCTTCCTTTTTTGTTTACAAAGCTGGTACTGGAAGCAGTTTTATGATTGTTCTCTGTTTTTCTTCACAGTACATACAATTATTAGACAAGATGTAAGTTGAAAAATTACGCTAGCAGATATGATATTCGGTACTTGTGACGTAAGCAGTACAAAAATAGACATGGACATGAGTAATAGCGCATGCAATTTATAGTCAAATGGCTCCAATGTACGATGCCTATAGGGGTCAGTAGGGAGACGAGTAAGTATTATAAATGAGTAACTGTTGCTCCACAGCATTGCCGAGAGTAATTAGGTTTTCAAGAAGAAAATAGTTTCAAAAGCATACGCGTTCATAATTATACCGCATTATCCAAAGTTCCCATCATCGTCGACACTTACGTAGAGACTGCCTCTTGCAAATTAGTAAACACGACTCGGAAACCGGTTAAAATTCCAAACCGGTTTTGGGTCAATACTATAAACAGACATAATTCCGGTTAACGGTTTCATTCAATTAACCGGTTAATTCCACGCACATTTATAAGTGAGATCTGAAGGTGTACTCCGTAAGCATTTCGGATAATATCCGTCGAGAGATTAAAGACGTTTTGTACGGGTCAAGTCATATGTTCTGATAAGCTTTTGGGGTCTAATTATCGTAGTTAGACGCCAAACGCTTATCAGGAATAGGCCTCCAGATCACATTTTCATTGAACTAAACTCAAAATTTTGTTAAGTAGTTATATGCAGGGATTGCCTTAGCAGAGAATGATGATTGAACGTTTTCTACTTCGTTTCTTAGTAAAGTATCGCTTTTAGCGATAACACCGCCTAGATGTACATGCGTAAGCTACTTTATTATTGTATCTTTGTTTTTATCGTGCAATAAAGAATAATTGAATTCAATTGAATTGAAAACACAGGATGCAAGGAGACATCGTGAAAACGCTAAGTGTGCGTACTGCAGGGTAGCATTGCAAGATAGAAGATGATAGTATTTAATTAAATCTAATAAATAAAATCGCAAACATCGCGTGTCTGTACATTGAAGATATTTCCAAAAAAAAAAATTGAGGGGTCTAAGAATAAGTAATAGAACACATTTCAATCATTTTTGGATTTTTTGTCTGTTTATCTGTTTGTCTGTGAGTTTGTGCAGGCATCATTTAAACCCTACTGAACGGATTTTGATGGACTTTTCACAAAAACATGGGGCTTAACTTAACATTTAGTCTTTATTTTATCGCAATCGGCTAACTCAATCAAAAGTTATAGACATTTTTAGTTTTCAAATACATTAGTAGGTAAGGTTAGTATGCATTATATTGCACATAATAATATTTCCGTAATATTCAGATTGCGATGAGTTTGGACTATATTTGGAGCTGCGAGTAGGAATTGGAGTGGGCGTGGGAAAAGGGGAGAGGGTGTGGGAGCGGGGGCGGGAGCGGGAGCAAGAGGGGGAGCGGAAGCGAGGGCGGGAGCAAGAGAGGGAGCGAGAGTGGGAAAGGGAGCGGATTTTGTAGTTCACGCGAGCGGAGTCGCGGGCACAGCTAGTAATAAATAAAATTTGTACAAACCTACTACTACAGCAGCAAAGTGGCGATACTCGTCTCTGCCTATCCCTCTGGGATTAAGGCGTGAGCATTATATATGTATCTATGTAATGTACATGTACATCATGACTAATATTCAAAGCAATTTATGACTAATTCATATACCTATTTGGTTAAAAACAAATCATTGGCACTCTTTATCAGATAATGTTATCTTTCGTTTCAAATATTAGTTACGTATAAAGAATGTTTGTATAGCATTAAATAAGAATATAGATAGTCAGGGGACTTGGTTGAGGTAGTTGCCTGTCCGGTGCTATCTAGACGAGTCACGGGTACGCGCTCCCGGTTTCCCGAGTTATCGCTACTACAATCCCACTATCTTTCCGTAATAGCGGTATAACCTACCTAACCTATACTCCTTACCCATACCCCCATCTCCTGTCTCTCTCGCCCCGATCCCTGTCCCATCCGCCAATCCAAAGTCAGCCATGCTGATGGGATGCGTGTCCAGGGGCTAGCCTGGTCGTAAGCGTGCCGACATCCCGGAGCTGAGTGAACTCCGGGCACTATTAGCCTTACCGAATCATGCGGGGCTCTAATGAGGTGGGCAATTATTTCCCTAGCTAATCGTGGTACCTCAACAAGGCGGCGATGTTGTTCGTAACACATTACGTCAAGGGGTACCACGGGGCGACATTAGATCGCGCAAAGTGGCGATACATCGTCTCTGCCTACCCTTCTGGGACCAAGGCGTAAGCATTATGTATTTAAATAAGAAATGCTTTTGAGATGTGGTGTTGGAGAAGACTACTTGGTATACCATGAACAGCCATGAGAACTAATGACTAGATTCTTAAAGAATTCAATATAACGAAACGGCTCTGCAATGAAAAGAGTCTAAGCTTCCTCGGTCACATTGTGCGGTCCAAGCACGACCTGGAGAAGCTCATGATGCTGGGACAAGTGGAGGGTAGTCCCTCCACCTCCCATGGCCTTTCGACATCTAGGTCATATAGGCCGAATCGCGGGGGAGGTGACCGGTACTTGCTCAGGTGCTCTTTGTCGGATACCCTACTTGATCCCCCTACAAATAATATAATCCTGTCCCTTGTACCTTTCTACAGCAGCTCTCCCCATTCTGGGGCGTGACGTCAAACTAATAGGTTCGTCATCGGGCAGTCCAGTCAATATGTCAGGTCAAG
This sequence comes from Esperia sulphurella, assembly GCA_947086405.1. NCBI lineage: Eukaryota > Metazoa > Arthropoda > Insecta > Lepidoptera > Oecophoridae > Esperia > Esperia sulphurella. Next base: position 3,700,975 of record OX352274.1, on the reverse strand, counting down.
TCAATAAAATCAGATAGATAAATAAATAGATATTTATTTATCTATTTATTTATTTTTTTAAATAAATAAATAGGCAGCTCCTCAAATGGAGGGCAGGCGTGCCAGAGGATGAGCTCCGAAGAGGTGGACAGACCCGGTGAAGAGAGTGGCTGGCAGATTCTTATATGAAGGGGTGCGGTTGACCAATGACCACTATGTTTGGAGGCGCATTTTATTTAGCGATCCTCAGCAGTGAGGGAATGACAGAGAAGAAATAAGAAATAGAAGATAATAACGAACTGATCATTACTGCACCTCCACTCTTTTACGAGAGACTACTCATCTTATTCTTATGAGAATTCCTGTTTAGAGTGATGTTTGTAAGAGGAATAAACTGTCGAATTTTGACCATATATTGCCCTAGTAGTTGAGGTACTAGGGACAATCAGCTTTGTACGATTTTGTAACAAAGAAAAACTTTGGGAAATCTGAATAATTCATTTAATGATTTCTTCCTATCGAGCCAGTTTTTTGTCATAAGGCATGTCTTTTCATTCATTTGCAGTTTCTTTTCTATTAGTTTATTTGACATAATAACATCATAGGTAAGTGATTTGTGGTCCAATAAAATGTATTTTATGTAGATTAGGATCCATTAACGTAATTAGTTTATGTACAAACATGTCATATAGCACATAAAGATGATGTATGGAAATAAAAACACTCCAATTACCTTACCTTTACCTTGCAAAGTAAAGTTAGCTCCTACGCAGAGATGGGTAACCACCCGAGTCAAAATCAGGTGGGTTATAAAACCTTATCAGCCATTTAAGTCCACTCACCTGCAGCTGGAAACTAATATCTTTAGGAATTTGTCTTCTATGAAATGGGAGATGACTGGGATAATCCCAGGTGGTTGGTTACCCATCTCTACCTCTATGTAAAGCTTTGGTTGGCAAAAGAAATTCATGCGAATACAAAATTTTTGAAGTCAAAACATACTTTCATACCTTATCATCTCATTTATTACTTTTAATAAATGAGATAATAGAGTATGTGATTTATTTTATAACAGGAAGGATATAAAAAATGTGCTAACAGTGGGTCACAAGCTGATATGAGAAATATATAAATATTTTTTCAGAGTTGAGAAACCTGAAGTGGCACAGATAAAAAAGGTTTGGGGAATACACATTATTTCAGAATAAATAAGTATTTATTTCTCAAATAGTGCAAAACAAATTAAGAAGAATACCTGATATGATATATTTCTCCTGGATAAGCACACACTACCTTAGGCCTCATCATCACTTACCATCAGGTGAGATTGAGGTCAAGCGCAAGCCCATCAACAATAAAAACAAAATGCTGAATGCCCATATTCAATCTCCTCCATTTCTTGGTAACCATTCAGTCAGGACAGAAATGAAATATGGAAAAGGGAAGACCAAGGAAACACTGGGAAGATATATTCTATAACATTAAATACTAAATAAATTAAATTAATTAATATTTGTAAAACTGGTTCATGGTAAAATAGAGACTATTTTAATTTATTGAAATATACTTTGAAATAATTGCTAGGCAACTACAAAAAAATATAACTTTTTTCCTAGCACAAATTTTTTTCCTTTGTAGAATCAGCGTGCAACTCGAACAGTTTCCAATAAATTAAATACTCTTTAGGTATTGCACAATAAAAAAAACTATCCAGTCCCAAACTAGGCAGAGCCTGTGCTATGGTTACGAGATAACACAGGCACAATACAATAATAAAGTAGCTTAAATTTGTACATCTAGGCAGTCTTATAGCTAAAAGCAAATTCTTCCAGACAGCTTAGTGTTAGTCCATCCAGCAATATACATAATTTCAAGAATTGTGCAGTTATTAATGAAGAAATTACTTCACAATAAAAATTTATGTATGCAATTCCATTGTTTTTCCTTTTTATTAAAGTAATTTATTTGAGTTAATGGCTTCTAGTTTAATTTGTATCATTTAAAAATAAAGTAAGGAGGTTAAATAGTAAAGGACTAACATGCAGCAGAAAAACAAAGAACAGGAAGGAGGAAAACTAAATTAATTAAAGATATAAAATAAATTTTTATTGAACAGAAACATAACATTAAATCAGATGTAGTCATGGCTCGACCCATTTTTCGAGCCGTGTACCACGTACCATGTGTCAAGAGCAATTGGAGTGGGGATGGGGGGGTATATAGATTACTTGGAAAAGGGCAAGAGAGATAAAGGAAAAACAAGAGATACATAAAGTAATAATAATGCATATAAATCAAGAATAAAATATAACTAGGGTGCAAACGCAACTAACAACAGAGTATTATATGTATCTATGACTGATGGAGGACCGCACCTCATTATTTATTAAAAAAAATATCTAAAAGTATATAATGTAAACAATGATTTTAACTACAAATGTGCAATTTATTTGCCCCATAGTTGCAATTGCCCCAGGTGCACCTTAACAAAAATAAGAAAAGGATATTTCATTTATTTTAAAATAAAAGCAGTGTCAGTGCATGACCTACCAATGCTATTTAAATGAAGCTCCTCAGCTTGGAAGGTGAAGCGGGCGTCTGTGACATCCCTTATTATGGGGTAGAATATGACAGAGACAGTGCGGTAGTTTCTAAACATATACGCAGTGGCAATCTGCCTAGTGACCAAGTGGTAGCCCTCCTTCAGCACAGTGCGTGTCCTCGTCAATTGATCAAGTATCCTCTTCCTGTTCCTTTGGATCTCAGCTTCATCGTCGCCACTCGCAACACAGTACACGAACAACAGTAAAAAATAGTAAACTCTCATCCCGCCAATGGCCCCCTACCTGTCAATATCAACTTATGAAGCACTCTATTAACTAGTTCGACAAAAACTATACTAGTCTATAAGATAATCTTTTGTGAATATTTTTTATCTTATCATTCTAAGGACGGCAACAACCGACCGACCACCCACCCCCGCAACCAAAGAGAATATATGATCGCAACCGTCTCCGTCTACTGTACATCGTGACGTGAGAAGGAACGAAGTGTCACCTGTCAGTGTCATTTTGACAGACGTTTTGTTTTCACCTAAAGCGAGGATAAAGCAAACATTTAAGAACATACAGTCTCATCGGGTGTAATGTTTTGTGGTATAAAAAACATATATTAAGGGACGAAAGGCGGTAACTTTCGAATTCGACAAGAAAGTAGGGGTAATAATAAAATGTTTTCCTCGTGGGACTTATTGGTTTCCAAGATCTACCACTTTCTTTACTTTTGTGCTTATGGTGCCTCTCCTACATTCATATGTATTGAGAGTCACCTTACAGGGTCATGTTGAGAATAAACCAAATATAACACCTGTAATAACCATACCAACATGATGCAATAAATGACTATGATTCTGATGATGACTAGGAGAACGACAACTGGGTCTTAGGAATGGCTGGGTATTAATTTATTTATACAGCAGACACGCAAAGTTTATAGTTTTATTATATGTAGGTAGGTAAATATAGATTCGTTTAAAATTCACGAATGCGGCTGTAGGTAACAGCCGGCAGTAATCAAAGAGTATATAAATAATAGTGGTTTAACCTCAGGGTTTAACTATAGGCGCCTGTATACGGGTGTAGGAACACACAACTATATTGTCATACAGTTAGTTGTTCACAAGTGAGCTATTTTTGTTGCGAGTGCTGACTTTAAATCACTAGCTAAGTAGTCTAGATAATTTTTATGTGTGTAGGTATAACTTTATTATGCATCTTATGTTACCTGTGTAATAAAATATATATTTATAAATTATAATAATAATTCAGTTTTTATTTTTGCCCTTTATTCGAACTTGTTCATTATCATTGATTACTGAAGCTGATAGATAAGATAGGTATAGTAGGTCTAATAAAAGTACACGGCTTCGGTCATCATTAATTCTTTTATATATATTTAGGCGAGAGATTCAAACGGTGCTCTTTTAAATTATTTATACAACGCCGACTTCGATCCAATTCTGAACAAAAAGAAATTTAAATGGGAACTAATAAGGTGACTGTTGTTTTGGGTGCTCAGTGGGGAGATGAGGGAAAAGGAAAATTGGTGGATATTCTCGCTGTCAACTCGGATATTGTGTGTCGCTGTCAAGTAAGTTACTAACTTCATACTAATAAATAACTTTAGTAAATCATAGCTGATGGCCTGCCTGCGGGAAATATGGCTCAAAGGCTTTAGTGACTCTTGCCTTTTCTTTGTAACAAGCAATGACAACAAAAAAAAGTATTTAAGGCCCGACCAAGAAGTTTGTATCTTTGGTTTGTATCTAAACTGCTTGGGCCCGACCATAAATTTAGGAAGTCACATTCATTTGTCTAAGGGCCCGACCATAAATTTAGGAAGTCACTCATTTGTCTAAGGGCCCGGTACATCACACGCGATAGATATATATGTATATTTCTTGTGGAGTAAAATCAAAACGTACTAAATCCTATGACAAACAAAGTGTTTCTGCCTATATTTTCTTTGCTAGTCACTAGTTAGTTTATCCACTATACGTTAGTCACTACTTAGTTTGTGTATGCACCCCATTTACGAATAAATATCAATCGAAGTCAAAGTCAGAGTCAAAATAATTTATTGCATATGAGTTCACTTGGTATATATATACACGTAGTTTTTTTTACCGACTACCGCTTCCTAGGTGTTAGCGCTGTGAAGAAGAAACGGCGGCGCAACAAACTTCACGCAACACATCTTTTAAAATCAAATTTGCATTAAAATCAAGCTGAATCAACATTAGTACCAGGCATCTTTGTCATTCAAATAATCGTTTATTTTATAATAGGTTTTCTTACAAAGTTGTTTTTTAATGTGAATCATAAATTTTCTGTCTGTCATACATAATATGATTTCCTCTGGTAGTTTGTTGTAGAAGCGTATACATTGCCCCGTGAACGAACGACGAGGTCAGTAACCTTACTAAGTCTTAACCCTGCTAAAACAAGTTTATTTTTATTTCTTGTATTATTATAACTGTTATTGTCACAGTGCCTACACGTCCATTGCCATGGGGGTGGGAGTGGTATTCCGGATTTGGCCTTAAAAAAATATTTGCACATAGTATATATATACATACTGCAAATATTTAGATAAACATAATATTTTTTTATATTAGTTTTATATACTACAATAAGTATCGCGCGATATCGCGTGATTGGCCACCATTGAGTACATTATTTCCCATGTGGCCAAATGTCGCGATATCGCGTGATGTGTATTTACTGTTATTTATATCACATCATATCAGATATAATTTATTGATACATGTTTAGACAACTACAATCACAATAAATGATAAGAAAACTAATAATTTTACTTTAGTTCATATAGATTTTATAGCACAGTAATGTTAAGGACAAAAATAAAGACGTCACTAATAATAAAAAACATCAATAAAACCATTAAAGTCATAACCAATCCAAAATAAAAACTAATGAAAACAACATGTAATCCGACCTAAACACACAGCGCCGTCCAAAGGATGGTAGGTATAAAAAAAAACAGCGGCCCGCAATATCGCGGCCACCCTACACTCCGCACTCAATCCCTTCCCGAAGCAACTGTTAATGTTAATATGCTTATTTCTTTAAACTTTTCTCTTAATGACTCTCTACAACGCAGATTATAGATTGCCCTAACTGCTCTTTTTTGCAAAATAAAAATGGTCTCGAGGTATATCTGCTGCTTGACCCCACAGTAGGATACCGTATGCCATGATACTGTGGAAGTAGCTAAAGTACACTAACCTCGCGGTAGCAACATCAGTTAATTGTCTGATTTTCCTTACTGCATAGGCACTAGTGAAGTTATGTGGGGTCCCCATTGTAGAGATCAATCTATTCCAGACTACCAAAATGTAAACTAAGATTCTCATGAAATGGGTTGAAGTGAATTAGTTTTAATGTCATACAATCTGAATTAAGAATTGGTCATATATCTGACAGCATACACTTTATTGCATTTTTTTATATCTGCATTAGTTTTGATAAAAACCACGAGCGGCCAAGTTGGAATTAATTATTATATGAAGTCGATAAAACTTAGATTTATTGGTATCTTCATGAATAAATGCACTTTACGTTACGTTTTCGCGAGAAAGTACGTGGAGAGCTATACTGTACCATTTATTTTAATTCGCTTAAAAATCCGCGTGCAGCTGCATTCGTTACGAATCTGATATGTGACAATCCTTCCTGTCGAGACCGAATACGAGATCTCGGGTTTCAAACTTTGAATCGACTTAACTAAAGTTAATTATCTGTCGTAGACTATTAAGTAGAAAGTATTGCGGAAATTTTCACATCCGCTCCCACCTTACATATAAGGTTATCATAATTCCTCCTTATCAAGTAATTTTATTTATAGCGCGGCGATTTTTGTGATAAGGTAGACACAATAACAAAAAACAACATCACCTTGTTGTCAACTGCTGGACCACGAATATCCGAATATAATATACAGGTTATTCCCTAATCACCACGCTCGTGCAGATGGGTTCGTGACTGCATGAGTATAATAAATCATGGAGTCTGATACAGAGATGTTTTGTCCTTTTGTCCATCCACAGGAAGGCTCTGTAGAGGGACTCAAGGATAAAAGTCTAGTCTCCCACACAGAGCATCATAGACACAATCATCCACCGCATGACTACTAACTCGAAAACGTTATAATTTCAGGGTGGCGACAACGCCGATCATGCAGCAGTGGTTGACGGCAAGTTGTACGTCTTCCATATGCTGCCAATTGGCATCATCAATCCGCAATGCATATCAGTTATTGGTAAGAATTCTTCACTGTCATCATTAGCCGCAATACGTCCACTGCTGAACATAAGCCTCGCCAATAGACTGCTACTTTTGGTCAGCTGTTCATTGGGGGTTTTTCTATAATCACCACACTTGGAAGGCGGCTTGGTAATATCTGTAATGATCTTAATATACACATGATTACGATGCTGTGCTGGGTGCAATCACTTAGTCACCTTGACGACACCCACGGGAAGATTGGAGACCTATTCTAAGCCGGGAATCACACGGCATTTTGTATTCGCTGCCGAAGGGGTTAAAATACCTCATGGCTCCGAAAGTTATCGACACGAACGTCTTTGGATATATCTAAACCATCACAGAAGCAATACTGTTCAAATTATTTGTTAAGTGTTGCGTCGTGCGAACTGTCCCTGTCTCCGAAATGGGATAGAGAACGTCAAATAATTTCCAGGTAACGGCGTGGTGATCTACCTGCCGCGGTTGTTCGAGGAGCTGAAGAAGGACCTGATAGGAACGCGCCCCTGGCAGAAGCGGCTCATCATCTCTGACCGAGCGCATCTTGTCTTCGACATGCACCAGCATGTAAGCGTTTTCCCCCCGTAGAAGTAATAGGTTTGGTAGTGTTCGTATAATAGAAATGAGCCGACAACAAAACAGGTACGGTAAATTCATGGTAAATACCTATAGTCCAACGGTCAATGTCGACACGATGATAGATATTACTACTTTAGCCGAAAACCCAAAGCAAGTAAAAAAAATGATGTTGTAATTTTAAGTCCAGTTGTAGTGCTGTGTCTTGAGCAATGGTCCTCCTTTAGGGTTCTCAATTTTTTACATACTAAGCTGAACTTGACTTCCCTTGCGCAAAAGTCTGTTTAAAACTATTTAATTTAATTCAATATTTCTGGTTACTTTTAGGTGGATGGCCTTCATGAAGCAGAGAAGGGAAAAGATTTGATTGGGACTACGAAAAGAGGCATTGGTCCAACGTATTCATCGAAAGCTTCTCGCAATGGCATCAGGATTGGAGACCTGGTGAATGATATCAAAGTTTTTGAGCACAAGTGAGTTAAAAAAGTGGAACATATAAAATTAGAGAGTGAATCTCGGATACGTATTTGGAAGAATTGGGAAATACCTATTACCTTCCTAATGCGGGCAATTCCTCGAAAGGAAAACTACTTTATTATCTTCTAAAGCTAAGTTGAAGGTTTGTTTCAGATTTCGTACTTTAGTAGCGTACTACAAGCGCATATTTCCATCATTGGAAGTAGACATTGAGAGCGAATTGAGACGCTACGAAGACTATTCAGAGAAGATACGTCCCTTGGTGCGGGACACCGTGTCGTATCTGCATCAGGAGTTGGATAACGGAAGGAGTGTGCTAGTGGAAGGTGCTAATGCTGGCATGTTGGATATTGATTTTGGTAATTGATTTTTGATTTCTTGGCTTCTGTGTATGATTTTTGGTAAGATCGACGACCTGAGTCGGCGATGTGAAAGATAGAATACGCGTACTATTCTACTTTCTGCTGGGTAGTATTTATTAATGGGACATTTTGCAAGCTATCTGCAAAAATTAAACAGCAAGCGTTTAAAAGACCTTGGGAAAAGGTCTTTATTGTCTTTAAAAGCTACTTTAAAACTTCAGGTACATATCCTTATGTGACGTCATCGAACTGCAGTATCGGCGGCGTAAGCACCGGCCTGGGCCTGCCGCCGAAGGTGATCGGCGAGGTTTTCGGTGTCGTAAAGGCGTACACATCTCGTGTTGGGGGCGGACCGTTCCCCACCGAGCTACACGATGTTAGTATTCTCACCCTCTCGTGATGTGAACGTGACACGAAAATGCATTCAAAGTTATACGAAAATGACATAGAACGTGACCTAGGTGCTAAATGTAGATGCGCAGATATCCAGCCCAGTCCAGTCCGAGTTACGGCAGATGCGGTCTTTCCCAGATTTTTCTCATTTCTGCTACTAAAGAATACCAACTGTTTGGGATTCGTTTAGACTGAGCCACGTGTTACTGCCTTACTTGTGCAATGCTTTCAATGTGTGCGTTCCTCTCGTCCCCTCCCCCGCTCCTACCTGTCCATCGCCCTTACTGTCATCACGAGTTAGCCGTCGTCAACCGACCGCCTGTCAAACGTCCGTCCGTCGTCATTAGCAGCCGTCAGTAGTGTCTGTCTTCTGTGAACTTTATAAATTGTGTACTACTGTGTCGAACAATCCTTCTTACACCGAACCAGACGACTGAAATACCAGTCCCTCAGCAGGAGCATCCAGCCCATCCTGGAGGATCACGCCGTGCCATCGGGAGATTGCCAGGTAAGGTTGTGCACACACTGCCTACACTATATCAGTTTCCCCAACACCAACTAACTACGTAAAGAAGCGACACTCACCTCCCCTCGCCAGTTCAACGTCGCCCGCAAAGAAGAAATGCAGCTAGCTTGATATATGTATAATGCTATCTACTCGTAGGTAGTCGTAAAAGGTTACTGTGCTGTGTATGGATGCTTAGAAAGCTATGAAACCAATAAGTGTCGGAGATTATTTCGTTTCCTATACAATTGCCGAGTAATCGACAAAATAAGTTAGACAGAGAAGCACTGACACGTTCGTGAAGTATGATGATGTACTTCTTGATCGGCTATGCTCGCACGCTCGCTACTGACAGCCCTTCAACAGGTTTACGCATACACATAAACGTGTACGGACAGGCTGATGCTCATGTAGTAGTGTCATTAAATCAGTTTGATTGTATTGAATATCTCCACTACTATTCAGGGTACACTAGAACTGCTGCAGAAGCGCGGCAACGAGCAGGGTAGGACTACGGGCCGGTGGAGGCGTTGCGGCTGGCTTGACCTGGTCGTCGTGCGCTACACGGCCATGGTCAATGGCTACACCGCGTAAGTGTGTAACCATACTCATCGTTATACCACGTTAAGAAGCGACACTCACATCCCCTGCCAGTTTACCGTCGCCCACAAAATAAAGAACAGCGCATAAGACAAAGAAAAGTAAATGTAATGTGTTGACGTTTACTTAACGTAGCACACACAAATATGTACGGACAGGTTGGTTCTGTAAAGTTGCTTGTATGGAGTGTGGTGAGTGCCACTGTCGAATCCTACTCCAGACTCATCGATACAAGATCTGCTACAGCCGCACTGAACTTACCGCCATGGTTCCCAGTTTTGAATAGGTCCACCTCCAACCTTCCCGTGGATGTCGTCAAGGTGATTAAGGGACTGCACCAGAGACTGTCAGTAGCGTTCTCCTATGCATATTAAGATCAATTCTGCGATCACCAATCCGCCTGGTAAGCGTGGTAAATATGACAAATCCCTAAATGGAGAACCCACCAAAAGACCGGTGTGAAGTTAGCAGCCAAAGTTAGAAGTCAATTTGTCAAAAGTGCATCCTATGGGGAGGCTTCTGTTTTTAAATCTTTTTCTTCTGGTGTTCTTGTAGGATATGTTTATCGAAGCTGGATGTTCTGGACACGCTGAATGAGGTGAAGGTGGGCGTGGCTTACAAACTGAATGGGAAGCGAATCGACTATTTCCCATCGACGATAGCTGAGCTTAGCAAAGTGGAGGTACCTACTTAAGCTTTCTAACGTTATTTGTTAATCAATCCAAACTAAAAAGATTTGACTTGATTTTAAACCTTTGTCTCGAAAATAATACAATATAAGTACGCGTACACAGAACACAAATACTCGATTCAATTCAAATTTATTTATTGTTTAAAGCAGTTGGCGTTTTTTTTAAACATAGAATTGATTGACTTACCTACTGCAAAAAGTCAACAAGTAGTTTTTTCTTCTTCATTCTGGTCAGTAGTCTTCATTTTGGCTCTTTAGGTGTAATTAACTTTACAGGTGGAGTTCATAACGCTGCCAGGCTGGAATACCAGCATAGTGGACATAAGAGAGCTGGAGAAACTCCCGCACCAAGCGAGGAATTACATCAAAGTGGTTGAAGACTTCCTTAAAATACATGGTCAGTACCTTTGCTTTATGGCCGCGTTTGTCCCAAAGCGCCACCCATGTTACCATACTGCCACCGAATGTTTTCACAGCGTCATCGATGTTCACGAACCTTTGCTTTAAGCTACATAAATAATGTATCTAGTTTATACACACACAACACTGGATGTTCAGTTAGTTCGTGCAGGATTGGAAGCTGCGACCTGACTGACCTGTTTGATCTTATCGAAATGACTATAGTGTAAACTGCTCTTGACATTATTATTATTCGACCATTACTACCTACTTGAAATATGAAATTTTTGATTTATGTATAATGATATACCGTACCATATAATACTGCTTCAATATTAAACTACTACAATAATGAACAAACAAAAACATTGAGTAATTAATACAAAACACAATGTTTAGAATATAGTTTAAAATTTCCAACATAGTCGCAGCCATTTGCAATATTTAAAGATTTAGTAGGTAGTGACATCTAGCTCGCTGATTGGAACTAAGGAATGGAAATAGATTACGTGGCGTGGAACCGAATTTTTATTCTTGATTGGCTTTTCTGTACGATACTTACTTAGATAATTTGGTGTCTTTACTTACTAATAGTTCATCGTTTTCTGAAATTTTTGTTAAACGTGTAGGTATATACCTAATAAAAAAAAAAACTTTTTGCAGTGAAATACATCGGCGTTGGCCCAGGGCGGGAGAGCATCATCAGAACAGATTAACTTAGAATTAGATGTTACCTAATTGGCTTTGAAATAAAACTGCGTTGAAGATTATCATATGTTTATTTTATTAGTTATATCTGCTAGAAATCTAGTGTATTATCCTGCTGTGTTCACTATTTGGCAGTCGAATTGAAGTTCGTGCACAGTCACAGTACCTACGTCTATAGACGTCGTTTATAAAACACTGGTCACAATTTAACCAAGTAGAGACGAACACTAAATGATACGTTAAGCATGTACTTATTTATTTCCCTTTGCTGTCGGGAAAATAACCTTGAGCTGTATGGTAAGTAATTTTCCTTAAGATTTAACTTTTATTTTCAGGAAATGTATACTTATGGAACATAAGATTATAATATACAAAGTTGATTATTCTAATCGAGGCTACGTTTGTATTGTTAGCGAAAGTTAACAAGACTTATGCCCGATAATAGATAAATATAGTAGGATAAAGAAAGATAATAGATAAAACTAAGATTTGAATAATTTACTTAGTATGTATGCGTTTCATGCGACTATTTTCAATACATTTGTGAGTAAAAATAAAAAATAAACGATTTAAAATTAAATCCTAGCACCTATTGGAGATTTTAATTATGGCGGGCTTTTTATCACATTTCAAATGGCGCGCTATTCGTAAGAAAAATAAAATAGGCAATGATAATATTGTACCAAACAGCCAAAATTGAAAATTCTATTGTAACCAATTCGTATCTTGAATCACTAGATAAAAATCTAGGAGGGTTGATATTCTAAGGAAATGAACCGAACAACAATCTTCATGGTTTCAAGTACATATCTGGTAGGCTGGTAGCTTATATTAAATTACAATGTAAAAAGCACGTGTGTATAATATAATAAAAAATAACATTATGATACAGAGAACGCCTATGTAGCAGAGCTTATACGAGCAAGTGCATTGAAAAATGATATTGCGCAATCCCAAGTTAACATTTTTGCAAAACCTTTTGTAGTTTTAATTTTATCATAGAATAAGTCATCTCTGGAATAACTTTGCGGAAAATTTTAAACACTCATTTAACAAATGGTGCGAGCGGCGCGTATCCGAATTTTACGCTTACCTATCAAATATCATCATTGCCAGTTTTCTTATTTCCCCCAGTTGTGTATTTAATTGGAAGAAATTTTGTTTTTGAAGCAACAAAGGTTATCAACGTTACGAGTAAAATTCTTTAAAATGTTTATTAAGTCAGCAAAGTGTATATATGACATGTGTGGAGTTTGTTAATATTTTATCAACACGGGCTATTTTAAAATACTAGCACACATTGACTTTTGATGATATAGTTAGGGCCATCTATCGTGCTATTTAGAACAAAAAGAAATAAAGTGATAAGTGGTGTTGGAAAATTGCATTGCAGGGCAATTCGGGCAAATCGATTATTATTGTGTCACTTACAGGGAGCTTTCATTATTTAGTATGGCATCCCGAAAACCTTTTTGGTGTGGGGCAGGCGGTCGTGCGCGCGCATGTGTCGTATTTTCTTAGACTTTTTAAATTTGTATAATATATAAATAATGGCTTCGGCTCTTATTTCAAAGCATACCGAGCTAAACGGTGATATAAAGCCGTGTGGTTGTAAAAAGGCTAAAATGGGGACTAATAAAGTGACTGTTGTTTTGGGTGCTCAGTGGGGAGACGAAGGAAAAGGAAAATTGGTGGACTTGCTGGCTGTCAACTCCGACATTGTATGCCGCTGCCAGGTTAGTTTTCTATATTTCTAAATAAACAACATTTAATTTACTCTAATTATCGTGTTGATATTATAAAAGATTCACATGTTTAAGTTATAATGTTTATACACAACATCATTGAGGTTAGAGTATGGCAATCAATGGACCGTAATTATGTGTAGGTTTCTGTATTTTTTAATTATACTATTAAACCTAGCTCGGTGTCTTTAATGTTTCTGAAATCAAGTACAGTCCTTGTGAAATGCTTTTACTTTTGGCAGCATGCCAGTGGCTGTTTGAAAACATGTGATTACAATGTTTTTATGAAACGGGATCTGTGTGCCAAGTATTCTAGTGTCTCGACATCTCACGTAATCTTGCGTAAATCCGGCATACATTGTATTTTGCATGTTATGTAAGTAATGCATTATTTTTGTTATTATTTGCTGTGTTATTTGTATTACCTTTGCAGTCACATGATTTTCATGTCTTATGTTTAATCGCCATTAAAACGTTCGGAAACGTAAATAGACCTCGCTGTTAATCTGAATGCTAATTGTGGATTCCTGCCAAGGTCTGGGGCATTTATTGTCACGGCCGTGCTATTGATGCTTCGTATTTTTTTTATCTAGGGCTCTATCTAAAATCGAATTCGCATAAACAGCTACTAAAGTGTTTCAGAAATAGCTATTACGGCCAAAGTTCTAGCTGCTAAGTTTAAACTATAACATTGTTTATAATGAGGTAATTAAAGAAAACACATGGGCCTTTTAGGCAGTTTTTTTTATTTAAGCAGCCATGGTAGCCTAGTTGGTTGAGCTGAGCACTCACATTCACAAGGTCGTGGGTTCAAACTCCACCTATACCAATGAGCTTTTCGAAACTTAAGTATGGTTTATTTAATACCATAGGCTGTTAGGTGAAGGAAAACATTTTAAGAAAACATGCATAAGCCAAAGAAGAAATTCTTAGGTGTATGTGAAGTCCACCAAATCGGTTTGGGGCACCAAAAAAGCACCAAACATTTCTTCTTTGGTGGACAGGGACTTGGCATAAAAGATTCAGGAGAGTCGAAGTCGCCACTCTTTGTGGCCTCCTAAGAAAATAAGGTAGGGCTAATTTAATCAAAATCTTAACTACACCAAAAAAAAACTTTTTTGTGGGTGTCTTCAGTTTTTGATAGATAAATATATCATTCCCTATACTTAGATCTTGTACACATCTTTTTCATACATGTTTGCACATCACTCAAAGGTTGCCTGGAAGAAATAGTTGAAAGCAATAAGGCCGTCATTGTATGCTACATTCAAACTTGTATGTAATTTTTTTATAGTTTTTCTATGTTTTGTTGCGCAATGAAGAATATTTGATTTGGGCATATTCCTAACGCCTGTGAGAGAGAGACATAATTTTGGAGATGACAAATGTTTAGTAAGAGCTATGTGTGTCTAAATCTTAAGTCTTAAAAAGATACACAAGTTTTCCATTTCTAAAGCGAGTCCTGTCAGTTTAGTTTCAAGTTAAACAGTGACTTGTTGTCTTTGTCATTGGACTTGAGCTCCAGAGGTTGTGTGTTAGATTCCTGCTGCGGACACAACTTTGTATAAGGTGGCCCTTGTCTGGGTGTTATATTTGTATATTATCTGGTCCTTTAATTCCAGTAGCACAGGAGAAAATCCTAGTTTGGGATTAGACAAGTGTAAACATACAGGTGTCCAGTAAATAAATGTCAAAAACATTTATTTTACCTATAAATAAGGCCAAAAACCTGTAATATCTCAAAAACGAACATGAAATTTCACATTCTGAAAGGGCTTGACCCCATCCACCCCCAGTTTCATTTTGTATGTTTATTTATTGAACATCCTGTAAAATGTGACAAATTTCAAAGACAATGGAGTAGTGTAAGGTTGTACTCACATATAGTAATTTTATGTGCAATAGTCTCTATCAGTATCTTATCTTCTTAGGGGACCAGAAGGACCTGGCGACACTTCGACCCTTCAGGATCTTTTGTGCCAAACCCCTGACCACCAACGGTGCCCCAAGCCGATTTGGTGGACTTCACATACGCCTCAGAATTTCTTCTTTGGCATACGCAGGTTTCCTTACAATGTTTTCCTTCACCGAAAAGCCTGTGGTATTATAAATAAACCGTACTGTCTATCAGTAGGTAATAGGTGTGCCATGCAGTGCCGTAACTAGGGCGGTGCCTAAACACAGGGCGCTGCCTAAACACAGGGCGCAGACGTTGGAGGGGCGCAAAAATGATCTGGGTGGGCATTTTCAAGGGCGCAATTATAGAAGCTCACACCGGGCGCATAAAAGGCTAGTTAAGCCATATGCAGTAAAATCATGTTACTATTTAATCTTGTTTGCCATATACTATCATCATTAAAATATATGTAAACACAGCATTAGATAACATCTTGATAGCAGTATTGACATAATGATACACTGATAAATGCAATCAGGTCTATATATCTACTTTTACTGACAAGGAAAATGATGGATTGTTCATGTCATAAATAATGTTTGATAAAATATCTACAAACCTTGTATAGTATTTAACCTTGTATGGGTAAGTAGGTTAGGTACATACTACATATTTTTTAAGTGGAAATGATAGACCTCATATAATAATCTAGATATTTAATATTATATAATTTGTAACTATAGTTTCGCCTGTCTTCGTTCTAACTTATAATAACATAATCATGGTATTAACATCTGCTCCTCAAAGTACCATAGCTTTAAATAAAGGCTATGCCTAAACTATATTTTAAACTAGTTTACGCTGCGAATCTAGCTTACAACTATACAATAAAACTGAAGGCACGCCTGACACTCCATACAAGTAATCAGATTTTATAACCTACTACTCACTACAGCCGCACAAGCCTATCCACACACGTATACACGCTCGTAAATAATTATAGGGCCAGCTACTGCACCGAGAGCGAACGAGAGAGGGGCAACGTTATATGTCAACAACATAAGTGCTTCTCTTTCAAACTTAAAGCGTCGATATCTTTGTGCCGGTAGCCAATTCGTGCGTACTGCCAGCCGTGCTCTTATTTTGCGGGCGACGGGGGGCGAGGGGGGGTGAGTGTCGCTTCTTTATCTAGTAATATTTAGTATTCTCTGCTAAAGGTAAGAAACTCTACGTTAATTGAAGATATTGCAATGAAATTAGTTCTATGTAGTAGAAAAAAAATCCTGTGGTTTAACGTCTAATTTACAATCAACTGGCGCATTCGTCAGTTGGACAATCAGTCGTATCTGGTGCAATGTTTGTACTTTTCTTTTTAAACTATATAGAAATTGATAAGGGTAGGACAATTCACAAATATAAGACTTAGCCTGGACCAACTTGTCCAAAGTTATGAACCTACTACCTCTGCCGCTCGAGTCCAATGCCTGAACCACTAAGCCGGATATTTAGGAAATTTGTGCAGCCCTCAGACATCCATTACTTCACATAGGCCTTCGCCAACACACCTGGTCCTCCGCCCTCTGCAACCATATCCCTAGCAGGAATAGCAGGGCTGCAGGGAACTGGAAGCCGTGGTTTTTGATTGGTGCTTATGGGGGAGTTAGGTAGTAATCATACTACCTATGTCTATGTGTTACACACTATATATATGGCATACTTAGGCATCTTGAGTTGATATGATCTCACGTAGTTATATGACAGACTAAATATACATTGTTAAGAGACAAAAATCGGATGATGCAATTCTCTGAGGTTCGACCAATAAAATACATATCTTTTGCTAGATTTTACATTATATACCTACCGATAATGTCACAGGGAAGTGTCAAAGTCGTATTGTTTATTGCAATAAGCGCGAAACACACAGATGGCGAATGCGTGGCGGAGGCGTGCTCCGGTTTTTTGCATTGTTCGATGTAGTTAGACACGTCACGCAGTACTGCCGCGGGAAGCGGCATTGAAATGTATCGCTTCTGCCCGCTATTAATTGATCTAAGTATAAATAAAAACGTAAACTTCGCGTGTCTTTACATTGAAAATATTACGAATATTTATTGTTATTATTTCCAAATAAAAAATTTGGTAGGGGGAAGGCATTAGGAAGAGTCTAATCATAGAACACATTTCGATAATTTTTGGAGTTTTTGTCTGTTATCTTAAAATAATCGACTTTGATGTGCCTTAATTTGATTATTTATCTAAATAATAATCTGTAACATGTTAATCTTATTTTCGATTTCGTTATTAATGGTGGTGTGGTTCCCGGCTTAGAATAGTCCCATCTCCAATTTTCTTGTCGTGGGTGTCGTCAAGGGATTGCATCAGGGACGAGCAGCAGCGTTCTACTGGAATAATAATCTGTAATGTTGCAATATTTTAAATAAATAAATGTCTAAATGTGTATATTAAGATCATTACTGCGATCACCAATCCGCCTGCCAAGCGGAGTGATAATGGCAAATCCCCAAATGGACAGCCCATCAAAAGTGGCATTCTGTTGGGGAGGATTATGTTCAGCAGTTGACGTACTTAGATAAGAAGACACCAGAAAATTCCTCTTACTATATACTACGTAATTTTCCCCAGGATTTTCCTGCAATCGCTGACTTAGTAACTTCTTGCGACACATGTCAGTATGGTAAACCCGATAAAATTATCTAAATAATAAACAATAACGATAGTAAGATACAGAGAATCATAAGTTCAGCACACATCACCCGGATTGAACTGCCTCTAACCGATTATACGCGGTGATAACGAGTGGGTTTGTAAATTAGTCATTGGCTGACTTCTCAGTCTGCTAGTTGGATGTTAATGGTCATAGTTCGTTTACTTTGAATTGGAGCAAAAATTGTTTCCTGGTATAAATAATAAGTGGAAAAATGTTAGTTTTTGTTGTAGATACTCGTAGTTATTAGGCCTCCTGGGGTGTATATTGAACTGACCCAGTTCAAACCGCCTCGGTACCGGACCGCCTCGTTGTTTAGTGGATTGGTCTTTGGACTCGATCCCCAGATGTCGTGGCTTCGATTTCCACTGGTGACATACAAATTTGTACAAGTTGGTTCCGGTCTGGATGTTGTTATATTTGTGAATTGTACTATGCTTGTTTACTTCCCATAGCACAGGAGAAAATCCTAGTTTGGGATTAGACAAGTGTATGTATTATAAGTAATATTATTTATTTATTATTATTAATACACAACTCGAAAAATACTGTTCCGAGATAATTAACTTTCAAGTTTTTGACTCTCATAAAAATAAACGTAGTTTTCTTATGGTTTTAGTACCTTCGTATGAATGGTATGGTATTGGAATAATTAAGATTACTGAACTGATAAAGGCCGCCTAAGGCGAAGCGAGGCGAACTCTACGCTTCTTTCTTCTGTAGGTATCGTATCACTATCGTAGATATCGTAGAGCTGTAGGAAAACCTTAGGAATAATACATACAAACTACGATCAACTTGTGCAAATTACATAAATTTTGTGCCGATTGCTAATTACCTTTTATCATATCTGCCCTTAGACGTCCACTGCTGGACATAATCGTTCCCCAATGAACACCACTGGGGTGTAGTGGTGTTCATTGGGGAACGATTATGTCCTTCGCCCTTCGTATCCAGCCGCTTTCGGCCACCTTATTATACCTTTAAATATGTGTATCTACTTGCTTTTTTAGGAATATTTTTGTTCTGGATTATTAAGTTTAAACAAGCTTATACTATAACTCGTTGTACATAATTATAATATTAATGTTTTCATTGACCATCCTGTTATTTTAAAATGTCTAATTAGTTGACGTAAGAATAAAATGTTTTAAAGTGGTCTTGCTCACGGGTTGAGTGACACTAGATAGCGTCAATAGACGTTTTTTTTATTTTATTTGATCACAGCTTACAGGACAAAAATAATTCAATCAGGTATGGAAATTGGTGCACATAAATTCATTGACGTTCAAATTTGTCACAAATGATTGCCTATACAACGGGGAAATGCTGTGAGTGTCATGGGGACGTTTGGACGGGAGTCGGTACGAGGGGGGTTTGACTAATATTGTAAAAAATATTATTTTTTATTGACGTTTAATTTTATAATTTATTTTAGCATGAAAAATTGCGTATATTGAATGAAATTTAATTGATTGAAATGAAACATTAATTTGATTTTTAATTAATATGGTGTCCAAATAAATTCTGGAAAAATTAAAAACATATTTTCAACTATTAACACTAACTAATATCACTCAACCCGTTGAGTTGCTACCTTAATTATGAATCAGACAAATGTCCAGTAGGTCATGTGAGTAGTGATTATGTATTTTTAATTAGACAGTGGAAATATACAAACAAGACTCTACTCTACTTGCCGATTATTAAACAGTTTTTTGTGTGAAGAGTATCTAATATTACTGCTTCGCTTTTGTAAATTATTTAAATTGTAAACAGCTGTGTTGACTTATAAAACATTAATCAGGCCTCCCCAACCCGTCTGGCCAGCGTGGGGAGTGTAGGTCAAATCCTCCGTCTGTCTCCGGCAGATGAGAGAGGGTTGTGCTCTTGCAGTGGAGACAAAAATAACCTGATGATGATGATGACTTGATGAGGCGTGAAAGAGGAACAAGCATACATACAAAATAAATTTTCTTTGAAATACCTCTTAGCTAAGCATCTATATCATAATATACATACATATATCTCCTACTACCTCGTTGGCCTAGTAGCTTGTTAATTGGACTCGAGTGTCAGAGGTCTTGGGTTCGATTCCCACTGGGGACAGACAAATTTGTACAAGTTGATCCCGGTCTGGATGTTATATTTGTGAATTAATTGTCATATACTTGTTTTATTCCCCATAGCACTGAAGAAAATTCTAGTTTGGGATTAGACATGTCTATGTATATTAGAATATAATAATAAAATAGTCGTAAAAGTAACGACTGTACTGCATGTTAGAAGTTTCATTATAGATTCTGTTATCAATCTATTGTATCGATTTTGATAAAGTTTCGTAACAAATCAATACAATACAAAATAGGTACTTAAGTGGCATGTCGAAACAGTTTACTGTGCAATTCGACAATAGCATTGTGCGGTAGAAATCTTACTTTATTAACTTCAAGGCTGACTTTCACTAATTTTCCATCGTACTATTCACTAGCTTTTGCGTAAATAATTTAACTTCGCGACATCGTATTGAGATGAAACATACCTAATATTCTTTCTAGCACCCTGAGCTATAATATAGCTATGTAATCATCAGCCTATATACGTCCACTACTGTACATAAGCCTCCCCAATAGAATGCCACTTTTGGTGGGCTGTCCATTGCGGGATTTGCCATAATCACCAAGCTTGGCAGGCGAATTGGAAATCGTAGTAATGATTTTAATATACATTAGAGAATGCTGCTGCCCGTTCCTGGTGCAATCCCATGGTCGCCTTGACGACACCCACTGGAAGAGTGGGGGTGGTACTATTCTAGGCCCGGGAACCTCACGGCGGCGGCGACATATCTTAAAGCACATTAAAATCCGTCCATTATCTAATAAATAAAACCGTAAACATCGCGTAGATTGTACATTACAGTGTACATTGTACAGTGTACATTGTACATTGAATATATTTGCAAAAAAAATGTGGGGGTCTAAGGATAAGTAATAGAACACATTTCAATCATTTTTGGAATTTTTGTCTGTGAGTTTGTGCACGCATCACTTAAAAACTACTGAACGGATTTTGATGGACTTTTCAAAGAAACATGGGGCTTAACTTAACATTTAGTCTTTATTTCATCGCAATTGGCTAACTCAATCAAAAGTTATGAACATTTTTAGTTTTCAAATACATTAGTAGGTAAGGTTAGTATGCAATATATTGCAAATAATAGTATTTCCATACTATTCACATTTCAATGAGTTTGGGCTACATTTGGAGCTGGGAGTGGGAATGGGAGTGAGCGTGGGCGTGGGCTTGGGCGTGGGAAAAGGGGAGTGGGTGTGGTTGTGGGATCGGGAGCAATAGCGGGAGTGGGAATGGGAGCGGATTCTGTAGTTCACGCGAGCGGAGCCGCGGGCACAGCTAGTAATTACTATAAGTTTAGAATACGAATCATTGTGAACCTTCTTGATCTCTCCTATTCTTAAGAGTGGGGCAAGACGGCTGGAATCCCCTGTATCTCCTACTCCACGAAAGTGGAAATTTTGAAAAATAACTCTAGTTTTGAGACGGACATCGCACAAAACTACTAGTTTCGCCTCTATATCTCTACAAGTTATATATCCGATCAGTCAACATTTCAGAAATAGTTTATTTTATAGGAGTGAAGTTTATAGTATTAAAGAGAACACTTTGTTTGCAGGGCGGCAACAACGCCGGTCACACTGTGGTGGTCAACGGCAAGGAGTTTGACTTCCATTTGCTGCCCAGCGGCATCATCAACCAAAAATGCACCTCAGTTATCGGTAAGGTATAAATTCTCTGTTTCTTCATTTGAGACTATTTTATAGGTACAATCTATCTAACCTTCTGTATTAGTTGCTCTATTGGTCATTAAGTGGTGTAACTGGCGCAACTGCCCTTAAGGACCGTTGCACCAATCAAGGGCCACTTGTAAGGTAACTGTGTTATCAATGTGAGTCTGTGTTAGTCCAGTTAGTTAGCTGGACATTGATCTTTTCCAAGGCGCGCCACTGTTCTCCGCATCCAGTTACTACCACTTTCCGCAGATCCTCGGTCCATCTAGGTACCCTCAGGGGGCGTCCTCACACTACGCCTGCCCTGTCATGATCACTACTCGAGAACTCTACCCCAACAGTTGTCGGTTCTCCGACAGGTGTGACCAGTCCACTGTATTTTCAACCTTCGTAACCGACAATGAAAGGTATTCGTCTCCAGTTTGATTCGTTATTTGTGGGGGTAATCGCCCTTCAAGGTAGAGTTTCCTCTACGAGTCAAAATAAATCATTGGGAGTTGATTTCCCTTGCTAGATCTAACTGAAAGAGTTCAAATGACCACACTGTAAATTTCCTAACTATGCTATCCTTTACTCAACTATGGGAATTTCCCAGTACCTATTTCCATTATTAAATATTATTATTACTGATGTAAATTGCCTTATTATTTATCTGTTGTCTAATTAAGAGGTGATTGTATAACACCTCTTTGTTGTTTGGAGACAGTGATGTTGTTGTTATTAGAATTTGCACGACGCGTGTTTGTTGGAATTTTTCGTGTTGGATTTTTCCGTATTAGGTAAGCTACTTACCTTGCGAGTTGACGATTATTATTTTGTTATGGCAATCCACCACTTAAGAGACACCTTTTTTGATGTCTAGATGAGGTGTGTCTGATAATATTTTGGTAGATATAGTTATGTTATCTAGTTGTCTGATGTAAATATCCTTGATATACGAGTACATATTTGATCTGATGAGATGAAGTTGATAATTGATATGTGAAATTGTGAATGTAAATATAGTTTTGTGTTGATTGTTTACGGTAAGGATAGCGCCTTGTTTGACTCGCTGACAAATATTTACATCAAACAATTCATTGTTATATTTCCACTATAATAAATTCTTTATGCAATACTAGCTTTTGCCCGCGACTTCGTCTGCGTAGTGTTTGATATTTACACTTACCTGCTTTTAACGATTAATTTGATTTTCCGTAGGAATGAGATGTTTTTCGGGATTAAAACTATCGTGTGTAGACCACACGATAGTTTTGATCCAGGATCGAACCTAAGTTATTATAACATCATTATCAGTTCAGACACAATTCGTTAGTTCCACTATAATAAACTATACCCTATTATGCCTTCAGAATCGAGCCCAATGTAATCGTTATATTTCCACTTCAGTAAACTCTATGTACATTATGATTATGATTTTATGACGTTTTTTTGTAGTAAGTGAAGGCTAACTATTGTAAGCCATGTATAGATGATAGCTAGCCACTCTTCCTGTCTGGGTTGAGCGTTTCGGAATCCCTATATTCCAGAGTTCAGGCTAGGGTTTCGTTTCCCTGATAGTTTTTACAGTAGGTATAGGTACTCGATCGAATCATGAACACGGGGAGTCTGTATGTAGATAGATATGTGGGCGACATTTGTCGCTAGCGAACTGTCCGCCTTTATTATCAACTTTCTAATTAATTAAAAAGTATTTATCATGTAAATTGTAACAAAGCATTGTTTGTTCAGCTATACTTTTGCCCCATCGACAATTCCGTAAGAACTCAGTATTTTACCGGAGTAAAAATAGCCTATGGTTGCATGTTTGAGCAAATCCCTCTGCTACCAACTATATGCAAATAATTGAAAATCTTTTAACAAAACCAAATATCGAAAAAGATCCGTACTAGTCGGTACTGTGCCCAACCATGCCAGGCACGGTAATGATGTGATATTACAGTCCGACCTTGGTAATAAATAATTTGTTGCCAAGGTTAATGTTAATTACAATTACAATACGCGACTCTGGTTTACTTAGGATAATGGTAAGTAGATATTTTTCTGCACTAAACTGAGGTACATAGTATACATTCAATTTGTGTGATTAGTGATTATTTATAATTGATTTTAATATGACCATAGAACGCTATAGCTTACTATTTAGATAAGATTTCGACTTCGTTACCAAAATGCAAACAGCCGCCGCGTAGCTCTGACGTCCACTGCTGGACATTACCTTTGCCTAATAGTCTTATTTAGTTTGTAGTTAAGTATGTATAATGCCAATATAGGAAGCTAAATGGATAGTTGGCGGCACGTAACTTAAACTCTGATTTGTATCGTCGCTACGCCGGTTATAAATGGGCATAGATTGATAAGTGGTAATTATTTGAACACACCACATTTTACCTTAGTTTTAATTGACAGAATACGTGTACAACGTACACGATTTTTTTAAATGTCTAAACGTGGTAACGTTTTCTAGGCAATGGCGTGGTGATCCATCTGCCGGGGCTGTTCGAGGAGCTGAAGAAGAACGAGCTGAAAGGCATGCATGGATGGCAGGAGCGCCTCATCATCTCCGACCGGGCGCATCTTGTCTTCGACATGCATCAGCAGGTAATGTGTCATATTTTCTCTAGAGCGTCTGAGGTAGTGGGTTCGATTCCTACTGGGAACAGATAACTTTGTAACAGTGTTTTATATTTAAAGGAGTGTTATCAAAACATGTTGATTCAACTTTTCGCTTTTTTTCCGGATTGTGGTAAATAATAGAGCTGTCAGTAATTAAAAGACCGTAGGCCCAAAAATGCGACTGGATGTCGAGGGTGGTGGTGTTCATCGGGGGAGGCCTATGTCCAGCAGTGGACGTCTAAGGGCTGATGTGATGATGAAGCGAAAAATGAACAAAAACGATTGAAAGTTGAATAAACACGTTTTAAAAAACTCTCCTCATTTGTAAATTGCCCTGTTTTTGGTCTCTCACTTCTATCGCCTCATTAGCTTAGTGGCTTGGTCATTTGACTCGAGCGCCAGGGTACGTGCGGTCGATTCCCACTTGGGACAGAATTCATACAATTTGTACAAACTGGTCCTGGTCGGGATTAGGTCTTTATATTTGTGAATCCTGTCCTTGTTTATTTCCCATATACCTGAGTAATTCCTGGTTTGGGACTAGATAAATCCAATAGTTTGCTTGCACGACGACCTCCGTGGCGGAACGGGTAACTCGGACTGCCACGCCGGAGGTTGCGGGTTCGAATCCCGCTAGGGGCAAATGTTTGTATGATAAATATGTTTGTACCCAAGTATTGGATGTTTATATATTTATTTAAGTATGTCTATCCGTTATCTAGTAACCATACCACAGGCTCTGCCTAGTTTGGGACTGGATAATTGGTGTGAATGTCTGAGATATATTATATTATATTATTATACCTCACTTGAGGAACCTCTGCAAAATTTCAGGGTTTCAATCCTCGAGATTTCAGGTTTGCGTTGATATGTCAGTAATTCCTTTCATAAAGCCCACTTACGTAATAAGTACTGTTATAAATCATATTGTTCTATTGCGATTTCTCTCTAAGCGAGGTCATAAAAGTCACCTTCAGACTTCAGAAACGAGTGCAAGATGTAGAGCTAAATAAGATATGCACTGATAACGTGTTGTCGGTCGGTTGATCGTCACTGGTTGGTTTCTTAATGCTAGTTTTTTTACCTCCACTCAAATTATGGTTGCCATCTCTAAAATCTGCCAACCAGGACAAGAATCATGAAAACCCCGGATTTTGGAGTTTACAATACGGACATGTCAACAGAGTTTTTTAAAATAAAAATAGAATTTTATTGAAAACCCGGACTACAAATTAAACAAACCCCGCCCGGACGCTTCCTTTCCCAAATATGGGGAAACCCAGACGAATAGCAACCCTAGCTCCAACTACGTTATATTAAAAATTCTAAGGGCGTCTTCGGACGAACGATTCATGTTTACCGACATACAATTTATGGTCGGATGTGGTTGCTTGTGAATAACAGTACCACAGTGATGCTATGGTTGCGTGATCGTTGCGATGTGGTTACCACAAAAACTTGTAGTTGCAGTGACCGAGCGCCGTAGCTGGTAGTTGCCGTGTGGCTGCATGTATCGCTAACACGTTGTGACACGTTGGTGTGGTCCGCGTTTCATACGTACTACGTTTTCATACAAAATCGCGATCGACCACATTTTTGTAGTCGTGTGGTTATGGTGTGGTTCGTCTGTATCACAGAAATTCTATCAATATAGAACGGTTATAGCCACTTGTTTACTTTAATCCCGCGCGTGCCGATTTTCGGTAACAGCGCGCCCCTCCCGCGCACCCTTTTTGGACTCGCTGTCATGTTTCTAGTGAGGAAATATAGTTATGCAGTTAGAAACCGCGCAATATGGCATTTTTTTGTCATAGTTTACCCGACCGTAACTCTACACGAAACGAGTAAGCGTTTGATAGTTTATGCAATATATTGCAAATGGGCACGTGTGTCGCGCCTACTTCACCATTCTATCTTGATAGGATTTTTGTGGTTTGTATACTTTTCGGATCAAGGATAATTTCTTTTCTCCATGGGCAACCCCTCTGCCAGATGTGCCGAAGACCTGGATGGCGGTAGACCGGGTTTTGCAGGTGTCACGGTGTCGCTCAGTGTGTTAAGAACCCCATTTTTGTTGCATTTAGTGTTTATGTAAGTAATCCATAGTTCTTAACATTCTTAGCGCTAGAGTTCAACTCCGGCTTTGATACGATTCGTACTTTATTTTTTAACAAATGCCAAAGAGTCGATCATATCCTGTTCTTAAAATAAGATTTTTTTTTTGTTATTTAAAATGGAATTACTTATCGTGATTTCAATTAGTTCCAATAATTACATATATAGTAACTTACGTTTTCACCAATTACTGTCAATTTGTCGTGAGTAGGAATGGAAATATAATTTTATTTGTCATTTTTTTTTATTTTTTTTTATCTAACACTATCAATGTATTATGCCACGATTTCTACACTAAATATTCTTTACGCTATGTTTTATATACATAATTAAAATCACAACCTAATTGCTTGTTATCCACAAGTTATTGCAAATTTTATATTTTTTTCAGGGTTGTCAGTTTCGTATATCCGAACCAATATCCGGTAAAAATAGAAATAAAAAGAATAACTAAAAGTATATCCACCCAGCTTGGGATGGCTGCATGGTACTGGTTTTTTAATAAGAAGTGGTGACCAGGGTCTGATGATGGAGCGCAGGGTCTAGAATGTTCTGGAAGATCATGGATGCTGATGGAAGGTTCTAGAACAACACCTTCTAGATCCTTCCGTCACCTTTAGATCACATCACTGGGATTTTAACTATCCTATGTCCTATTCCAGGACCTAACATAGGTTAGGTTAGATGTGTGCCAAGTTTCATCCCGATCCGTCCAGTGGTTGACGCGTGCTTGAGTAATAAACATCCAAACTTTCTAATTTATTAGTGGGATAGTGGGATTTAACATATTCAACACATGAAACAAAAATGTATGGTGCAAAATAATAGTTATGGGCAGTAGTGCAATTGGAAGTTTGACGTTAGGTATTCTATGGTTTGACGTTCCCTCCCACCTCTCCGCACCTCATTTCCCGAAGCTCTTTAACTCGATCCACCATTGTACCTATATGACCCTTAGAAAGAACCAACCTACTACTAACCTCACGTATACGTACGCTAGATACGTATAGGATATAGGATTATTCACCGCAAGCACGCATGACGAGATAAGCTCGGTCGGTAGAGCGTGACCTCGGAGAGGTCGATCGCAAGTTCAAGTTCAACACTGGCTTTTACCCTTGAAATCTTAACTCGGCTAAGTAAAAATTTGAGCGTGAAGGGACTTACAATTGCCGCCACGAATCTTGAGCTCTGATAGTCATAGTAGTCTCTACAAATCAAAGCTCAAGATCCCTACCTCTGCTGCAGGTCACGACCGTACAGGTGATAAAAGCAGTAAGTCGAACCATTCTACTTGACAATTGCTGCGGTTTAGGCTAGGATGATATAGGTATAGAAAAGCAGGGGACCGGGTGTGGTGGCGTTCATTGGGGAAGGCCTATGTCCAGCAGTAGACGTCTAAGGGCTGATACGATGATGATGATATAATCACCTCTGCGACTATTATGTTCTCCTCATCTCCATTAATATCATGATCACGTATTGCGTCATTATTTCTAGTAAACCTACGGTATACAAACGATATAATGAACAATGTACATTGTATATTTTATTACACCACGTGACTCACGGAAGCAAACACCCTCTTGCATCACATTTGTTTGAAATCGTTGCGCAACCGCTCGAGATAAAAACATACAAAGTATTTTAGCAGACCTGTTTTCAGAATTAGACTTTGTTACTAATTCTGGCTAGCATTTGTTGAATAGAATTTAAGTTGAACAGCTCAGTTTATACAATGGTTTCCAATGAAGTTTTAAATAATAAACTTGATGTTAAACCGTAAGAGAGATGGAAAAATAAATATGCACGCAAGCAGATTGAAACTGGGACTGATCCTTTCCGGGGTTACGCTCTCTCTACCACCAAGCTATCACTACCTAGCTAGCTCAAAACCTTAAAAAATTATTGAAACTTAATTTAATATATTTTTTTAATGTCATTTATGTTTTTTCCCGGCTCAATGAAAAAAAAAAATCATTTGGCTCACCGAAGGAAATCGAGATAACATTTTCAGGGATCTGTCAAAATTCCAAGCTTTTTTGTTCATTTAACTGTCTGTCCGGCGGAAAAATGGAATGCTACTAGACCGATTGAGCTGGAATTTGGAATATACCCGTACATGTAAAGTTGACCGACAATGATGGGAAAATTATGGCAATTCCAGGAAAATATCCTTTACCGAGATGTTTTTGGAAGTAAGTGTATATGAAGTATACTTTGATTGATAACTTTTACCATTCGGCACTACCAGACTGGGACACAGATATCATCATCAGGTTATTTTTGTCTCCACTGCAGGAGCACTACCCTCTCTCATCTGCCGGAGACAGACGGAGGATTTGGCCTACACTCCCCGCGCTGGCCAGGCGGGTTGGGGAGGCTCCAGACGGGTTGAGGAGGCACAGATATAGTAATTAATAAGTACTACGTACTGGTGGGGAGAAATAGCAATGAATTTTTAATTTTTTCTTTGTTTAAAGAGCTTTGTCGCAATGCGACTATGCTCTATAGGACTACACTGAAATTCCACTTAGCCTGTAACGGTTATCCCACACTTAACTATATAGTTGCCTTGGCTCGTTCCGGCAACGGAAAGTCTAACGCACTATTAGCCCTTTTGCACATTATAAGAAAATTTCTTGTGTCTTGTGAGAAATGTCTTATAAGAAATCCAGTCGCATTGGTTGTTATATGAGACCATTCATATTACAAGAAATTTTTTCTTATGTCTAATCAGACACGCGCATAGAAATTTTTCTTATCTGGTGTCTTATGTCTTATATTGTGCAAAAGGCCTAACACCCTCTAACGTCTAATAACATATCAGAGTCTAATACTTATCACCTATGAGATTCATTGCGAACTATAGATAAACATTTTATACTTTAATTATAAACAGAAATCCTAAAATACTGTTTATTTTTGTATTTATAACTGAAATAAAGTAGTAATTTTCTTCAATTTGTTTATGAGTTTTGAATTTATTTTGATAAACATACACGATTGCACCGACCGAACTGACTAGTCCATTTCAGTAAACTGAAAACCTGGTTAGAAGTTAAAACTGCGTGTATTAATCATTTCGCAGTAACTTTGTTATCTACGTAGAAATATTAACATTCGGCTGAATCACATCTTGTCGGGTTTGTAGTGGAAATAAAGCACAACAGGAAATATTCTCAAATATTAATTTAAACTGCTCAGAATTGTTCTGTACGTCAGTAGTGAGATTACAAATTAGAAATGTCTTTGATGTTTCTGAGGAAATAAGTGCAGTAGGTATTTAGAACCTGAGTCAGTTTTGGGTGTGTTTGGTATTTTTTATCTATTGGAATGGAATTGATAAAATTTCTATTTAAAAACCATATTTTTTATTGCCTTTCTGTGAAACTGTTCTAAAATGGGTGGTTCAAGTGGAGGGGTTATCATTATCTAATAAATAAAATCGTAAACTTCGCGTTAAAACATTGAAGATAATTGCAAAAAAATTGGGGCGTCTAAGGATAAGCAACAGAACACATTTCGATCATTTTTGAATTTTTTGTCTGTTTGTCTGTGAGTTTATGCACGCATCTACTTACTGAACGGATTTTGATGGACTTTTCACAAAAACATGGGTTTAACTTAACTTAACATTTAGTCTTTATTTCATTGCAATCGGTTTACTCAATCGAAAGTTATAGAAATTTTTAGTTTTCAAATACATTAGTAGGTAAGGTTAGTATGCAATATATTGCATATAATAGTACTCATTTCCGTACTATTCAGATTGCGATGAGTTTGGACTACATTTGGAGCTGGTAGTGGGAATATGAGTGGGCGTGGGCGTGGGAAAAGGGGAGTGGGTGTGGTAGTGGGAGAGCGAGCGGGAGCGGAAGTGGAAGTGGGAGTGGGAGCGGAAGTGGAAGTGGGAGTGGAAGTGGGGGTGGCGGTGGCGGAAAAGGTGCTAGCGGGAGCGGGAGCGAGAATGGTAGCGGATTCTAAAGTTCACGCGAGCGGAGTCGCGGGCACAGCTAAAATAATCTAGTGAAGCCCTTTTGTCCGTCTGTCTGTTCGACAGATAACTCTTAAACAACTGTAGCAGTTGATCTGAAATTCGGAACGTGTTGCCTGGAAATTTCAGGAAAAATTAAGTTTCCGAGATGTTTGAGGAATTAAAAAAATATATTTAATAGATGTAACCAGCACATTGTGTACACTTTGATGACTTTTATTCACTGGCCACACTACACGAGATTTGTGCTCTGTTTTATTGTCCATGGTCACAAAACTTGTTTGATTCGATAAGAAATACGGATTTTAGCGTTTAAAAATGTATGTCACCGTAATAACGGGGTAATTCCTGATAACGATAAAAGTACTTGCGTAATACAAAACAATCCTTATCTTTTTTTGTATTGGTCTTACAGCATAGTTATCATTAATGGCATGGCTTTTTCTACAAGATTCTTAGCTTAAGACCACACTTAGTGTAATCAAGCTTTTGCCCACGACAAAGCTTGATTACATTTGGATTTGCCTTCGATTCAGGAAGACGGGTCCTTGATTATGAATCTCGCGCTCAGGATTAACGCGTTGCTACGAATATCATCGTCATCACACTTATCAAAGGTACCTACTATGAACGCGGGTGGGCCTTGGCTTTGGGCCTACAAGCCCATTTTATACACTGTAACGGGTCAAATGATATATTTTGATAAGCGTTTGGCTATCGCAATTAAACGCCAAACGCTAATCAAAGGCCTTTTCGGGTATATTTTTCAAGAATACTCTTTTCTGACGCTCTGGAGGCCTACTCCATAAGCATAATGGATAAAATCTGCCGAACTTATAGGCAATTTTGTACTAACGTGCAATGTGACATATTCTGACATGCGTTGGGCACCTAACTAAAAAAAATCACATCTGTCAGGATTTTGTGGTCGCCAATTAATTGTGCAGCAATCGCTTAAGTGTTCTGTGTTTCTCCAGGCATGCTCTGGGCACTGATTGTTGATTATATTTGTTCACAGATAGGATGATCCGACTTGAACATTATTTATGACATTTGTTTGGGTGTCATTTGAACAGTTAGCAAAATCGATTTTTTGTTAGCAGAAAAATGTATTCGGTGAGCCAAAATGACTTGGGCTAGCAAAACATTTCTAAATCAATGAGCAATTCAGCAATTAATGTCATACTGGACTGCTCAATTTTTTTTTATAGATAATTAAATATATTGGCTGCCCATGTTTATTCAAATTATGGTAAGCACTAAGAAGAATTATTCAGCAAATAACCCTTTTTTTAACGGATACTTTTCTTTTTCCAGGTGGATGGCCTCCAAGAGGCAGAGAAGGGAACGAAATCTCTTGGCACCACGAAGAAAGGCATCGGTCCGACGTACTCCTCGAAAGCCACCCGCAATAGCCTCAGGATTGGAGACCTTCTTGGTGATATCGACGTTTTCGAAGACAAGTAAGTCGCCCCCGAAACTCCTGAATCCTGCATTCGACCGATTGGTAATTGATAGGTTTGCTCTCGAACGTGGCGACGATCTGTCATACATACTATCTATGCAGGCGATCATATCACTAAAATCTATTTCTTCTAGAAAACCTTCCGAGTAGATTAGAAGAGTCGATATTTTTAGATTTATATTACCAAAAAATAGTTTGCAAATAGTTTAACATGTACATGTCGCTTTTTCTGACAGAGAGTGCATTTGTTGGTGGACAGCCAATATGCTGTCTGGACGTCATTTGGTTTGATGACAGCTTGTTTTCGGCGTTACTTC
This sequence comes from Esperia sulphurella, assembly GCA_947086405.1. Lineage (NCBI taxonomy): Eukaryota > Metazoa > Arthropoda > Insecta > Lepidoptera > Oecophoridae > Esperia > Esperia sulphurella. The sequence goes on along the minus strand of OX352274.1, from coordinate 3,668,754 downwards.
CAACGGTTGACATAAAACTTTGACAGCTATCAGGAATAATGGCGTGGTGGAAATTCTTTAAATAATATGCGTAGATAGGATTGTTATTATCTAATAATTAGCCCACGCCCCATGCAAGGCGAACACTTTATGATGATTCATCAGCATATACAATACGGTACGTCATCTTAATTCCGACCAGTCATGTCATGGCGCGATCTGACTGGCCCAATCAGCGTGCAGTTCCCTCCCCCGCACACTTCAGCACCGACATAAATGTTTGTTTTAGAATTAGGAGCATTGGGAGTCAGTCTATAGGGCTCAATATTAAAATAAAAATCGATGATGTACCGACATATGATATTAATACTTGATATATTCTTTGAGGCAGTTTCTAATCTATTCCAAATAATGAATAATCCACCAATATAGGAACAATAAGGATTATTTTCTGTATTCGCTATTACAACACGCGGGCAATGAGGATCATTCTCATATTAATAATTTTAATTAGCGTGGCGAATGCGCTATAAATAGCAGATTAAAATTATTAAAATCCATTAAGAAATGACGAAGTTATTAAAGTTTATTTAACGCAACTTTTCAAAACGCGCGCGCTTTTTATGCCGACGTAACTTTTTTCAACCCGCGCGTGATGTCGCCCTCTCGCTCGGATTCATTCCCCAGAGCGGTGTCGCGAGTGTTTTGCTTACAGCAGACTGCGCTTGGGTGCTGCACACACTTATTCCCGCGACGCGACGGATGACATCACTTCCGGTCACTAATGTTTTTTGGAACTATTGCACTGAAATTGCTGTATCTTCGGCTTTTTGATCCGATTTAGATAATTGTTTATCGGGTTTTTAGCGCTAAATACTTAACAAAAAAAAGTGACTGATCCTTATTAATAATAAAAACAGTTGGATGGTTAGTAAGACTAACAACCACCGCACAAAACGTTTAGTAATTATTTATCCTTGACGACATATCCCACGGTCGTTTTGTATCAACTAAAATGAGCCTTTACCAGATAATCGGTTGCAGTAATCTGTAAAATGTCGAAGTCGCTTCCGTTTTTATTAACACAATAAAAATCCTTTTCTAATCCGGATCTGATAACTTATCTTTTTAATACCCACTTAATGCCCTTTTTAATACCCAGACTTATGATTTACCGGGAAATATGCAAAAGACGTATTTGGATGACGACAAGTACAAATCACAACTTTAACAACTTCATTAACTACCGCAAATGTTAGTATACATAGTTAACTAGATAAGTATTTATAATATGTATACTACGTTTACTAGATATCGACTTACTATAACAGATAAGATATTTAATTCGTCTAGCCGATTTCCAGCACTAGGCTTGCAACCACATTCTACGCTTTATCGGTTGAACAGATTTTGCTGAAACTTTGTACAGTGACAGTTTATGTCCTAAACTAACACAATGCATAATTTTTAATACAATAAAATAAATTTACCATGGGAAAACGGAGTTCATTAGGCTGCAGAAGCAATTTAAGTAACAAAAACTCCTTCAAAAGTAAAAATAAGAAATATCTAGTAAACTTATTGACGTACCTTTTTTTTGTTGCTAATATTCAAAACCTTTTTTAATTTGCTTCGCTATTCACCATATCTGCGTAGTGATATTTAATTCTCTCTGTCATAAGTATGTATAAAGTAAGAGAGCAATTTCTCCCTGAAATTTATTATTATTGTATGTAGTTTTTTGGAGAGATGAATAAATTATTTTATGGTTTATTATTATTATTAGATTCTAATACCTTCTAATGGACAATTCCAGGTTCCGAACACTGGCAGCGAACTACAAGCGAATGTTCCCGTCGCTAGAGGTGGACATTGAGAGCGAGCTGGCCCGGTACAAAGTCTACGCTGAGAAGATACGCCCCATGGTGCAGGACACCGTATCCTATCTGCACAAGGAAATCGGGAAAGGCAGGAGGGTGCTGGTGGAGGGTGCTAACGCCGCCATGTTGGATATCGATTTTGGTGAGAATTTATTCTGTTCTTTTTTTTTGTGGTTTTAACCCGATAGTTAATGACAAGTGAGGAAACGGTCATCAAATAAATTTAGGCAAACTAATTTTGGTTTTCTGGCCTTTTTTATTATTGCACACAATATCTGCAAACGTCAAATTAGTGAAAACTATACCAAGGAGGTTACTTGGTTCTTAATTTTCTTAGTTGTATTTCCACTGCATTTTTCGCAAGGTGGCCAGAGAGCATGAATCACCAAGTTTCGTAATCCTGGCACACTTCTTCGGATTATCTAACGTGTGTAAAATTTAATTAAAAAAAGGTTAATATTTCAACGTCCATATTCCAGGCACGTACCCGTATGTGACATCATCGAACTGCAGTATCGGCGGCGTGTGCACCGGCCTGGGCCTGCCGCCGAAGGTGATCGGCGATGTGTTGGGAGTCGTGAAGGCGTACACTACAAGGGTGGGCGACGGACCCTTCCCTACGGAGCTGAATGACGTAAGTGCCCTTATAGTGCCCTTAAGAACGGACGTCGAAAACTGCTGACCTGTGATGAGGTTACGGATGGACGGACTCTTCCCTACTTTGCTGAATGCTGTTAGTACTGTCGGTGATAGGACTTATATACTACCTTGTCTAAAATCGGAATCTGGAGTCTGGAGTAAACTGACAGGTGCAAATGTCAGTTAGTAAAATAATGTGTATTTTATACTGTTGCGTTCACACATTAGTCAAATCATATTCAATTATAACCAGTAAAACGTATTGACGAACGTTACAGAAAGATATAATCGCTGCTTACGATGTTTTGCGACTACAGTAATACCCCGCTTTACGCGACCCCGTTATGCGCGGTTTCACTATAACGCGAATTTCAAATTTCGCGCTCAAATGCCTCGCATTACGCGAAAGAGTGCGTATAAACATAATTTAGTCGTCAACTTATCTATGGTCGCGGGATCCCCGCTTCCTCTGAATATTCTCTTTGAAGAATTGGGAATTCCATGTCCTTCGACTTTGTTCTATGGGGATTTCCTCGTTCGTTTCGTTTGTTGATTTGTTCCGTGATGTTAGTTCGGTCGGCTGGCAGTTGTGTTTTAACATTTATTGGAGATACATACATAATTTAACCCTACGTTAAAAATGCCGCTTGTAAAGAAAAAAGAGCGTAAAAGCGTCACTTTGGAATTGAAGATGAAAGTGTTAAGAAGAATGGAAAATGGAGGCAAAGCAACAATTGTTGAGAGAGATTTTGGACTCTCAGAATCGACTGTGAGAACAATTTATAAAAACATATTGCAGAGTATAGACAATAATGATGACCGTGTGTCAAACAATTAAAAACAGTGTTGGGTGTTATGAACGTATTTTACAAGAACGTAAACAAAACGCTACCCAAAAGACAATAGATGTATTTTTCCGTAAAAAATAAGAGTATGTATTGCATAAAGTGTTCTTAGAATTAAAGTGATGGATTAAAATGATTTGTATTTTTTTGTATTAAATTTTGACTATGTTTAATCATAAACCTCGATATACGCGAATTTCAGTTAACGCGACTTTTTTCGGAACGTATCCCTCGCGTAAAGCGGGGTATTACTGTATATCAAGAATGCAGGAGTGGGTGACGAAGAATATTGAAATGATTCATTTTGTTACTATTGTTATTTCATCAAAACTGGCAACACAGTAAACGTCAGTTACTAGAAGTTACTCCAGCTATCATCATTACCTGATTTAGCTGGAGTAACTTCTTTATTATTGCACACATTATCTTCTTTTGTCAAATTAGTGAAAAATATACCAAGGACGTTTTTTAGTTAGTTACTGGTTCCTAAATTTCTTAGTTGTCTTTCCACTGTATCCTTCGCAAGGTGGCTAGAGAGCATGAAGCACCAAGTTTCGTAATCCTGGCACACTTCTTCGGGTTATGTAACGTATGTAAAATTCAGTAAACGTCAGTTACTAGAAGTTACTCCAGCTAAATCAGATAATGATGATATGGTGTTTTTTAACTCCGTAGTGAGCATATCACCTCGGTAGCTTTCATACGACTTTCCGATCTAGTGCTCTCCTCTCCTTGACTTGCTATGACATTTCCAAATTTTACTCAAGGTATTTTTTGTAATTTCCAGGACACGGGGAAACTGCTGCAGGAACGCGGGCACGAGGTGGGCGTGACCACGAAACGTGTGCGGCGCTGCGGCTGGCTCGACCTGGTCGTCGTGCGCTACACCGCCATGGTCAATGGCTACACATCGTAAGTTGTGGACTCACATGATAAAAAAAAGACTATTATAAATAATAAAAGTTATGATACTTGGCATGCGCGGGGACGCCCCGCTGCCAGATGGACTGACGACCTAAAGAAGGTGGCCGGCAGCGGCTGGATGCGGAGGGCGGAGGATCGGGTGTGGTGGCGTTCAATGGGGAGTCAGACCTATGTACAGCAGTGGACGTCTAAAGGCTGACATGATGATGATGATGATCCTCAAAGTCATTCATGCAAATCTTTTATGTTTCCATTTCCTAAAATACTTATTATTTTTTACATTTATAATGTAAACTTCAAAGAAACTGACAAACTGAGGAAGGTGGCCGGAAGCGGCTGGATGCGGAGGACCGGGTGTGCTGGCGTTTATTGGGGAAGGCCTATGGTCAACAGTGAACGTCTAAGAAATGATGAATGTAAACTTTCAATGCGAGAAAGAAAAGGCCCTAATAAATGACGCTCGTGAGTAAACGGAATAGATATAGTTGCGTAGTCCTTCGTTGCGGCAGTGACGAAATGGCGTTAACCCTATTGTATTTTTGAGCCGCACAAAAGGTATAGGTGTGTGCGTGTACTCAGTTATAGTATATTCGGGCCGTAGATTTTAGCTCAAGTGTCCGGAGTGGGGCTGGGCAATGTCAGCAGGAACTGGGCACTTTGCCCATTGCCTTAACGTATTGTTACATTGTCAGCTTATGTTAATTTGTATGGCAATAAACTATTTATATTCTATTATACGCACTTATTTCAACCTTTTGAGACGTTGAGAAATCTAGGCTAAGGCTAGGTAAATTCTATTCAGAACAAAAAATCATAAGGACCGCTCTGACTGATTTATAAAAGTTAGCTCACGGGTTGAGCGTTGACACTACATGGTGCCAGCTGTTGAAAATATATATTTCTATGTTAAAAATTGCCATATAAATTCAGGAAATAATTCTAAACTATTTTTGCGACTATTGGTTATTCAACCCGTCAGCGCCACGTCACCTTAATTTTTTCTTGTAAACTTCACATAGTTGTTAATATTATTATTATAATTCAAAATTATTATCAACGCCAATAATAATTGAAGTCCAATTTTATTAGAATTTAAATTAGAAATTGATAACGAAATAATGATATTAATAAAAAAAGATAAATATGAAATATCTAACTCAATTTTAAGAAAAAATTACGCACAGCTCATAGGACGTAGAGTTGAACACGAGCTTAGTATGAATGCAAATATGCCTCACTTTAATTCCACACGTATACGAATTCTCAGGCCTAGTATAAATTAAAAATGAGTAAGTTTTGTATGAAAATTGTGCTATGACATGTCTTTTCATAACAATTTACTTATTGCAGGATATGTCTAACGAAATTGGACATTCTGGACACTCTGAAGGAAATCAAAGTGGGCGTGGCTTACAAGCTGAACGGGAAGCGGATTGACTACTTCCCTTCGTCAATGACGGAGCTCAGCAATGTGGAGGTATGTGAGCGGTGGCGGAGGTTTTAGTTTTTCGGCAAAATGGAACCCTTGTAGCGCAGTTTTTTTTGGTCTGTCTCACTGTCTTACCGACAAATACCTTAAAAACTACTGACCCGATTGAGGTGAAATGTTTTCCAAAGAATTATGGAAGTTACAGGGAAAAAATATTTTCTGGGATTTTCCAGGAAAAAAAAACAATGGCGCCACGCTTTGCCTATACAAATAGCGTGTTAAAGCGACCGAATCGAGTAGCACTGGCGGCAGGGCGATCGCCTGGTAGCTGGTGTCCGGACGTAACTTGCTTCCAATCGTGGAAGGTTTCCGATTTTTCAACCGATTTCGGTAGATAAACTGGAAAAAATTCTACAATAGGGGGAAAAAACGGAAAATACCCAACAGTACGCGTGCGTCTGCATCGACCTTTTGTATCGCTTTGTTCGCGACGTGAATGTGAGCGCAGTGAAGTACTGCACCTGTAAACCAACCGTCATAATGCGAATACGAGCTATGTTATGTTGCTCAATTCTTACGTGTTGATTTAATAATAGGTGGAGTATATAACGCTGCCAGGCTGGGCGTCCAGTATAGAGGATGTTCGGGAGCTGGACAAGCTTCCGCAGCAGGCGAGGAGCTACATCAAAGCTATTGAAGACTACCTTCAAATTCACGGTGAGTACTGGATCTGGCTTCTGGAACATGTATAAATAATAATAAATATTACATATATATATATACATAGACTTGTCTAATCCCAAACATTCTCCTGTACTATGGGAATCAAATAAGGATTGGTCAATTCACAAATATATCATCGAGACCGGGACCAATATGTACAAATTGTGCAAGTGTGTCCTCAGTGGGAATCGAACTCATGACTGGCGCTCGAGTCCAATGATCAATCTACTAGGCCATTATTCTAAGCCAGGAACAAGGCACAGCCCGGAACCACACTATGTGCATGCATGTCATCAACTCATTAATATCAATAGATATAATGTCTTCAGGTACCTTTAATACATACATAATGCTCACGCCCTGGTCTCAGAGGGGTAGGCAGCAAGCGACTTTCCTTCGTTTCCTTTCACCCCGTGATCCTGCTTGGCGTGATTAGCGTACCTTAAGAGAAATTAGTTATTTCGTCATTTTACATTGAACGTAAATACTCCGGAACGTTCTTACCAAGAAAGAATATATCAGAACTTTTTATATAAAAAAAATTCCTTTTATTTTTTGCAGTGAAATATATTGGCGTGGGCCAAGGCCGGGAGTGCATCATCGGCTCAGATTAACGCTGGTGTCTCGCACCCGCACCGCTGCTTAGTGTCACTATGTTAACTGTAACGTTGCTATTACTGCATACAATACACTATAGTAGACTATGCAAAACGAGCTGAAGTTATAATCAACCAATCATATGTCATTTGGGATTCTAAAAGGAAATCTGTGTACCAGACGCATACATTCGATTCTCTGGATGCTTTTGAAAAATCATACAAAGGTTTTTTTTACGGGACATTTTGTTATATCTTTTGATGAAGTTGGGTTAAAATAGAGTGGACATTTCAATACAGATTGCAGAGTAAAGTATAAAAGAGTATAGAAACAGAAGTTAAAATGCTGACAGCTTGGGAATGAAGTCGATCGAAAATCGGATGTCTGTGTCCACATTTAGATTCGGCGTACGGCGGATTTTTCGCTGACAGTTCATAATCGTCTTTAAAACGATTATAATAAAGTTTCAGTCAAATGTATCAAGTGGCTAGCGACATGTGTTCCTGCTCCCGCTTTTGAAATATATTCCAACACCTGTAAGGACCGATAGTAATTGTAAAAATCCGCCGTGATGCTTTCTGCCAGGTCTGCGCTGGCCCATGTACATCCAGCGGACGATCCCCGGTATAATTCGCTCTATTTGGAATACAACAACGGGCTGTCCGCCGAAACGATTAATTGCGGCGGATAACGGACGCGGTGCTCCAAGCGACAGCAAGCGGTTTCACTGTTGATGTAAACCGTTAAGCGGTTGCCCTCAGCTTTGAACAGAGCTGATTCCACCGCCGATCGTCCGCCGGATGTACTCTAAGCTAATAGCAGAAAAAATAGTGTAATATCCCTTCAGCTCTAAACACTTATTCGATGTTGAAGGACTTAAATAACATACAGAATTGAACCACAAATTGTTCGTGAAAATAATGGAATTGCCTATTTTGAAATATCTAGTAGGATTTGTATTTTTTTTTGTTGTAAAGTATTGACTTAAAGTCGGGTTTTTTAAAGAAATGCTTAGTACTTAATGGTGTATTCGTGGTAGGTTTTCAGGTAGGAGATTGTTAGAGTTATTTCAATATCTGGAGCGAGCTGGTGTCTTGCGATACCCCTCGCGTGTACAATGTACAATAAAAACTGTCAACGTCCAAATATAACTGCTAACTGTCCTCTAAGACATTTAATACAATAATAACAGGTTTTAATATACAATACATATTAAAGTTTCGCGCTTTGTACACAACTATACACGAGTCTTATGTACATATACGCGGGTAAGACCCATGTATAAGGTATAATTAACAATAGTCAATAACTAGTATAATTGACAAGGGTCGGATTTTTCATGGTAGAAATGAAACGTCCTTAAGATTCACGTTTATCGACTTTTAAAGATATCGATAATAAAACAAACAAAAAAGACAAATAAATCAATGCATTTTAAGTTATTTTTTATGTCTGTACTTTTTCCTGTTTAATTATTAAAATAGTTATGAATCGTAGTCATCATTCATAACCATAACTTATGACTATAATGGTATGAAACAATCGTAGATGTCTTTCTAATAATAGTCGTTGCTTATTAATTATTATGTCTTCGATTGTTTCCAATTATCGTCCAGTGCCTCAATTTAAAAGTAAAATAGATAATAGGGGATTCTTATCAATTATCTATTTCACTAGTAACAAGGAAATTATCTTAATTCAAAGTGAATGAAAGTTATGCGTACCTGCAGTGTTATTCTTTAAAACTCACGTGCGAGTCTCACTGAAACACTTCACTCACTCGAAACCTAAGCCATTAGTATTTTGGTAAACATTTCAGAGCACTATATCGACGTGAAGTGAACAAATAACTCACTTCACTTTGACAGTGCTCTGGAATGTGTACAGAATGCTAATCGCTTAGGTTTCGAAGTAAGTCACTTGAGTGAGACTCGCACGTGAGTTTGTATTTTAAAGACGAGCACTACAGATTTCATGGGATTGTGGTAACAAATATCTATAAACGTGAAATCCCTATGTCATTTGATTTTTGCCATGAAAAATCCGAGCCCTGATAATTAATAAGCCCAATTGAAGAGTCCAAGTTTTTTAACATCTATTTTAGAGTAAATATGTATTACTGTTTTATTGGTGCTGGGCATAGTACAAAGACCACTATATTTTAGGTTGGTTTCTATATTTTGGTCTCGCAGTTGCTGTGAATACTACCGACGACGTTAGTCCGTGTCCAAAACACCATTACGTATGGTGATATGTATTGTTTTAATTATGCAGATATAACGCGATTCATATGAAACGATTAAAATGGTCGCGACAGACTACTTATCCATTGACCCTGCTCGATTATGCGGTGTTTGGCTTGACTAATAAGCCCAATAAACTCCTAACGCTACAAACAATTCTGTCAAACTGGCGGAGAAACTGCTGATTGGCCCGGTCAAGGTTGCCTCATGTCATGATTGGTCGGTACTAAGATGACGTGCGTGGTGTCTTTTGTAAGACAAGCTTTGAAGTGTTTGCCTTGCATTAGGCGTCTACTGAGCTTATTTGGGCATTTTAGTACATCGCTAGCTGTCGTCCCGACTTCAATCATTTCGTAAGTTGTGCTTTTCGGAGCCGTCAGAGCCCAACCTGGTAACTGTCCTCATGAGCCGTAAAGGACAATTTTATTAAAGCAATAATTAATTACATAGTTTATACATAGTACAATTTGCTATGCAGCAAGATGATGTAACACCAATGTATATGTTTATTTCTTTGACCAACAGGAGTTCAAAGTATTATGACACCAATGATTAATGATTCCTACTTAATAATTAGTGAGATCATTCTTACTCTTAAGTTCATTTTATTTTCTAACAGTGACCTAAGTTAATTTTTGTATGCGTTTCAATTCAAGCACAAAACTTCAAAATTGAAATAAAGAACTCTATTTTAGCTGTTACGAGGAGGCGTCAAAAAGTTTGCGGAATAGATGAAAACCTCGAGTAAAATAAACAGTACCTACAAAATAGGTTATTGTTTTCCGAAATGGTCAAAATTATAGAATATTTTATCAGCGTTTAAAAATTTATTCCCCCGAATATCCTTGTCTCGGCAGTAGTCTAAAAGTCACGAGCAATATTCGATTGACCTGGAACTTCGAATGAGCGACACAATAGCGTTTAGTGCGCGAACTAATGTCCTGCCTCACCTACCGTTATCCCCTCCATTCCGTGAAACTTTAAACCCCCTCGTACTTTTACCATTCTTGTTTGAATAAATTTTTGTTGGTACTAATTTTAATGTAAGGCTGTTCACATTTCCATTAGTTTTTTTTTAAATAAAATCATAACTGTGAATGACCATTACGAATTGACATACTTAAAAGTAACTACAAAAGAATTCCCATTCCAAAGTTATTGAGAAATCTTGTAGGTACGCGCGCACTTATGTTATACATATTTAAATAAAATCATTGTTTGCTTTTATAACATACTTTCAAGTGTTTTATGTGATATCTTTTATTTGTATTATTGTAAATATTTCAATACAATTACTATATGCCAATAAATGGTTTATTCTTTTACGCACATCTTTTATTTACTGAACAGGCTTGAGATTTCGCAACTTAGTGTTGGTAAATTCCCGAGAACATTCTCCTGACTGAGAATTTATGAGAACTTAAAAAGTAAAGCCACTTTTCCCTACGGTTACAAATGAAACTAGATATATTTCATTCCAGATTAATAGTCCTATGAAAACAAACGCATTTGCGTCTCGAAAACAAAATACACAATAGATGGTGTTCCTAAGTGGACCGCAAAGTTTACTTGGTAATACAAACCTATTTTTGCTGCTGGTGACCCTTTCATGTATATGTTACCGAGACGTAAATAGCGTTGGTTTTCATAGGACTATTAATCTGGAATGAAATATAGGTATTTTTATGTATATAATCGTAATATGCAGACTGGTGATATTACGATTATATACATAAAACACCTATTTAGTAGCATTGGTAAAAGTAGTGAAAAGTACACTTTTTAAGTTCTCATAAATTCTCAGTCAGGAGAATGTTCTCGGGCATTTACCAATACTATCGCAACTCCATCCTACAAAGTCAAGTAGCAATCCGTGATGGTGGTGGATGGCGTATCGCTTGATCTATTTTAAATGGCCGAGCTGGGGTGACGCCAGTCCAGCTCGAACTTTTTACCCCAATACCTCCTTGTATCTTTTGATCTATTTAAGTATACAATTTGAAATTTGAGTACTAAATCCTGCCAGGGTCATTGAAATTCGACTTTGTGAGCTGGAGTGCTCTACACGAAATATTAGTACAAAATACGGCTGTTCGCTTTATAACTTAATACATCCCGACCTCAACATGAGGCAAGTAGCTATACCTAAGCTATCACGACTTGAAAATATGAGCTAATTATATTCTAAAAACAAACCACAAAAGCGTATGTATACATCATTTTTAATTAATTCATTCAATTGTCATTTTAAATAATAATTCAGTCATCATTCTTCATTAAAATACATCTTATTTACATACAAAGTTATACATTTTATATGATTTGAGAACCACTTACAGTACGAGGGCTGTTAGAATGCAATTCGGGTCTAACAGGAGACTTCGGATACCGGCGGGAACACACGAATGTAATATTATGACTGTTCTACTCCACAAAGGGCCCGATTCTGAAGGCACACCTTTAAAATTTGACAGCGCTAAAATTGGTTTCGTCTTTATCTTCATAATAATGTGTGACAAGGACAGCAACAGTTTTAGTGCTGTCAAATTTTAACATTGTGCCTTCAGAATCGAGCCCATAATCTAATTAAATTTTAAAATTATCGAAATAAAATTCAAGTTAAACATCAACGCAAAGTAAGCCTTATCCTACTGTCTTACAATTATTGATTGTCCATGTCAATACGATATGAGTATGTGTCAAAATATTAAAATAACAAAGTCAAAGAATTTAAATATCGAAAATCTGCACCTACATTTATCGTTATTCACACATATAGTTTATTGTATTTAGATAAATTAATATTCAATTGAAATTGCGAATTGTGATAAAAATAACTGATGGTATTAACCACTCTATATAGTTCAATTAAAATAAATACAAACTACCTACGTGAGAGTTTACTTGTTACTGAAATGAGAAAGTCCCAGATCTTTGTCTATTAAATACTCGAATATAACCAAATTTAGCCGAATTGCATTCTAATAGTTCACGGACTACCTAAACTATACATAATATCTACACGCGTAAATGTGCTATTTCTACGTACATTATACGCACCTGAACAGACCACGGAAGTGCGAATAACAGTAGATAAACGACTACAAGAAAGAGCTAGGAGCGTGATGACATATTTGTCACACAAACTTTCTAAAAAGTACTGTTTTTAAATTATTTTTTTTTAAAAACGTTTTTCGCACCTTGTCCGTAGTTTCGTGTTCGCACCTATACACGTTCGTCCTACACTATGCTGACAAGTAATCTACGAGGAATGTCAATATGTCATACAGCGGATATGCCCTCTGATTACGACGCTCAAAGTTCATATGTCAAACAAATAAAAGTATTGGGTAATTTCCTTAAATATATGGATTAATTGATTACTTATTAAAAAGAGTTCAATTTCATAAAATCATATGCACAAAATATCATAATTGTATTAGGTTTAAAATGTGCAATAAACACTATACTATATAATTTAAAATGCATGTTTCTTGAACTGTCAAACTAAAGAGCAGGACGCGGATACTCATCAAAATAATTGAAATATCATAGGGATGGGACAGTGTTTTTTTTATCAAGTTTTCCAGCTATGTATTTTAGAATTATGTATAAAAAGCAAATATAAAAATTTTGAAAGACCCACGATGGTTAAAACGTAATTGAAAAAGGATAAAATAATTAAAAAACCCCCGACTTAAAGAATTTATGTAACGAGAGATAATAATAAAAAAAAACCAAGAAAATCCGTCGCAGAACCGATGGCCATTGGTCGTTTTGGAGATAAATGGCAACATTGGTTTGCACAAACAAACTGCCTCTCACCCCAAACGCATACACTGTCTCTGTTCCGTCGTGGGTAGAAACAAATTTCAGTTCTTATGTAAGTAGCTATAACAGAATGAAAATTAGCGACACAGTTGATGTAATGTAAAATGCCCAAAATTAGTGTGAAATATCCAATAAGTAGCCTATATCTTTCCTCAGGCTTCAAGCTATCTCCATAGTCATCAAATTTCATGAAATAGTGGGGTCCTTATAGTACCATACCTTTTAGACTACATTCCCTCTCTCAAACATTCTTAGTAGCTAGAAAAGATATTCAGTTAATTACCTGACTTAAATAAATGCTTGTCTCTTAACCATTTTAAGAAAACAACTACATATATGGCCGTTTCTACTTAACTACGAAAGGACACGTGAATGTCTAATTATAAAAAAAAATAAGCGTAATAATCATTATATCACCCAATATTTTTATGGGGACTACATCGTGATTGTATCTGATTATTGTACATAAATTTGGCTATTATTTTTGTATAGTTTGATTTTTTACGTAGATACTTATTTTAATATATGCATATATCAGCAGTAATGTTAATTCCGTACCAAATCAGTTGTCATATGGAAACAAACGAAATTGAGTCCCGAAAACAAAATTAACAATAGGTGGTGTTTCAAAAGTGGACAGCAAAGTTTACATGGTAATACAAACATGTTTTGCAGCTAATTGGCCCTTTCTACAGTGTTTGTTTTCGCATGACAATTGATTTGGAGTGCAACATAATAATGACTGTGTATGACTGTCCAATATTAATGTAAGTATATTTACCACATTCATAGCAAATCTGTAAATATTCGAGCGTTTCAACCGCCGCCGTCATTTCGTTACCTTATGAAGATACATCAATTCATCGTTGTTGCTATACAATAAGTTTCTGCTCCTAGCACAGATATGTCACTCGTGAAATATATTATTTTTCATCAATTTTTGTGGTTTTGAAACGCTGTAATATTTACGGATAAAAACATTTTCAAGCAAATCCTCCAATGCCTACACTAATCCCTAATCGGCGATAGATTCCTCTCCCGCTTGCTCTTGCACTTCGGTTTGGCACGGTGTCGGTCCCGCTTGCGACTTGACGAAGAACACGACGAGGACGGGCTCGAGTCCGGGGGGGACCCGGCCTCGTCCGCCGCCAGGCCCATGGTCTGGGACTCCGGGGTAGAAGGCTCCAGGACATTGTTGCGGAGCGCGCGACGTTGGTCTTCGGTGTGTTGGGGACAGCGGGTGGATCTGGGAATGAATTTGGTGTTTGGGAAGATTACTCAGAATAACATGGAGCATGGGGCGGGCAGCCCCATCAACTTTTTCAGGTGGTAAAAGATTAATTTTAATTTAAAAAAAAACTACAGACTATCTGTCGTTGCATTTTAAGCGCTGCCTTCTGAGACGGGGCCATAGGCAATAAAAAAAAAAGAGTCAAACCAAGTTTTTAATTTAAAAAAAAAAGAGCACAAAAAAACCAGAGGAAAAACTCTGGGAAGCATTGCAGACCAGAATTCAAAAATTCACTGACATTTATAAAAAATCAATTTACATATTTTTTACCGTGCTGTGTGATTCCCGGCTTAGAATGGGCCCATTCTAAATCTTCCCGTGGATGTCGTCAAGGCGACTAAGGGATTGCATTAAGGCCGCTTACTGTGTAGACCAATATGTACTGCGATCACCAATTTGCCTGCTAAGTGTGGTATTATATTGGGGAGGCTCATGTTCAGCAGTGGACGTATTTCAGCTGATGATCATGTTCAGCAGTGGACGTATTTCAGCTGATGATTATTTGACTCAACAAGCGTCGGATTTTGTAGAGTCGCGTCGGGTGTTAAAAGTATGTTTAGTGTGTAAACCTTAAGTGGTTTTTGAGTTACAAGCACACTAAGGGACATACGAGACGTTGCGTTTAATATCCTAATATTATAAATGCGAAAGTTTGAATATTTGTTAGTCAATCACGCTTCAACATCCGGTATGGATCGTGATGAAACTTGAGACACATATAGGATAGTTTATATCCCGAAAAAACATGCCATTCCTATGGGTAATACATAATAATTTGTGATGTTAAGTTGTCCACGAGGACGAAGTCGCGGGCAACAGCTAGTTAAAAATAAGGATGTGAATTATTTAAATTATTTATTTATGTATTATAAACTTACCTGGTGCATAATTTCTTGGTGTGCTCGGACACCACACCGCATATCTGCAGCAACAGGTTTTTCTTCTCGTTAGCAGTCATTGTCTCGTACGTGGCACCGCCATCGTTGGGGTCAGAGTTGTTGGTGCCATTGTTTCTGTTGTTGCCGCTGATGTGGGAAGAATAGTCATTAAACATTAAAAATATTTTTTATCTCTTTGTAAGAGCATCTATCCAGCAATGAGAAAAAGTAACAGTACTGATACAGATTTAATTACCTACTAACAGGCTGTCTGACATTTGTGTGTGTGCATAAACTATGGTATGTGGTATGCTATTGCATCCAGTGCATCATCATAGTCGATCGAGAGAGGGACAACATTCTGCATCATTGTCGATATCTCGGCGCCGATCGTTAAGGTGTTGACATAGTAACTTTGTACTGGCTTTGTTAAAATAAATTACAATTTGTAGAACACTTTGCTGCCGTAGAAATGTTATTGTAATAGGCTGAGTTACTGCTAATGCATTGAATCTTCAGTATGAATTACTGACCACAGTTTGTACTTACTTATGCATCTTATTTGGCTTCCTATTATTATTGTTCTTAATCCTGCGTTTGCGGCGCTCGGTCTGCAGTGAGCCACCGGCCCAGTCGACATCGTCTTCATCGTCACTCAGTAGCCCAGCGTAGGACGTGGGCTCCCGACTGTTGGATGCGATACGACGCGACGCAATCCTGGAGCTATTGCGGCCCATGCCTGGAACGGAGAGTGAGATATTGTCACCTCTAACGTAACTAGTAAAGTTCATCAAAGCCATAAAGCCATAAAGTGTTACAAGTGACAATTCAAAAACTTAAATACACCAGTTCAGATATAGGCATAACAGAAATTTGCTGCTCGCTTATTATCCCCATTATAATAAAAGTGCATTAAAAAAACTTGACTTTTTTTTTTAGCTTGTCTCAGCCGGGAATTGAACCAAAAAAATAACACCTGTACTCTTATGGCACTAACTGATAGAGTCAATCGTAACAATGAATTCTCTCTAATAAACATTGCATCTAAAATTTAAAAAAGATCGTGGAATCTAACTAAGGCATGGGGTAGTAATTATTAATCAGATCCACATTAGATTTTGAAATTGTAAAAAGACAAGAAATGTAGAGATGTGTGTTAGTGTAGATGGAAATGTTAGAGAACCAGTGGTCGGCCACCCTATCTGCAAATGGTTGGTAGTCAGGTAAAACCAATACCAATATTTCTGCAGCAATAATGTTTGCATTCCGAAAAAAATATACTATTTTTAGCATGAATTTGTACCTGATATAATAAATTCAATTAAAGACCAGATATTAGAACCATAAGAATTCATTTTATCTCTATCTTGACTTGAGATTGAGAACAAAATTAAATGTTACACATTCTGCCACATTCATACCAACTATCTCGTGAATATGAATTGACCTCTGGAAATAGAATATTATATTTTTTCATCTCCAGTAAAATTCCTTTGTGTCAGATAAAATTGTGTCCTTGTCAATGTGTTACCTTAAAAACATAAGACAACTAACAGAACAGTCTAGGAACAGACCAAGATCCAGTGGGATTCGTTTATAGGACCCTCTAAGCTTTTATTAACAAAAGATAATTAATTAAACAATTATCTTAGCTACACACAGGTCTCACTTTCTATTGGTACATAGACATGTATTTTAATTTTTTTTCCTAGGACCTAACGTTCTATTACGTCTTAATCAATAGAAGAGACACTATACGACTTACCCATGCATTTCTCCAGGTGTGGAGCAAACCTAGTAGCCGAAACAGGCCTGTCGCAGTTTGGGCAGGAACAGTTCGAGTCCGGGGTCTTTTTCAATACTGAAAACCCGAAGACGTCACACTCTGGCGAATTGACAATCTTAAACGGCTCTTCATCTTCTTTCTCTCCTTCTAATAACTCCGTCAGGCCTGTCTTCATCCCGTGGTGGAACTCGAAAAGGAAGCCCATGGTGACATCTTCCAAAACACTATCGTAAATAAAACTGGCCGCTTCCTCCGCGCTGTTTTCATTCTGCATTATTTCGAAAAACTTACTGTTTAAGTCGTTCATGCTAAGCTCACTTACTATTGTATTCATTATATTTTCCTATATAAATAAAATTCGATATGCGCTTCATGACAGAACTATGTGATAAAAAAATATTTGCGCAGAGGCAAAGACCACATATGCTGTACAGCCTCAACCTGCGGCACTCAGTAGTGAAGGCTAAACCATGAAGGTAGAAATACTATGAAAGCTCTTGGAGAAGGTAAATCAAATGTTAGTAATAAAAAATTAATAATTTACTTCTTTCCCAGCTCGAAATAATCAATGCTAAATAAACAGATGTAGCCCCCGATATTTTACACCACTCTTAAAACTTGGTGTTAAACCTACTTGCTACGCTACGTTATTATTATTTTACTTACCTACAAATAAAATAATATCAAATAACAATAAATAAATGTGTTCTAGTTTAAAATCATAATACTTACCTATAGCAATTATAGTATTTGTGAGAGTTTAGTGAAACAGATAAGACTGTAGTTTGAGATAAGAGTCATTCATTCGTTGGCATCACACAGCAGCTGGACAGTCGTTTATACATTAATATCAATATTCTGACTGCTAAATACTCACAAAAATAAAAATGGTAAGTTCATTTAATTTTTTTAAAGTTACTCCTTGCTTACGACTAAACGACGGGAGTGGCCATATTTAGATGTTCCCAGGGTCGAAGTTATAAACAGACCCCCGGTACAAGACTGATCATGCGCGGTTACGATTGGTTATGTTATGATTTATGAATGCGTTTGATTTGTGAGTTGTAGCGATATTGTGGAAGACTTGTATACACGTAATGCACTTGTTGCACACCAGCGAACCTATCTGCGAGACTAAAACGCCCGCGAAAAATACAAATACCTAATAAATTAAAATGATCAGTTAGGGTAGTGTTATATTCTCTTTGGACAAGGTTTTGCATCAGAAGAAAAATATATGACGTCTCCTCTCCGAGCCGCTACCGGCTTGTCCCGAAAGGGATTTTATCTGTTAAAATATCCATAAAGCTTGGTAGCTTTATTAAACTTTAAAATATATAGAATAAGAAAAACACATTTAAATATAAATTATTTTTATCTATATAATTCACTGCTGAATATAAACCTTCCCAATAGAATATCGCTTTTGATGGGCTGTCCATTGGGGGATTTGCCATAATCACCACGCTTGGCAGGCGGATTGGTGATCATAATATATGTAGTAGAACGCTGCTGCTCGTCCCTGATGCAATATCTGTCGACATGACGACACCCACGGAAAGATTGGGTGTAGTCCTATTCTAAGCTGGGAACCATGTTACCCGACTGGAACACATCTAAACCTATAATAAAACTGTAACTAGCCTATGTCTGTACATGGGAGATATTGTAGAAAAATATGTACGAGGGGTCTTTATAGGGCCAATAGAAGTCAAAATAATGGTTTTTAGAATGTTTGTATGTCTGTCTGTCTGTATGTATGTTTGTTACCTCATCACGCAAAAAGTACTGAATGAAATTTGATGCAATTTTCACAGTGGTCGAACTTAAAACCTGCACTATGTTTCATCTTGATAAGCCACTTAGAACTTGAGATATTAATAAAGTAAAATTATTGGGAAGCCATTATCTATACATATAATAAAATCGTATGCAATATAACAAAATTATTATGTTCGGTACAGCTCATATTGCCATTGGTTTGTACTACAGTTGGAGCGGGAGTGGGAATGGGAGCGGATTCCATATTGCCCACACGAGCGGAGCCGCGGGCACAGCTAGTTGTTAAGATAAATGTACAATACTACAGACAACAAATATGTCAGGGCGCAATCTCCGGCTGTTTTCGTTAGAATGGAACTGTCGCAATCACAATGTCTAATTTCAATATTCCTGTGGTGGTTTATGTGTCTAATGGTGGACGATGAATAAGTGTCAGCATAGACCAGGATGGAAGGCAGCGCGGTTAATTTACGCTGAAACTTAATAATCGTCTTTAAATGTGCTAATAAAGTTCAAAAGACCGCTGAATACATTATACTCCGTGCAATTTTTTACTTTATTTTAAAACATTTAAAAATAAAAAAGTGTGAAATTGAAATGAGTTTTTCCGACGCTTTAAGCCACACTGGCGCAGTGTGGGTCTCCATAATCATAATTGGAATCCACCGCTATCGCCACCGGCATGATACCAGTATGGGGGTGAATTAACCCTCTGTAAGTTCTATCGAAGAATTCTGACTTTTACCACCGGGGTATAAGACATTGAATTGATCACAGGTGGTATTCAAGGCTCGAGGGTTGATGCCTCCAGTCTTCACACCCATCAACGATGACCAGACCGTCAACTACTCAGTCATTCCAGGCTACGCCAAGTTTCTTGCTGATCAAGGAATCAAATCTGTCTTGGGTAAGTCATTCATTATGGAGAGCATTCTCGAATGTTTGTCTAACAATGGCGTAGTAGGTAGGCTGAAGCTGACGAAAGAATAGGTACATTAACTATAAAACAATCAACGTAACTAACGTAAAAAATTTATCCTTTGTACAGAATTTTCTTCGGGTAGCAGAAATCTTTCTCGGACTGCCGATGCCTTCAATATAATGAAAAACAATATAATGTTTAAAAAGACGACCTCCGTGGCGGAACGGGTAGCTCTCTGACTGCCACGCCGGACGTTGCGGGTTCGAATCCCGCTAGGGGCAAATGTTCGTATGATGAATATGAATGTTTGTATCCAAGTCTTGGATGTTTATACATTTATTTAAGTATGTCTATCCGTTATCTAGTAACCATACCACAGGCTCTGCCTAGTTTGGGACTGGATAATTGGTGTGAATGTCTGAGATATTTATTTATATATTTATTTATTTCGCTGACTTAAAATTGATATTATCGAACATAGTGGCCAAGTAAATTCTGAAAAAATTTAAAAACTAATTTCGGACTACCACTCAGAGTATAAAATAATATGTGACAAAATTTAACGTTTAACTAATTAATTTACGTGCTCCTACTTTCAGAGTGCACCTTATAGCATTCAGAAAGTTCCATCTTTACGGTTAAATGATTTAAAAAATAACATAGGTAACGTAAGACTTCGATTTGTATCAAGGATTGGTTGTGTGCTCATTTTTCCTTCTGTTTCCTTTCACAGTGGGAGGCACGACCGGAGAAAACATGTCCCTGAGCGTGGTGGAGAGAAAGAAGTTGGTAGACGCGTGGGTTAAGGAAGCTAAGGCAACAGGTCTACACATCCAGGTGCAAGTGGGAGGGGCACCGCTTGCCGATGTCCGGGATCTGGTAAGTGACACTCCTCGCCTGTGCAGCTGATCCGTTATGCTAAACTCTCAATTAAATAGGCTGGGTTCTCTCCCACCCCGTCCATCTGAATGCCAGTCTGGTGTCCTTTTTCTTAAGAACGGCTAAAGTTATAGTATTGAAATTAATACCAAATACTGAAGTCTATAGATTCATACTTCTGTAAAGAAATCAAGTGTCTAAATCAATGGAATAAAATGATACAGCTTCTCAAAGTGAATTAATTTAACTGACAGACTCACTGCCTCTTATTCGGGTCACGTGATTCACGCTACTCATCCACTATTATACCTTTCACAATGCGGCTGCGCGTTAGCTAACCAGGTCCAGGTTCCGTCCCCCCCATCCAGTTGCTTCTGTCCATCTGGCAGGGGGGTGTCCTACTCTTGGCCTAGTCTCAGTGCTCACCAGTGCTCGGTCTTAACTCCAGGACTCGTCGGACCTAATGGGCATTGGATCTTCGATAGATATCTAGCCTGCCTACTTCATCTTACTGATCCTTCCAATAAACTTAGTTTTTCTTTGGATAACCGCAATGTTCATATATAAAACCCCAAGTATAGCCCTCTCTATAACATAATGTTATTGCGGGAGAATTTTATCTTTGTTTTTAATCTCACAGAATATATTATTATGTCACAAACTCATATTTACATAATATTTATAGATAGTTGTAAATACGCGTGATAAGAAATTAAACTTAGCTATCAAGAAGTCGGTTATAAAGGTATACTCGTGTCTGGTTACCTACCTGGTTATAATATTTAAGTACCTAATTGGCCAATGTTCAAAGAGTTTGTAGCTATGATGACACTGGATTGTGACTGGAGGTTATTTAAACTAAATATAAAAATTAGTTAAAACAATCAAAGATAATAAGTACCTATATGCTATAATTTGTAAAAATACGAAACTTATTTGTTGCCAACTCGTTTTCTACAGATAAACCTGTTTTTGGTTTCGTTAGAAGACTAGATATACAACGATGCCTCAACGATGTATGTATATGTCTTGATATGGTTTTGATCAGAGGTTTGGTCAATAAATTTAAAAAAAACATACAAACCATAATAGTCATCTGTGACCGTAATGTGTTTCGGGCTTGGACATACACATTTAATAACCACAGAATATTTATTACCTTCTAGGCTGCGTATTGCCAATCAGCTGGTGCAGACTCCCTTCTGACGTTGCCTGAGCTGTACTTCAAGCCGAGTAACGTAGCGGAACTCGTTTCCTATGTGGAACTGGTTGCTGCTGCCGCTCCAAAGCTGCCCGTGCTGTACTACCACATACCGAGCTTGAGTAAAGTGGAGAGTAAGGGTTATTTTGATTATTTTAATAGCATCACTCTGGTACATCCCACTAAGTATCTCCGTTGCGATGACGATAATACCATTTAAAGAAATCGTATACTTAGTAGCCCCTAGGGCCTACTCCCCAAGCATTTCGAAATATATCCGTCGACAGAAAAGACATTTTGTACCTACTCTCTAACAGGTCATTTGACATTTGGATAAGCGTTTGGCTTTTAGCTACGATAATGAGGACCAACCACGTAAAAAAATATTTTTAATAAGTATGGCGTAAACATTGCAGAGAATTTTTTTACATTATTAAAATCCATCAAACATGACGAATTATTAAAGTTTATGTTATTTATTTATTTATTTCTTTATTATGTACAGAGCATAATGTTAGTTAATGTAGATGACAATACATTATAATTATTGAAACAATTAGACTCTACCTGTACAGGCATATACACATTAATATTCTATGCTAACAACATTATGTTATAGAACATCGTCAAATTATTATTATAAATATTTACTACTTACTTAAAATACTGTATTAAATAAATTATGTCATAATGTTTCTA
The DNA here is from genome assembly GCA_947086405.1 of Esperia sulphurella. NCBI lineage: Eukaryota > Metazoa > Arthropoda > Insecta > Lepidoptera > Oecophoridae > Esperia > Esperia sulphurella. Next base: position 3,646,226 of record OX352274.1, on the reverse strand, counting down.
ACAATGTTAACAAATTAATATTTCAACCATTCAAATGTCAATAAAGATGTCAATTTCAAATTTTATGCTAAAGTTAGGTATATAAAACAATTCAAAGTCCTAAATAATCTCATTTTTATGACACAATAATTTACTTATATTCTAAAAATTCATTCACGCTATAAAAGCAGCGTTCAATCAACCAGCTTTTCAAAGATAATTTGAACTTATTTATTTTAAAGACTTTAAAAAAATCTGGCAAATTATTATAAATCTTTATGCACATTATGCTACAATTGTTCGCAACCAGTGTTAGATTAGTTGGATGTCTGTATAGTTTGTTCATGTAACGAAACTTTTCAAAATGCGCGCGCTTTTTATGTCGACGACACTTGTTACAACCCGTGCGCGATGCTCTCACTCGGATTCAGTGTGCTCTGTGTCGCGCGTGTTTTGTTTACGGCAGACTGTGCTAGTTTTACACTTCTTGATGCAACGGATGACGTCGCTTCCGTTTTTGGAACTATTGCACTAAAATTGCTGTATATTTGTCATTTTTAATCCGATTTAAATATTTTTTTCATAGTATTAATTGGCTTTCTTAGCGCTAAATATTTGTATACTTAATAAAAAACGTGACTGGTCCTCATTAGGCACCAATCGCTTATCCAAATAAGCATGTCACACTGACCATTTCGAAACTACAAAATGACGGTTATTTGACGGCCCCCTGGTTATTAATGTCACTGTCTTTCAGTAAACATGCCTGCTTTCGTGACGGCCGCCACCGCGCGTATACCCAATTTCAAGGGCTTGAAGTTCACCTCCAACGACCTAAGCGAGGGCGCTCAGGTGCTGAGGGCCTTAAAGGAAGGCCAGGAAATGTTCCTCGGATCTGACACAGTGAGTTCCAAAGATAGTAGACCAGCTATACCTAGATAAAAGACATTGAGTCCATATGTATTACGAAATCGAGTAATTCATGAATACAGTAATTAGGTACAATAGAATAGCCAGCCACCTCACGCATGCATACGCAGGCGCCCGTTTATGTAAACAAGGGTGATTGTGACGACTTGTTTTACCTGGGTTGAAGACTAAGTAAGGTCAGCAAATCGTTCACGGGGCAATGTATACGCTTCTACAACAAACTACCAGAGGAAATCTTAAATATGACGGACAGAAAGTTTAAGATTCACATTAAAAAACAACTTTGTAAGAAAGCCTATTATAAAATAAACTATTATTTGAATGACAAAGATGCCTGGTACTAATGTTAATTCAGCTTCGCAAAATCTTTATTAATTGTATGCTAACTTCATTTTTAAAAGAGGTGTTGCGTGAAGTTTGTTGCGCCGTTTCTTCTTCACAGCGCTAACACTTAGGAAGCGGTAGTCGATAAAAAAAAATGACGTGTATAAATGTACCAAGTGTAATATGCAATAAATGATTTTGGCTTTGACTTTGTGTGAGTCTAGGTAGTGAGAATGCTAGCGTCTTAAATTTCTATGCAAGTATCCGGGGCGGAGAACTAGTTGTTGGGGCGCGCATTGGTGAATTTCCATGTCCAGTAATAGACGGCGAAATGCGGATAATGATGGATGATTAATTTCCAGCTGTTAGCACCGGCAGCTTTATTGGGGGTAAGATCCAGTATCGGGACATCGTACAACTTCTTCCCTCGTCTGGCTCAAGATATACTGGACGCCGTCGAAAGGAATGACGTTGCAAAGGCTAGGGCGCTGCAGGAAAAACTCTCCTTGGCTATCGAGGCACATACTGCAGAAGGTAATATTTTTTGTTGGCTTAGTCACTTGGATCCGTAAACCCGACCGTCAGAGGTCGTGGGTTCGATTCCCACTGTGGACTGATAACTTTCTACATTACAGTAGAAAATCATAGTTTGGAGTTAGACAAGTGTAATTATGAAATTCGGACTCGTCGGTCGTTTACGGGTTTTATTGCTATAAGCGATTTCTTACAGACAACCTACGGTAAAAAAGTTTAGAATGAGTAATATGTAAATATACAGGTAAAAATATACATATACAAAGGTAGTAGGTACAGAACATGGGAGAGGAATGTGATCGATTATACAGCTAAAAAGAAATGTAACCACAGGGTTACTTTAAATTAATAACAATTTTTGTTTTCCAGGAGCATGGGTGCCCATTATGAAGGCGGGCATGGAAATTGTTACTGGAATTAAAGTTGGTCCCCCGTCTTTGCCACAGAGGCCGATTTCAGAGGAAGCAAAGAAGAGGATTGAAGGAAAATTAAAGGCATTAGGCCTTTGCAAAAAATAAGCAAAGTATAAATCATTTATTTTCATTGAATTAAATATTATTTACTTATAGCAAACTTAATATAGGGTTTCAATAATGCCGGCAATATACGGTAGCGGAACAAATAATGTCTCAACTTGCAAGATACTTAAATTTTGCCGTATTTGCAAATCAATCTGGCGTCAGTCGGGCGAAACCGGTGACATTCGATAAATTCACAGGTCGTTGTAATAATGTTTAGCTGAAAAAGATTATTTTAAATGCATACCAACATAGACATGTTCATAGCAATAAAAGAGTTATTTGATAAGATTTAAATACTGTATAATAGATTCCATACTCTTTATAGTTATTCCCCGTTTCTAATTTATTTACTATTGATCTTATTACATGGCAAAATTGAAGTGTTTAAGCAACTGTAGACATTATTTATTCCTTTACTGTACCTACCTACCTACTTTGCCTTATTAGCGGAATAGTAAACTCATCTTGCCTATGACAATTCAGACATACTTATCTAGTCGGTTTTAAAAAAATGACAACTCAATAAATATAATTCTGTGACGTATGCAGTCTTCCAACGATGTTTTTCTTTACCGTAAAGCCTATTATAATAAACCTTACAAAAAAAATCAAGTTTGAATCCTCATCCTGATCTGAACGGAGCATGATGCGGGGGCACCACCGACTGAGCTACTACGACATGTTCTGCTAATATAGCGAATGTTACATTATTATACAGTCTTACTTCTGCGATTTACATAGCTCTTAAGCTTCTAAGATTTATCGAACTGCGATAAAAATGAAAAGTACAAATAATTAGTCTTAATTTTTCAAGCCGTATCCCAAGTTCATTAAGTTTTGCTGGACTCTAGTCCTATGTAACTCGTCAAGAGGCGCCATGGGCTGGCGCGGAGGGCCCACCTGGAGTCCCGTCACTATGGACATCGCTGTCTTCATAGATGGAAGAAACTCGCCTGAAAAATAGCGAAATCAGCAAAGAATACGTTATTCACAATGGCAATTTCTCTTATATGTTCAATTTCCGCTCAATCAGTCTATACCTCATACCATGAAGCAAAATAATTTTTCGTATATCATAGTTTCACAACAAAGATTTTTCCTTCAGGATTGACACTAATTGGTTATTAAATTAGATAACAAATGATTTTAAAAAGTGCATCTGTTGTCTAATTTAATAACCACTTAGTGTCAATAATGAAGGTAGACTTTGAGGTGAAACTATGCGTTACGAAAAATTATTTTGCTTGACGGTATGAAGTGTAGATAGTTTTCTAGTTTATCAGCATACAGATACTTTTTAAAATGTTTTTAAATTAGAAGGAATTATTGGTTTGGTTTTTTGTCCTATGTTTGGTCAATATTGCGATTGTTTAATTCGTTACTAGTAGTCGTAAACGAAGTAAATGAAATTGTAATTTATCTACTAACATTTTTAGGTCTATCATCATCATCATCAGGTCATTTTTATCTTCACTGCAGGAGCACAACCCTCTCTCATCTGCCGGAGATAGACGGAGGATTTGGCCTATACTCCCCGTGCTGGCCAGACCGGTTGGGGAGGCCTGATTGATGTTTCATAATGTATTTATTCCCTTAGTCGCCTTGTACGACATCTACGGGAAGAGTTGGAGTGGTCCTACCGGAAACCACACGGCATTTTAGTTCTATATCCAGTTTCAATAAGACAGTTTGTCGGTGTCGTTTGACAGTTTTTCCCTGAGTTAATGTTACAATAAGCCACCCTACATTGGGGCGGGCTCCATTTGTATCGAAAGCCGCAGTCCACTCCTTGTCCGCTTCAGTAAATTATGGTCCTCCACACAATCGCATATTCACCGTAGCGATCGCGCCAGTATGGAGGTAGCTTTATACGGTGTAAGCGACACCGACAAGGGTTTCAAACAATAAGTAGGACCCCCATTATTTTATATGGTTTCAGATAGATAAACTCTGTATTGTACACATATAAAAATAACAAGTTAGGTACAACAAGTTAGGTAAATATGACACACTAGCTGTGCCCGCGGCTCCGCTCGCTTATACTACAGAATCCGCTACCATTCCCACTCCCACGCAGACTCTCAATCCCAATCCATATCCCGATCCCATTATAATCCCACTGCCATTCCCGCTCCAACTGTAGTACAAACTAATCGCAATATGAATTGTACCGAACATAATAACTATACTTCTTGTTATGTTGCATTTTTATACCTTCGGTTACATTATTGAAGTTTTAGTAGGGATCCCTAATTTTTTATAGTAACAAATATAACCTATGTTACTCAGGGATAATGTAGCATTTTAATGGTGAAAGAATTTTTGAAATCGGCCCAGTCGTTTTTGAGTTTATTCGTTACAAACATACAAATCTTTCCGTTTTATAATATTAAGTGTAGATGTAGATTATTTCTTTACCTTACTAAAAAAGGCCTACTCAGGACAAGACTGAGGCAGCCACATCGGTGCCTATCAAGGTCCGAATCAACGTGGATATGCCATCCAATTGTCTACTAAAACAATAATCACCCAGTCATTTTATTTTGCGAGATTGGAGTCGATTATCGGCAAAGCGGCTCTAGCGGTGTTCAATAACGATTATGAGTATTGAAAATGCAAAACCCCAAAGAAATGGTAACTTACCTTGAGTAGCGATACCATCCACCAGCCTATTAAGCTGCTTCTGGAGATCCTTCGCTCTAGGTACGTCTCCACGCTTGGTGGTCTCCACGATGTCCCGGACTAGCGTGGGAAACATATTAGTGACCGTGGCGATGCTTGACTCGTGCCCCATGAGAACTGCCGGCGCTAACAGCTGAAAGTCAACTTTTATTTATAGGTGGTTCAAAATATACGTAAAAACTCAGCAAAGTGTACCTCATACACAATTTTGCGGATTTCGTCAATTAAAATTGTTAATAGGTGGAATGTAATTCTTTTCTCTGAAAGTATTTATTTTAATAATTTTGTGCATCATTTTAGGGCAATTTTACATATAAGTACATACAATTTAAATAAAAAGCTTTTAATTGAAAATAAAAGTCGGCAGCATGTTGGTACCGCTCTGGAGTTTACCTATTTGTTGCCGCCCCTCTATCCATTACTCTTACATCGCTACCAATCCATCTCTCTCTCAAGTTATCGACATGCTACTATCGACCGAAACAGCGGTCGATCTTCTCATTCGCGAGTCTTCTCGATCTCGCTTAAATTTCTAAAAATGATATGATACCCATTTTTAGTCCGAAGTTACAGACGTTCATGTCAAAATGAGTTTAGATCAAAACTTAAGTAAGTAAATTTGTAAGCAACTCACATGATTGGCCATGAATATCTTCTGATCAGATCCAAGTAGGTCGGCGACTTGAACAGCCACTCCTAGGTCTGCCTTCATCCCCTTAAAGTTAGGTATCCTCGACGTCGCTTTGGTAAAGAATTCTGGAACGTTTACTGAAAATGGAATGGAGTAGTTTGATTAAAATACTGGATTCCAGGAGCTTTTGTCGCGCTTGAGATCTCCAAGCTTGGGGTTTGTAATAATCAATCCGAACGCGCAGAGTGGGACGCCCCGCCGATGGATCGACGACCTGAAGAGGTCACTCGTCAAGGACCGGGTGTGGTGGGGTTTTTTGGGGAAGGGCTATATTCAGCAATAAACGTCGAAGGGCTGACGAATGAATACGAAACCAAAAGACTAGGCACCTAGTTTTTTTCATACAGAATATAAGGCTTTTTTACTGTTCTATGTACCAATCAGCATCAAAAGTCGCGAACGTGTACTTATCGCGGTAGGTTCATTCGAGTAACGAAGGCCTGGCCGTAAAGCGTCACTGTCATAATAACTTACCATCGACCCCGCTCATCATTGGGAAGTGATAGTACAGGAGTGGCAGCAGAGGTGCGGCGTTGGAGACCAGCTCCAGGAACGAGAGCAGCTGGTCAACTTTCTTTGGCTTGTAGTACAGCTCGGGCAGAGTCATGATGGCGTCCGCTTGCTTCAGCTGAGCGAACCTTGCCTGCACAATAATGGTAGTTGTGTTTGTGTAGTGTTATAGATTAGGTATGGATTGTGTTGGGGTAGGCCGAATCTGTATAGCATTATTCCTATTTTTTAAGTAACAAGGCCGTCGGCGTTTTATCAAAAATATTCTGCTATTTTTCGAAGGGGGATCCACGCTCACTTACCTACAGACTTATACGCTGATGCTACGGAACACACACATAACAAATCGAACTCACATTCGTTAACCCAAATCCAATTACACACATTGATATCGCGTATTTAACTATATTTCATTCCAGATTAATAGTCCTATGAAAACAAACGCATTTGCGTCTCGAAAACAAAATACACAATAGATGGTGTTCCTAAGTGGACCGCAAAGTTTACTTGGTAATACAAACCTATTTTTGCTGCTGGTGACCCTTTCATGTATATGTTACCGAGACGTAAATAGCGTTGGTTTTCATAGGACTATTAATCTGGAATGAAATATAGGTGGTACTTCTCGTTAGAGGGGAACAGCTGAGTATGGCGACTCACTTCCGTATCAGTCTTCTTGAGGATGTCGTTCGTACAAGACGACTAAAGGAATCCTTGAGTCATCGTCTAATAACTCACCACTGTCATCATCAGGTTATTTTTGTCTCCACTGCAGGAGCACAACTCTCTCTCATCTGCCGGTGACAGACGGAGGATTTGGCCTACACTTCTGGCGCTGGCCAGACGCGTTGGGGAGGCCTGATTGATGTTTTATAATGTATTCCCTTAGTCGCCTTGTACGACATCCACGGGAAGAGTTGGAATGTGTCATCGTGTAATTAGACGTCTGCAGAGCGGAGGAAGAGAAGATGTTACATGTAAAACACTCACACTAATTTTTTAATTGAGCGACTCCTCTCAATATACTTATTAAACCTTTTTTAGGCAATTAAAATACCCGTTATATTGCGCTATATTACGTAGCCACGACAGTAACTCACCATATGGAGCCTCGGTATCCTAGTTGGTTGTGCACTTACCTCACGTTCATGATGACGTGGGTACCAATGAGTGGACGGTTTATTTATAATACAACAGGCTTTTCGGTGAAGGAAAACATCGTAGTTATACATTCGAAGGCGTAGGTATGTGATAAGTCTATCTAATTCGACACCGTTGGTGGACAGGGGTTTGGCACAAAAGATCCTGAGAGATCGAACTGTCGCCTGGCATTCCTGGCCCTTTAAGAAGATATCTCACCATATGTAAAACGTCAGGCAGAGGCACTCCCCCCACCTGTGCTATGATCATCATTTCGTGATTCTTGGCTGCCTCCAGCCAGGCCTCCAGCACCAGCTTCCGTTCCTCCAGGCTGAGGGTCTCGTATTCTCCTGTGGTGCCTCCCACTATAAAAATGATCACAGTCTTAAAATCGTATCGAAAGCACATTTTGAAGTCTTTATTTCACGAATATCAGTGCGTGTAAAAGCCGTTGTTAGACTAGATGGTACTGCGCTCAAGTTCATGAGGTCGAGTGTTCCAGGCGCTATATTCAAAACAATAAAGGGCTAAATAGCTTGCCGCCGTGGTCGCTTGTCATCACTTATCATCTTTTAGGACCGGTTTTTTCCACTGGCTGTCATACGCCCATAAAATACTAACCTAATATGGCAGTAATACCATTGCTGACCAAGTGCTGCATGTATTCAGGCACTATGCTTAGGTTCAGATCTCCATTGTCTTTAGTAGGCGTGAACACTGGAGCTACCACCCCCTGGATGCCGAAAGAAACCTGCAAAGTTACATCCTATATTGATTCCAGTTGGCGACGCCAAGATTTACTACAGCGCTCCAAGCGGCCGAAAATAGAAACTTTGTATTTACTAATTTGACAGTTCGTAGTAAAGAAATTTAAAGTAAAGTTAGAACAGGAACGTCTTAGAATAATGAATTCGTTTTTCTGAGGTCTGCATTCTCCGTTTCTAAATGCTGTTTGGGGCGCGCGCGCAACCTTTCCGTTATCAATTAATAATTACTCTGAGTCTATCGAACGCGTCATGTCGTGGGTCAAGATGTCAAGAGTGAGTTTGTTCATGACGTTTACCTTCACCCTGAGAGCAGTCAGTAAATATATGTAATTTCAGACCTAGAAAATCAGACCATCCTTATTGCCTTCTTATACAATAAACAAGTGTACTTTTTGTTATCTATCATCGTTATTATCAATATAAAAAATTAACAAATTAATTTAAAAAAATGGTCAGAAACTTAATTTGTTGACCGTGCATGGTTTATCCGTGAATCGAACTTGGACCATTCGACGTGGTAGGCCACAGGTTCACCACTGCGCCACCGACGCTCTCTGTAGGAATCTAATCCTCAAAACTTCGAAGCATACCAAGCCACTAAGCTAATGATGTTTCCGAACTCAGCTTAGACGACATTCGTCAAGTTTGAACGGGAATTAATTGCCCATTTCGTAACCAGTTACGTTCGTTTACCAAATGGGACGAAAGGGTTTTACGTCAAATTCTCATTTCGTCAAATAGTACTACATTCGTCAAGTCATTGTTTCGACAAATTATTTTTTCGTCGAGTCGCAGTACAGGAAACATTACAATTACCATCGTCATTGATTTTCCAAAAGTGAATTTGACGAAAAACAAACTTGACCAATATCGTGGCTATGGAAGTTTTAAAATAATAAATAAATAATATAATATAAATAATATGAATATCTCAGACATTCACACCAATTATCCAGTCCCAAACTAGGCAGAGCCTGTGCTATAGTTACTAGATAACGGATACACGTACTTAAATAAATATATAAACGTCCATGACTAGGGTCCAAACATTCATATTCATCATACGAACATTTGCCCCTATAGCGGGATTCGAACCCTCAACCTCCGGCGTGGCAGGCCGAGAGCTACCCCGTTCCGCCAAGGAGGTCGTCAAAACATTAAAACATTACCATTTTTTCCAAAGTTCACACACAATGACAATTAAGACCAATTTTCTCAGTCAAACACCACCAAACTACCCAAAGGCTTAGATATAACTGCCGTTACTGGTCGAAACATAATATTGTTGTAACTTTATACCGTAGGAAGTTCTATCGATGCCCTAATTGCGGTTTAGATTACAACATCATTTACGATTGGTAACCAGTTTATTTATTTAAATAAAAGTTATACAATGTTGCATAATATTGGAGAGATGGCATCTTCTTGTGACGAATTAAAATTTTGGTCTCGACCAACTCAAAATCCTTATTTGTTTACATTTAATCATTTGGGTAAGGTATGGACGAAAATATTAATAGGATTTGGAATTAAATACGTTCACCCACTGTCACCACCACCACTCCCACGACGCCCATTGTCCCACGCCCACTATAATGTAGTCTTAAAGTTCTAACTCTTCGTAATCTGAATTGCACCGGACATTATACTACTTTGTTATTCATCATCAGGTTATTTTTGTCTTCACTGCAGGAGCACAACCCTCTCTCATCTGCCGGAGACAGACGGAGGATTTGGCCTACACGGCCTTCTTTGTTATACCTAATGAAAACTTAAAACTCCCATAACTTTTGATTGAGTAAGCCGATTGACAAGCCATATATTTCTGTGAAAAGTATATCAAGTATGTAAAGTATTTTACGTTATACAGACAAACTCCAAAAATGATAGAAATGTGTTCTATTACTTATCTTTAGACCTTGTTTTCGTCATATTATCAACAATTATGAATTTTATAAATAAACGATGACACGAAACAATTATAAATAAAAACTGTCTTCCAACGCACCGCACCGGGGCAGAGTTCCCAATATACTGGCAGCGTTCCCCCTCTGAATCGCCAAGCTGATTCTTTGGGCGAGGAAGCTGCCAGCTCTACGGTCTCCCGAAGCTTCGATGAGGCGCGTTGAAAGGTCTTTAGCTAGTAAAAGAGCCTCTGGCCCCCAGGGGCCAATAGTCTTTAGACCCCCAAATATATTTATTGCAAATATTTTCAATGTACAGACACGCGAAGCATATAGGTAGGTTATTATCGGTAGGTTATGAAGACCCTGGTCTTTTCCACAAAAAGTCAACACGCATTAACGTCCAGTGAAACTGGAACGTACGACCCATAATCTGTCACACTAAAGCATTTTTACTGGTAGGCTAGGTACACTAGCGCACAGAATCAATAATAGTAAAAGGGTATTCCTAGCAATGTCAAATTCAGAGGTCAAGGTCAAAGTCTTTTATTGCACATGAGTATACACTTTTTTTTAACGACCACAACTTCTTAGGTGTTAGCGCTGTAAAGGAGAAAACCATAGTATCCCCAAGATATGTTTTTGCGAAAATCAATTTTTTTAGATATATAATAACGTAAACTTCGCGGGATAAACACATTCAGGTCATTTTTGGAATTTTTGTCTGTTTGTATGTTAGTTTGTGCACGCATCACGTAAAAGCTACTGAATCGATTTTGGTGGACATTTCACATAAATATAGGGCTTAACTCGGAGTAACATTTAGTCTTTATTTCATCGCAATCGGCTTATTCATTCAGAAGTTATGGTTTTATTTTCAAAATTCATTAGCAATGCAATATACCCAAGAAATACAATTATAATGATCGGTGCAATTCGGATTGCGATGAGTTAGGACTACATTTCTAGCCGTAGTGGGCGTGGGAGCAGGAGTGGGCGTGGACGTGAGCGTGGTAGTTAGAGTGGGATTGGGAGTGAAAGTGTGATGGGGAGCGAAAGCGGGAGCAGGTTCTGTAGTTCAAGCGAGCGCAGCTGCGGGCACAGCTAGTAAATAATTAAAACGTAAACTTCGCGTGTCTGTACATTGAATATATTTGCAACAAAAATACACTAAGATACTGTGTTTCCGATTAGGCAGCTGCTCTATTGTAGCTGGCCCTATTATTATCGATATCTGAGATATTTATTTATTATTTATTATATTTATTATAAGCTGGGAACCACACGGCAGAAATCCCTGGTTAGTGCTGAGATCAATAATAGTAAAAGGGTATTCCTAGCAATGTCAAATTCAGAGGTCAAGGTCAAAGTCCTCTATTGCACATGAGTATACACTTTTTTTTAACGACCACAACTTCTTAGGTGTTAGCGCTGTAAAGGAGAAAAACCATATTATCCCCAAGAAATGTTTTGCGAAAATCTTTTTTTTTTAATAAATAATAACGTAAACTTCGCGTGTCTGTCCCTATTATAAGTGTGGTTCCCGACACGGCAGAAATCCCTGGTTAGTGCATAGTGGTAGGCACAAGTAGGTATATATGGTAGATATATTCCGCCGCATCTTTACACATCTAGGGGCATTATATTGTGTAGACTGTGCAAAACAATCATTGGTTACTGTTTAATCCTACTAATATTATAAATGCGAAAGTTTTGTTGTTTGAATATTTAAATATTCCGATGTTTGTTACTCAATCACGCTTTAACCACCGGACGGATCGTAATGAAACTTTGGCACACATATAGGTTAGGTCCTGGAATAGGACATAGGATAGTTTTTATCTCGAAAAAACAACCCGTTCCAACGGGAAATACATAATCATTTGTGATGTTAAGTTGTCCACGCGGACGAAGTCGCGGGCAACAGCTAGTTCAGTAATATTTTATCGAAGACATTGTTTAATTACTCATTAGTGTTGCTTAACTGTCTTCTAATGGCTCCTGCTCGCACTACCAGCAGTTCACTGACATGTCAGTGTCATATTCACCAATCCATTGGTAAATCATCATCAGGTTATTTTTGTCTCCACTGCAGGAGCACAACCCTCTCTCATCTGCCGGAGACAGACGGAGGATTTGGCCTACACTCCCCGCGCTGGCCAGACGGGTTGGGGAGGCCTGATTGATGTTTTATAATGTATTCCCTTAGTCGCCTTGTACGACATCCACGGGAAGAGTTGGAGTGGTCCTATTCTATTCTACCGGAAACCACACGATAATGGTAAATAACTAAGACTAAAAACCAAAATCTAAGGTAAATAGTGACGCAATATTATACCAAAATTAATAATATTTTTTAAACAATTTATGTTTTACAAAACATCGATCGATGTTGAAATAGAATCTCCTTTCTTTAAGAGATAGGTACAACCATAATACTGGCAGTAGATATCTGTAGAAATTTCTCAGAAAATTTAATTACAAACGTCAGATTTATACAAAAAGGAAACATTTATGATATTTTAATAATAAATGGCTTTTGTAGATATTTTTTCTGCAGGACCCGGCTGGTCATTTTGTTAAATGATAATGCAACCTCTTTTTTGATTCATGTGTAATTCATTAAACTTTCCACTTAATGAATCTCTACAACGCAGATTATATTATGTACCTACATCGCCCTCATAGCTCTTTTTTTTTAAATAAAAAGTTATCTATTATGTGTTTGTTACGTGTTTGACCGCATGACACATACTGTGGAAGTAGCTAATCTCGCTATAGCAATATAGGTTAATTGTCTATCTTTTTTTACGGCGGCGTAGGCGGCCGAATTTATCTTGCCATATAGCAAAAGGTCCCCATCGAAAAGACGAATCTATAGTACTACCACACCCTTGACACTCCACACAAGCGAACAGAATTATAATCACCTACAACTATTGCAGAAGCACCCGCCTGTCCGTACACGTACGTGCGTGTGTGGGCGTTAACTATCGAGAGAGGGACAACATTATACGCCAACACATAAGTGCTTCTCTTCGTAATGCACGCCGCGCCGTGATTTTATTTGAGTGTTGCTTTTTTACGTAATAATATTTAGTAATACCAAGGAATACCGTATTACTTTTTATATACCGTATTTAAGTCACATTATTTTCTTACATTTGGTAGGGAGAATTTAATACATGTCGTCTTTGAATTTAATGCTGAACCAGTAAGAATTTGTGTGAGAGTATTATTTACCTCGACAAGTTCACAAAAAATCAACGAAGTGTCGGGAAAAATATCGACAGAAATTATACAGATAAAGTACTGATAGAAGATTAGCAAACAAATTATTTTTTTAATTAATTTACCGAAGAGATTGCATTACGATACCAAGTATTTTCGTACTCGATACTTTTGATACGATACTTTACTAGGTATCGATACTTCGTCACATACTCGATACTTTTTGGTGTACCGATACCAGACCTGCTTTGTTTTGCGAATCGCCCAGCGCCAGGGATGAGAATACGCCAGCGCTAGCTCCGTACGCGTGTGTAAATGCGGCAAACCGTATTGTAACTCATAGAGTGTTATCTCATTAACGTTCTCTTTTTATAGATGGTAGATAGATTTGGGGGAATCCCCTATCTTATTAAAATATGATGTCATAGTATAGAGACAAATTACTTTTATGTCTGATTTTGGTCTGATTGCAGTGATAAAGATTAAGGGTTTAAAAAATTACCATATTTACATCTACCATTAGGTCAATGTTTGTTGTAATAAATGAGACGTAATATTATTATTGGTATTATATATATTCTTTATTGCACATCTTAAAACTAAATACAGTAATAAATGGTGTGTACAAAGGTGAGCTTATCTCTAAAAGAGATCTCTTCTAGCCAACCTTGCAGGTACTTTTTTTATTATTAATTTTGAGACACGGTTCATATTCATATCATTTATTTATTGGTTTCATAGGGGATGAAAAAAGTACTCGATACTGAGTAGTATCAATACTTTTGATGCGATACTGGTATCGAGTAAAGTATCGATACTTTTATTTTTTTGCGTATCCCTAGCCCGCCGCTGGCTTCGAAACCGGGTCTGCGTTGCCGCGCCGCTCCCCGCGCCGCCGCCGTCGCCGCCCCGCTGCCCGCTGACTTCGTGTACGTGGTCTTAAAGAAAGGAGATTCTATTCCAACATCGATATAGATGTTTTGTAAAATATTAATAGTTTAAAAAATATTATTATTTTTTTATAGTATTGCGTCACTATTTATGAATGGATTGGTGAATATACCACTAACATGTCAGTCAATTACTGTTAGCAGGTACAAGCAGGAGCCATTTGAAGGCAGCTAAAGAGTAGTTGAGAGTTTGAAGTGCATTTTGATCTGATTGTCATAGATATTTATGATTGTCTTAAACTACAAGCAGGTATCTAGAAAATATTTAAGATATATTCATCATCATCAGGTTATTTTTGTCTCCACTGCAGGAGCACAACCCTCTCTCATCTGCCGGAGGCAGATGGAGGATTTGGCCTACACTCCCCGCGCTGGCCAGACGGGTTGGGGAGGCCTGATTGATGTTTTATAATGTTATTCCCTTAGTCGCCTTGTACGACATCCACGGGAAGAGTTGGAGTAGTCCTATTCTACTCTACTGGATACCACACGGCAAATGAAACAATGTCTTCGATAAAATATTACTGAATTAAACAACAACTAACGCATACAATGAAACACAAACTAGGCATGCTGTCGTTGCTTATAATTGGGGTGGCATCTGGCCAATGTACAATTATAAGTTTCCCCTAAGCAACAATTCATGTACATCCTGTTGGTAATACCAACAGGTGGTAACCTAATAAATAAATTAAATAAATAACATAAGTAAGCGATTTAGAGAAAGAGTGGGGCCTGCCGTCGTGAAATGTGTACGATCTATACTTATGGTATACTATTTATGCCCGCGGCTCCGCTCGCGTGAACTACAGAATTCGCTACCGTTCCCACTACTTCTCTCGCCCCCCCCCCCCCCCCCCCCCCTCTTCCACTCCCAATCCCACTCCACTTTACTCACTACTTTGCCCCTACACTTCCATGTGATATATTTTAATATTTAGTTTCAAATGTA
This sequence comes from Esperia sulphurella, assembly GCA_947086405.1. Taxonomy (NCBI): domain Eukaryota; kingdom Metazoa; phylum Arthropoda; class Insecta; order Lepidoptera; family Oecophoridae; genus Esperia; species Esperia sulphurella. The sequence continues at coordinate 3,631,111 of OX352274.1, read as the reverse complement.
TCGCTTACGGAATTGGTACCTAGCTCTTTTACTGATACCAAAAAACGAAGTTTTTTAAAAAGGGTTTGACTCCACATGTTATACGATTTTCTAATGCCTAAGTATATACATAATGCTCACGCCTTGGTTTCAAAGGGGTAGGCAGAGACGTATAGTATCGCCACTTTGCGTAATCCAATGTCGCTAAGCGACTCTTTCGCTCGCTTTTTTTTCAATACTTAAGTGATCGTTAGTAAATTCCATGCGCTCTTCAGAGCGAGAAGATTTTTTTTATCGGACACGTGGTGATGTTATTTAGGTACCTAAGTATAGTTTAGATTGGGGGACATGGAAGAGAACCAAAAATGTGGGAATTTCCTCACTTTCAAAATACATTGCTTGTTGGTTCTCTATTATATTACGTGAGAGGTAGCGTAGAAAAGCAATGAAAACCAAACAAGTATTTTTATCGATAATGTATTCAACAGGTCTCGCCTTGCATAATGCTAATAGGTCACCCGTCTTTCCAATCTGGCGAGCGACTTGCTTCAGTTCGCGTTTCAGCCTCGAATCATTTAAACGCATGCTTGTTTATTAAAAAAAAAGAAATGCCGCCAGTGAACGAGGTTTCCAAATGTGAGTCTAGTGAAATAGCGCGCGAAAATTATCAAAATGGCGTTTCGAAACCTGCCGACAACAAACACGTGGAAAATAATTATGCTGGTGGAAAAGTCGCGGCCAAAGTGAAGAAAGCTCGGAGTTTCTTGGAGTTAAGTCTCAGCACCGCGAACTCTGTCATCAGCCTCGGAAGAAATGAGAGGAAAGTCTTGGTTATCTATACTGGCGGCACCATTGGCATGGTGAAAAACAAAGATGGAGGTTTGTTATTATTCTGTTAGTAGTTTTACGACTAGATAATAATATTATTATCAATCAATGATGAAACGAAAACATTGAATTGTATAAATGCTAAATGTTTTAAGTCGCAGTTAAGTCAGTTACTACCAAGTATAAATAATTCTTATCTTGCGCATTAATTATTTCCTACGTAAACCTAAGTTTGTTAAGAGAAAGTGATAGATACCATTAAAGTTGGACAATCCACTTACTAGTAATTAAACGTAGCTACCTACTTTAAAACTAGAATCGCTAACTAGCTATTGTTTGGTACGATCTAATGTAATAAGCAGGGATTCCAATTAGGTACACCTCATACCAGTGCCGGTTTTAGCGTCCTGGGCGAGATTTCTACGGCGCCCCCTATCTTCTATCAAAACCCAAGAAGATAAAGGTAAAAAGGCGCCCCTGCATATCTGGCGCCCTAGGTTTGCTTCATGGTATGAGGTGTAGTGTCATTTCATATACCTACGTACTTGCGACGAAAATAATAGCACGAAAGATTAATATGGACATTCCTATTTACGGGATTTTGTTGACTGTTTTAATGAAAATCCTGAGACTTTTACTAATAATGATTAAAAAGTATGTAATATCCGTTAAAGAAATGATAATTTCATATTATTTGTAAGTATCTTATTTTACTGGTATAAGCGGGAAGCAGAAGAAGAATTAAAAGATTCTTAAATTTTTAAATACATCTCGTGAAAAGCCCGGAATATCAATTTAACATTACATCCTTCCATACCATCCCTGGTAATAAGGGATCGAAATTTGGTAGTGTAAGTTATGTACTTGTGTCAAAATGTTTATGTCCATTATTCCACATAAACAACCAAGATTTTTTATTAATATGGATGTTTCGGGTTTTTACGACATTTATTTGAAATAGAAGCGACTAAGGGTTTGCACCAGGGATGGGCAGCAGCGTTCTCCTGAGTATATTAAGATAATTACTGCGATCACCAATCCGTTTGCCAAGCGTGGTGATTATGGCAAATCCTCCAATGGATAGCCCAGCAAAGGTGGCATTATATTGGGCAGGCTTATGTTCAGCAGTGGACGTATATAAGCTGATGATGATTTAAATTTTTGTTTCGGAATCCCGGGTTATCGTGTTGGTCATTCATTTATATGTTTATTCCTCATATCTAATTCAATAATCAATATTCTTTGAAAAGTTGAAGTAGGAGAGATTCGGGTGCACAAAAGGGAACTTTGGGGAAACAAAAATAAATGGTATTTACGCTACATGCTGGTTGAGGTAGAAAAAAGGGGGTATTACGGTTTTTTTTGCCTTGAATATTTTCAAGTATCTGGACTTAAAAGAATGGTTTGGAGATATTAATTACTAAAGATTTATGAGTCCCGGGATTTTTATTACAACAATTAATAAAACCCGTGAAAAGGGAATATCCATATTGATCTACCGCGCTATATTTTCGCCCCAAGTGCCTAAATGGCACTACTTAGTTCCGATCTCTATAATAAATGTGTATAATTCTATAAGTAAAGATTCATCATCATCATCATCAGGTTATTTTTGTCTCCACTGCAGGAGCACAACCCTCTCTCATCTGCCGGAGACAGACGGAGGATTTGGCTTACACTCCCCGCGCTGGCCAGACGGGTTGGGGAGGCCTGATTGATGTTTTATAATGTATGCCCTTAGTCGCCTTTTACGACATCCACGGGAAGAGTTGGAGTGGTCCTATTTTACTCTACCGGAAACCACATGGCACCGGCACGGCACGAGTAAAGATTAAAAAACCCAGAAAGTCCAGATTTTTGCATTTTTTTAAACATTCATAAATGCCATGGAGATAGTGATAATCATTGCGGTAAATATTTGTACTAATGTATACCTTTGTGGTGATATATTATCACTGATAATAATCAATATTGTAACATATAATTAGTCTAGCTAGCTAACCTACCTACTGCAGTACTTATCTCCCTACGCAATAACCTTTAGGCAACGATCTCGATGTACTACTAGATGGAGCGTTCCAAACAATCGCTATGTTCCACGCAAGTAGCCATAACTCTTTCACATTCACTTTGAAACTTGTGCAGTTATTACTCAGAACATTAATTATTTACTAAATATTGACATTATTTAACCGTAGCGTCAATATTTAGTAATAATTAAATGTTCTGCGTAGTAACTGCACAAGTTTCATTGTGAATGTGAAAGAGTTGTGGCTACTTGCGTGGAACAGAGCGATTGTTTGGAATGCTCCATCTAGTAGTACATAGAGATCGTTGCCTTTAGGTAATATTTACTCGAACTGTTAGCAAACCTTTGTGTTATTTTCATGACGGAACTTCATTGGTTGTTGATCTTGAAATAAGTTGTGTATTTATTGGATTAAATTATTAATGTTTATCGTCATATAAATAACAGTCAACTCTATCAACGTACAGCTCAAACAGCTGCGTCTGCAAACAATTTTCATTGCGGTTCCACAAATGACCTTTAAAAAAACATTCAAAATGTTTTCTTCTAAATTTCACCACTTTAAAGATTAAAAAAAGAGACAAATGTAATAATTTGTTCGTATAGAAATTCGATATTTGAAATTTATCATATCGACGATGAAGTAGATACCAATATGCCAACCTACTATCTAAATTTATTTGGTGTTCTTTTTTATGCAGAGATTTGAAACTATACGTGCGATATTTTAGGACCTATTTCTATTCGTTATTAATTCATTTATTATCTACAAATCATGATAGGAGTATTTTCTGTGCCATCCTAAATCGAACTTTAACTTAATCTCCATAAAAAGGCAAATACAAAAAATATATATCGTCGATATGGTTCACCAACTTATTCATCCTGGCCACTCATAAGATACACTATTATAAAAAAATCTCTGTCTTAAGTTTTTTAAATTTCTAATTTTTTTTTACCAGTACGCTCGTTACCTGTTGAATTGTATTAATATATGCAACTGTTTACTTATATATAAGTAAACTGTTGAATTCCTTGCGGACGAAGTTGCAGTCAACATCTTAGTATATTACATTTACTTATTTTAAATGATGATGAATTGATGATGGTTCCTTCTCTTTCGATTTAATTTTCCATGATTAACGTTATTCAAACCAATTGCACTTGTGTAGCCACATGTGATATTAATTAAAGCTGAATTTTGGTTTCGTTACAAGACTAGATAGACCTATATATTTCATTCCAGATTAATAGTCCTATGAAAACAAACGCATTTGCGTCTCGAAAACAAAATACACAATAGATGGTGTTCCTAAGTGGACCGCAAAGTTTACTTGGTAATACAAACCTATTTTTGCTGCTGGTGACCCTTTCATGTATATGTTACCGAGACGTAAATAGCGTTGGTTTTCATAGGACTATTAATCTGGAATGAAATATACAACCATGTATTATCTCTATTTTTTTTTATCTATAATTTTTGGTTGCTTCTCTTGATTTCATGATAATTATGATATAAATTTATGAATATTATAGTACATTTAAAGTACAATTTATATTCATTTTTGTAAGAACTTTGCGAGTCAACGGATTGGTACCCAAATAAGACAAAATTAATATTTAAACACCATTTTTTCTAGCGTTTTCCCTCATCTAGACTGATGTAGTGGGTGAGTCTCGTAACTGGGTACCGTTCTAGAAATATTTCACAACTTGTCAGTAAAATGACAAAATTTCGTCATATATGTATTGCGCAAAACAGAAGGTAATCATTTATAGTAATCAATCATAAGCGTGCATTCCTTTCTCGTTACCTTCGAAACGGACACTGACAGAGTTCCTGTTTTATTTCACTTACTTTTATGTGAATTTCAATGTAATACTTTGCCATTTCTGGTTAATTAAAAATTGTATTTGAATAAATAATGTATTTATAATATAATTTTTTATTAAGAAATTAATTAGCATTTCAATTAAAAAATACATACATAATGCTCACGCTCTGGTCCCAGAGGGGTAGGCAGAGGTGATGTATCGTATTAATACAATGCAGATTAATATATTCTAATAATATTGGTCTTTATTTTATTTACACATTAAATACAATATCATTCTAATAATTAGTTTATAGCGAGATCTATAGGTTATTTCTAGTTTCATCACCCCGAGATAGTCACTTATCTTTTACGGAAATCATTTGTATGTACCTACTCTCTGTATAGGAAGAGTACCTATAAACTTTGTTTACCACGCTTCTCAGTTTCGGCCGCATTATCTAAATTTTTTATCCAGGCTTTACGAAGAATAAAGCTATAAAATAGTATTAAGACATCGACCACCAATTCGTCGACCTAGGAGGTATTTTAGAAACATCGACGGTATATATTATTAGAAGTCTTTATTTATTATCTAATAAATAAAATCGTAAACATCGCGTGTCTGAACATTGAAGATATTTGCAAAAAAAAATTGGGGGCCTAAGGATAAGTAATAGAACAGATTTTAATGATTTCTGGAATTTTTGTCTGTTTGTCTGTGAGTTTGTGCACGCATCACTTAAAAAGTACTAAACGGATTTTGATGGGCTACATTTGGAGCTGGGAGTAGGCGTGGGAAAAGGGGAGTGGGTGTGGGTGGCGGAGGCGGTGGCGGTGGCGGTGCAAGCGGAAGCGGGAACGGGAGCGGGAGCGGATTCTGTAGTTCACGCGAGCGGAGCCGCGGGTACAGCTAGTTAAATAATATATGTATTGTTTATAATATCTTTATAAACAATACATAACCATTACAATGATAAATATAACATGACAATAATAAATTATGTGATCTTATTTTTCTTCTAACAGGGATTCCCCGTTATTGTATTATATAGCAATGATCTCATTTTCATGACCTCATCTATCAAAATAAATGACCTTTAAATAGCATATAATAAATCGTCAGCTTATTGCATGAACTCACTAATTTACCGGGAATAACCGTAAGTTGTAATTTCTACGGTTATTCCCAAGCTGTTAGCGACCTCTTGCAGTAGGTAAAGCTGATGAAATAAGTAGTTAGTTACCTAAACTTGTAACTCCTTTGAAAAATGTGCTACACTTGCCTCTCGTTTCTCACTAATATACAGCTTTCCTAAATACATTGGTATAAGAGAACTCTAAAACCTCGTCTCTTGTGATTGTTTTATCGAAACAGGCGCAAAAAATTCAATACAAAAGAATCTTTATTTTTATACAAGTAGAGAATATACGACGCGCGAAAATGCCTTATTCTGGCATGCTAACGTCGCGGATGAGGGCAACTGCCCGCCACCCGTCTGCCCCGCCCATGCTCCGCCCGTCCTAATGTTGATAGACTTTGAGAATTGTATAAAAATAAGAATTATTTTACATTGGACTTTTTGCGCCCTTGAGAATAACAGTAAGAATGTTTTCCATAGCTCTTCAACCACAGAAAGGCGTGTTTGAAAACTTGATTCGAGCCTACCCGCAGCTTCACGACAACGCTCTATGGAGGCAAAGACTAAGCGAACCCGGCTTCGACTCTTCCTTTCTCGTTTTGCCAGGTGGGTGGTTTTCTTGAATCAACAGCCAGTGTTTCCCAATTATTGCTTCGCGTACCCCTGGGGTACGCGAATTATTATTATTATAAGATTTTTATTTAATTCTCTCTTACAGAGGTCCAAAAGCACGGGCCATGGCCAAGTGCGTATTAAACTAATAGGTGTCGGCCGACAGGAACTTTCTGACTATGCGGCATGAATTTAGGATTACGGCTTTTTGTAGGATGTAGATGTTCTTTGCTGACAGATCTTTATTATTATTATTATTATAAGATTTTTATTTAATTCTCTCTTACAGAGGTCCAAAAGCACGGGATTATTATTATTAACTCTTTATTGCACACACACAGATAAAACAAAAATAATACATTAAAAAGAAACACAAGTACAAAGGGCGAACTTATCTCTGAGAGAGATTTCTTCCAGCAGACCCGCGAGAGAGATAACTGAAATAAGAGAGGCAGACTAGTGTGTGTAACTTTTTATTTACATAGTGTGTACGTAAATAAAAAAAAAACATACATACACTAATATAAACTATATAACCACTTACATAGATTATAACCTACACGATAAAAAATATAAGTATATAAATAAATATTTACTAATAATATATAAATATAATGGGCTCGATTCTGAAGGCACAACGTTAAAATTTGACAGCACTAAAACTGTTGCTATCCTTGTCACACAGTATTATGAAGATAAAGACGAAACCAATTTTAGCGCTGTCAAATTTTAAATGTGTGCCTTCAGAATCGGGCCCAAATATACATTATTAAATAATAATATAAATAGTATACAAACAATGTTATAGAGGATACGCGCAAAAGGTTTTCTGTAGTTTAATAAGAATCGTTAATATTATTTTTGGGTAGATAGATAGATAGATAAACTCTCTACGTGCAGTAGATTAAGAATAACAATAAAAAAATCATACCGTCGAATTGAGAACCTCCTCCTTTTTTGAAGTCGGTTAAAAATAGGTACAGATTTTTGGAAAGTGTACAACGGCGGCCTTATCGTCCAAAGCGATCTCTTCCAGGTAACCTTTCCAAGTAGATGTAAGTATCAAGTTGTTAAGTAGGTCAAGCAATATTGTAATTTTTGGCACCTTTTTGCATGACAGACCTTTATTATTACAGAGAATTTTCCGCTATGACAAATATTACAGCATCGCCACTGACTACAATGGAAGATGATGTAACATTAAAACTCACAAAGCAACAGTCTGATTTTTCACTGCTTAGTAAAGGCAAACGTTCACATTTATCCCAGTTCTTCTACAGGGGGCACGTTTGTTCCGAACTTAGAGAAAAATGGGAACCACTGGCCTAGGTAATATGTCCATACCGAGGTTACGAAAATCTCATTGATTGAATATGAACATAGCTCACTAACGTACTGGGCTACTCGAAATCAAACTAAAAAAATAAATCTATTATCAAAGTAGGAAAGAAGGAACATAAGGAACGTTATAATACTTCTGGAAATACTAAGTGTAACTAGGTATGTGTATAGGTATATGTACTCCTGGATCGTCGGTGAGAGAGTTTGAAAACTTAAATACTTTTTTAGTGAGCTATGCAAAACAAAAATTAGTTTTCGCAGATTGACAACAAACAACTTATTTTTCCATTGAGGACTTTATAATTTTAATTCATTTTTGTTTTTGTTGTTTTAGAGACAAAAGATGCATATAAGCAAAGGATTTTTTACAAAATCATCGAGTACAAGGACTTGTTGGACTCTTCCGATATGACAGAAAAGGAATGGGTTACGATCGCCGAGGATATAATGGTACGCTATACATTCTAAACAAGTGAAATAACGAATGCATAGATAGTTTCGATATATCGAGGTGTTGTCTTATGTCATAATCAGTCAAAATACTGCTGAACATAAGCCTCCCTAATAGAATGCCACTTTTGTGGGCTGTCTGGGCTGTTTGTGTAATGCCACAGGCGGATTGGTGTAAATAATAGTATTAAAACGACTAAATTGCTTGAAAATGCTTCGTTATAAATGATCCTTTCAAAAGAGATGATTGTCAGCGGCGTTAGAAAAATTAATATATGAGGTCTACGAGTACTATTTTATTCCGGTGAGTAGAAACTCGAGCCGGACTAGGGAAAGAATCACGGTCAAGTGTGCTTTCCTGTAGTCTCTAGGTACTAGTTCTATTAACTTCAGGTCCTGCAGACTACGGGTTCCCACAAAGCACCACGGTGTAGTGTTTTAACGCTATAGGGAGAGACTTTCATCATCAGGTTATTTTTGTCGCCACTGCAGGAGCACAACCCTATCTCATCTGCCGGATACAGACGGAGGATTTGGCCTACATTCCCCGCGGTGGCCAGACGGGTTGGAGAGGCCTGTTTGATGTTTTATAATGTGGTCCCTTAGTCGCCTTGTACGACATCCACGGGTATTTCTAGGCTAAGGTCGATGGTCTAAGGTCTATCTATGGGCCAAGTTGTCTGTTAATAAATGATTTTATAATTATTAATTACTATTATTATTAATTACTATTCCAGAAATATTATGAAGAATACGACGGCTTCGTGGTTCTTCATGGCACCGATACTCTTTCATACACGGCTTCCGCTCTGTCATTCATGTTCGAAAATATCGGTAAAGCAGTGGTCCTTACCGGCTCCCAGGTAAGCCTTTATAGATACCTACGTTATAAAGTTGACCCTTTTTTATTTTAAACTAGCTGTTGCCCGCGACTTTGACAAATTATTATGTATTTCCTGTAGGAATGGGATGTTTTTTCGGGATAAAAACTATCCTGTGTCCTATTCCAGGACCTAACCTATCTGTGTGCCAAGTTTCATCACGATCTGTCCAGTAGTTGAAGCATGATTGAGTAACAAATATCCAAACATCCAAATATCCAAACTTTCGCATATTTAATATTAGTAGGATACATTGCAAACGCATTTCTTGTAAGAAGAACCATTGTAATAAATGTTTTTTAAATTATTACGTTGACAGTTTCATCAGAACGCTGATTGGAGCCATATTAACTGACCAAATTTGGACAAAATATAGAAATGATGTGTCTAACGACGATAGTCACTCAAACTGAACTCAACTGGAGAATTATATAAAAAAAAATACAGTATAATGTTTTTAGCAGTGTGCACGAGTGACCTACTAAAAAGCTATAACATTCAAATAAAAGATGATTTTTGCTAAAAAAAAAAGCAAATTAACGTACCTACTGGTGGCAAGGTCAAAGTGATGCTTTCCAGTATCTGTATATTGTTGTTTCTTATAACCTCTGCATATCATAGAGTCGTAAGAGACCTTGCGTGCTGCAGTTTATGGCAGGCATAGCTTTATCGTTTGCGATTTCCAAATATTATAGAACAAATATGTATAAAGTGTTTTAAAATTCATTCAGATACCAATATTCGAGCCGCGCAGCGATGGTGGAGACAATTTTGTGTCCTCACTTCTGATTGCTGGGGGACTGAACATCCCTGAAGTTACCGTCTTCTTTGGAAACAAACTTTATAGAGGTAACAGGTATGGACCATTTAGAATTGATAGCTTAGCTACTCTTGTTACTAAAATCAATCCAACAGTCTTTACATACATCCCGCCGCCATAGCGTTAGCATGTTTCCTCATTATGATTTTCTTGAAGACAAGCCTATAGTACTGTAAAATTCCGAAAAACACAAGTTGCGAGCCCGGCTTGACTCTCGACATCACTAGTCTTCGATTGTCCTCTATACCTGTCGTTTATTGGTACCTATTACTTTCAGAACTCAAAAGATATCCGCACACAATCTCTATGCGTTTGACTCTCCGAACTGCGTTCCGCTAGTCGAGGTCGGAATCGATTTTGAAGTTAATAAGAAGGCAATATTCAAGCCCAATACAATAAAAAAGTGTCATCTTCACGCTAAATTGACCAAGAATGTGGGATTACTGAGGATGTTTCCCAGTGTCAGCTCGGCTGTGTTTAAAGCTTTCTGCCAGCCGCCTATTGAAGGTAATCACGATCTAAGTTAAGATCCAGCAGTCGTGCCAAAAGAACCAACCATTGAAAAAGGTGGCCGGAACCGGTTCGATTGGTAGGACGAAGAGCCGGGTGTAGTGACGCTCATTATGCAAGGATTATGTCCAGCAGTGGGAGTAAAAAATGATGATGAAATTATCATTTACCCCGAGAAAGAACTATTAATTGATAAATAAGAGAGTGGGTACTCATAAAACTTTATGTGTAATTAAAATATTACAAACTGTGCCGTGACCAGGATGTGGTAGAAACATTTTGCCTTAAAATATAATTGTATGGTTTTGCATTTTATTTAAAGACCAATTAGTAAATAACTTTAAAATAAATTCAAAATAAATATTTCAGACATTTGTCTATATTTTTGTTAGTAGAATCGTATAAAACTATGTTAGTTGATTTTAAAATTACATTAAAAATGAAGTAAAAATTTAAAATTATTAAAATATCACATAATTTAAATTTAAAAATTGCAAAAAGATTATAATTAAAAATAAATTACGACTTATTTATGTGTAACCGAATCGAGTGCCAAAACATGGGGCAGTCGACTCCAAGTTTTATTTTAACTTTTAACACATTTGTCTACTCAGGTGTGGTCCTAGAAAGCTATGGATCTGGCAACATTCCGTCAAATCGTCAGGACATCTTTGATGAGATAGAGGCCGCTGTAAACAGAGGAGTCATATTTGTTAACATAACGCAGTGCAACAAAGGCTCTGTGTCGCCTCTCTATGAAAACGGTCGAGTGAGTAATTTAGATTAATCAAATATTTGAGCAATATATGATTTGACAATCTTTACTATGATTGATAACATGGAAAGAAAGGACAAAGAGGGATTCTGGCCTTCATATTCGTTTATTTATACTTTAACCTATTTCCTATGATAATTGTATTATAATTATTTTTGAGTCATTAATTTTTTCTATCGAGGTGGGAGGTTCTTTCTCATTGCATTTTTTTATTTTTTATTTTTTTATGTTAATAATTCTCTTTGGGGTCAGTTTTAATTTATTACTCGCTCCAAGTACTTTATAATATTTATATACATTTGCAATCCAATTGTTTAAATTTTGATTTGTTTTCCCAGTATTTGGAAAGTTATGGCGTGGTAATGGGATACGATATGACACCAGAAGCTGCTCTTACAAAATTGTCATACGTTCTCTCGAAGACAGAACTAACTTATAAGCAGAAAAAGGAGGTAAATCTGTTATTTGATAATTAAGGTTTGTTTAGGACAGATGAGACCTTTTAACTCGTTTTGTTTTTGTTGTGTTGTTATTTAATGTATCTATATGCTATTTTAGATGATGTCCACGAACATCCGAGGGGAATTGACAAATACGTTGCCCTTGTCCATAAACACAGAGGTTTGAATACAGTTTTATTTTATTTCTAATTCCGTATCCCTGCCCGTACTAAAGATTATTTAGGAATTTGACTAGAGATTGTTACCATATCACAGGCTAGTTTTTGCTGAAAGGAAACATCATGAGGGAAAAAAATCCTATAAATATTAGAGAAGATGTCCATATATTCGCATTGGGCCCGCTTGATGGGGAACCTCACGACCCAACAGTAGGAAAATAGGATCTAGATTTGATGAAATATTTGATTTGGAGAATTGTGTCCCATTATCTCTTACAACTTGCCACTTTATATTCAGGACCACACTCTAATTGACGCGTTAGCAGTGAGTCTGAATATCCAGTCTCCAAAGAAGCTGATAGAAGTTACTGAGAAGGTATTCAATGCGCTTCTACTCTATGCCATAGAGCTTGGTGATGATAATACCGTCAAGAAGATGCTGGGTTTGTACAATGTTTGTACACTTACACAATACAATATATATATACAAGAAATAAAAGAAACACAGTTAATATTTGCAGAAGTAGTTTAGGAAGTTATATCGCTGAATTTAGCATACATAACTGTATTATCTAGTTGATATAGAAAGTTACAAAGAGATTCAATACAAAGTTACAATCTAGATATCGTATCTATAAACTCCAGACTGAAATGGAAAATATTCTAATTTCTCCTAAAACGCATAATTGCGTGAATATAAACGACAAAGTTATCAGTTAGGAAGTTATTTTCACTATTTTGTAGTCAAATCAATTTTGCTTTTAGGTTGTTTTGAATATCTAATAATAAATTCCGTATTGTATGTTTGTTTATAAAACTTGTAGGTCTTCTCTGCACTGTTATTTTCCTTTGTAGGCTATCACTTTATTGTGTTTGCTTAGCAAAGGTTGACCCAGCATCATCAGTCTTAGTTACACCATTCTTGTTAATTAACGTAGCCAAAATTATTGATATAGTCACTTCATGGTCAATTTAATATTCTAGGCAAACATGGTCATTATTAATAGCTTGCTTTAGTTTGTTATTGCGTTCTTGATTATGATTCTCTGTGAATCTAATGATATTGTTTACAGTAATACTTTGCGTAGAATTTTAGTCTTACGTTATAATGTTAATCTTATATAAGAACTCCTCGCCTCAATCGGAGTTCATCTTCATTTCATAGACTCTAGGCGACCAGGCACTGTGTATGTGCTTTATGCGATTCTTCATGCTACGTACGTTCAAGTGTTAACTTGCATGTTGCGTAGCATGAAGAATCGCATAAAGCACATACACAGTGCCTGGTCGCCTAGAGGAGGTCTTAGTAACCGATATGAGGTTTTTCAAGATGAGGAGTGAATAGAGTACTTTAAATTCGGCAACGCATTGGTTAATCCCATGGTGAAGCAGGTGTATAGGGGCGGCGGTGATCACTTACTATCAGGTGAACCGTAGGTCCGATTAAGAATTGCTAATCCAATGTGCTGTGCACGCTTGGGTTTGAATCCCATCCTCGTCGCCAATGGTATGTTTATAGAAGCCGGGATCACAAATCAAACACGCGTTCAATGGTTGACGGTCACTTTATTACTGCCTGCCACAGTTATTCAGATCCACCCACATTCATATACATCAGTTATAAAATCTGTTGCTTCTGACGCATTTTGCAGATTAGTTATTTTGCAGCGGTAGCAAATACTTACATAATAGTGGCAACATTACAAAAATCAAATGATGCCTTATTAAAACTTGTAATATAAAAACGATACGAAAGTAATACTACAAAATATATAACAGTGTTGTACAAGTTACACGTCTTTCTAGTAACATATCTCATGAACTATATGAACCATCAGATTCTTGTTTTCTAGATATGGGAGCGGAAGTAAATGCACAGAACTCCGAAGGAAGGACTCCTCTCCATGAAGCTATCATGAGAGGAAACGTATCTATAGTGGAGTATTTACTGAAAAATGGTGCTAATGTTCATTTGAAGACAAGGTAACATGGTTTTGAAGTGTATTTAACATCTTTATTCTAATTAAGACTATGTCACTTACATGAGAAACAATATAGAAAAAACATATTTTTTTAGTTCGCACCGCACACACACAAAACATTTATTTTTATTTTACCCACTCATCTAACGCATTTCTTGTTAGATATCGTAATTGTCAAGTACATGTTGGGCAAGTTTACCTTTGAATGCGTTAAACGAGTCGATATTTTTTACGTGTGGCGTTAGGTTGTTATATAGTTGCGCTCCCTCGTTTGTAAACATTCTTTTGCCATAGTTGGTTCTTGTCTTCGGTAGTACGATGTAGCTCGCACGACGAGTTATGATGCGTCTTTTTGTGTGGTTTGATTTTACGAGTGAGATGCTGGTGTGTATGGTTTTGTTTAAAATTTTGCGAGTGAGTATGCATGTATGATATAAGTAAAGTTGTTTCGTAAAACTAACATAATAGTTTTTAAAAATGAAAGTGTATGGACTCTTGAGGACTTGATTTCAGTCACACAAATTAATGATGCTAGTAATAAATAAATAAAAATAGCCTTTATTCCCAAGCAATTTGATATAAAATGAAAACATATTATTAATTTACAGTTGAGAAAAATATAAAAAAAGATAATTCATTAATCATATCATAATTAAAAATATCAATAAATAGATTCTAATTTTTAATAAATGTCTTGGAGAGCCTTTTGGCCCTGACCTCCTTCAACTACTTCTTGCCACTCTTTCAAATAACATTCCATATCCTCCTTCCACTCTTTTTTATCCTTTGCTCTTTGCATCCATTCTTTTCCTATTGTCTTATTTATGTCAACTTCCCATCTAGTCTTGTAGTAGTGTACATGCTAGTAATGTAGTTTAATATTGTAGCTTAGTTAATATTGTAGGTGTTATTTATATGATTATCTGACATACACTTGTCCAATCTTTCACAGATTAGGCGAGTCACCCCTTCTGACAGCGATTCATCGTGGCGACCTCATTTTAATAAATTTGCTCATCAAGTGCGGAGGACACCTAGGATCGGTTGATAACAAGTCACTGGCAGAACTCCTGTCCTTAGCTGCCAGGAGTGGAAGCATCAAGAAATTAGAATCTCTGAAGATAGCAGGAGCTGATCTGAACGTAGCTGATGATCTTCAACATACTCCGTTGCACAAGGTAATAATGAAATTGTAGGTCCAGGGTATTTTTCAGCAGAGTTGTTGAAAAGTATCTGAGATTGACAACCTCAAGAAACATTTGGCGAGTCATGATATCATTTATTATCAAGTTTTTGGTGCTTCGTTGACCTCAATGTATTTGAAGACTAATTCCTATATGATAGAGTCTAAAAAGTAAAAATGTATACTCCGCGTGTCTGTACATTGAAGAGATTTGCAAAAAATATATGTGACCTCCTTAAGGATAAGTAACAGAACACATTATGTTCGTTTTATCTTTTTGTTTGTGCACGCATCACGTAAAAACTATTGAACCAATTCTGATGGAATTTTCAGGAAAACAAGACCTAATTCGGAGTAACATAATAGGCTTTATTTCATCGCAATCGACTTACTCAATCAAAAGTTATGGACATTTTTAGTTTTCAAATACATTAGTAGGTAAGGTTAGTATGCAATATATTGCAGATAATAGTATTTTAGTACTATTCAGTTTGAGATGAGTTTGGACTAAATTTGGAGCTGGTAGTGGGAATGGGAGTGGGAGTGGGCGTGGGCAAAAGAGAAAAAGGTTTGAAGGAAGGGTTGAGGGGAGGTTTACGGAGCGGGAGCAGGAGCAGTAGGGGGAAGAGACGGCGGAGGAGTGGGAATTAATACTTTGTAATTTTCAACTTTATTTAACTCTGTAGTTCACGCGAGCGGAGCCGCGGGCACAGCTAGTTTATAGTAATTATCTCTGATGATGAGAAATTGACAAACTGTAGATGAATTTGCGGCCAATTTTTATCAATCTATTAGTTACAAGATAATTTGGACATAAATAAAGTTCAAGTAGTTCATCGGTTGACTCTTTTTATTGCTTTATTGGTGTCAATGTTTTGATACGTCTGTGTGTGATACATACATAACATACATAATGCTCACGCCTTGGTACCAGAGGGGTAGGCAGAGACGATGTATCGCCACTTTGCGCAATCTAATGTCGCAAAGTGTGTGATACTAATATGCTAAACTGGAAGAAGTAAACAAGAAGCTACTGTACTGTGTTCTCAGGCCGTCCTTTGCAACAGTCCCGATGTGGTCAAGTATCTGATGGATCAAGGAGCAAGACACAACGAGAAAGACCTTCTCGGTCACACACCGATGGATTACGCAATAAAACTTGGCCACGAGAATATAGCAGCCATATTGAACAACTCCAAATAAAATGTTGCTTTTTTACTGTGTTATTACAAAAGTCCAACAATCCCCTTCGCACAACGATCTCTATGTACTACACGATGGAGCGTTCCAAATAATCGCTCTGTTACACGCAACTGCGGCGCCAGGAGCCGCAACTCGGTTACATTCACAATGAAACTTGTGCAGTTACGACGCAGAACATATAATTATTACTAAATATTGACACTACGGGTAATAGTGTCAATATTTAGCAAATAATTTAATGTTCTGCGTCGTAACTGCACAAGTTTCAAAGTGAATGTGAACGAGTTGCGGCTCCAGGAGCCGCAGTTGGGTGGAACAGAGCGATTGTTTGGAACGCTCCATCTAGTAGTAGGTACATAGAGATCGTTGCCTTCGCAGGGGATTATTGGAATAAGCCCATTCTCACATTACGATCTGACAATTTAGAGGTATTAGTTGAAATAGGATCTTAGTTGGACTGAGAATTAATTTAGATTTATTTATTACAGCCGGAATTTTATTGGATTTAAATACATTGTTATAATATACAGTTGTTTGAATTTTAACTGTTAAATGTGTGGTAACAGAGAAATATATACTTATAATTAAACTATAAATTGCGTGTCTGTCTATAAACATTAAAAGGGGATGAAAGATAAGTGATGGATAAAGCATTGACATATTTTTTGTCTGTTTGTCCGTTTGTTTGTACGTGTATCACGTAAACAATACTGATCCAATTCTGATGTAGTTTTTGACAATCGGCCGTGTTGTGACAGGTGAGGGTACATTACGTACCTAAAACAAAAAGCACAAAGCGTACGGAGCGTATAAATAGGAATATTACTCAGAATCCTAATCAGAAATTCCACTCCACAATGATAATTCCATACAAACTCAAAGATTTTTTATTTTTCATTACTTTGGCACAAACTTCATACATACATAATGCTCACGCATTGGTCCCAGAAGGGTAGGCAGAGACGATGGATCGCTACTTTGCGCGATCCTGACACACCTCACTAGCCTCACTCATATTCATCAACCTTTTCATGCACCTCCTTTTATTCTTCTCACTGCGGACCCCAGCCTTTCTGAGGACGTTACTACTTCATACATGAGGACTGAAATATCCATCGAACCCCTAGGAGAGTACCTCAAGGGTGTCTTGAGTACGGAATGTATATGTAAATCTTCAGCGGGTTAAGAATCTCGTTTATTCCAAATCGTTTGACACGAAAGTTTTAAAAGTTCTAACTTCATATAAAATTATAATTAATTGTATTTGTTTATTTTGCCATAAATGCCCCCCCCCCCCAGAATTTTCCGCTATGACAAATATTACAACATCGCCACTGACTACAATGGAAGATGATGTAACATTAAAACTCACAAAGCAACAGTCTGATTTTTCACCGCTTAGTAAAGGCAAACGTTCACATTTATCCCAGTTCTTCTACAGGGGGCACGTTTGTTCCGAACTTAGAGAAAAATGGGAACCACTGGCCTAGGTAATATGTCCATTCTCATTGATTGAATATGAACATAGCTCCTTGCCGTGTGGTTTCCGGTAGAGTAGAATAGGACCACTCCAACTCTTCCCGTGGATGTCGTACAAGGCGACTGAGGGAATACATTATAAAACATCAATCAGGCCTCCCCAATCCGTCTGGCCAGCGCGGGGAGTGTAGGCCAAATCCTCCGTCTGTCTCCGGCAGATGAGAGAGGGTTGTGCTCCTGCAGTGGAGATAAAAATAACCTGATGATGATTTTGCCATAAATTACATGTCATATGGATATCATAGGTGGAACATTATTATTTAGTGGTGTCAATGTAAATTTACCCAAAGGGTGTAGCAAGTTAGGTAACGACTTTATAGGTCAAACAGACACGTGGCCCCAATCCAAAAAGAATTTCTGGATTTGGCCCATCTATTGGCATTATGACATTGACTTCTAACAACAATCTCTATGTACTACTAGATGGAGCGTTCCAAACAATCGCTCTGTTCCACGCAAGTAGCCACAACTCTTTCACATTCAAAATGAAACTTGTGCAGTTACTACGCAGAACATTTAATTATTACTAAATATTGACACTACGGTTAAATAATGTGAATATTTAGTAAATAATTAAATATTATGAGTAGTAACTGCACAATTTTCAAAGTGAATGTGAAAGAGTTGTGGCTACTTGCGTGGAACAGAGCGATTGTTTGGAACGCTCCATCTAGTAGTATATAGAGATCGTTGACTTCTAACGATAATTTTGAGAGAATGACAAAATGCTGGAAAGCTGGTTGTCTAGAACTGTATAACAATTAATAGTTTCTTCATACATTGAAGAATAAAATGAGGACTATTTTCGTGTTATTTAGGGCAGTCTTTTAATTTGTTTC
This sequence comes from Esperia sulphurella, assembly GCA_947086405.1. Classification (NCBI taxonomy): domain Eukaryota; kingdom Metazoa; phylum Arthropoda; class Insecta; order Lepidoptera; family Oecophoridae; genus Esperia; species Esperia sulphurella. The sequence continues at coordinate 3,612,565 of OX352274.1, read as the reverse complement.
AGTTGTATATTTCTACACTGCATTGTATACGGAACTTAAGTTTAAATTAATCGGTATTAACTAAATCCAGCAAATTTTCCTAATAACATCGGGATATGCTCCTTTCGCAAAGCGCAAGGGGAGTAGCTCGTGCAGTCTCGTCCTTTCCTTCCAGATAGCATCGCGTCTTCGATAGCGGTCGAGTTGACAATCGCAGCAATTAGACTGTTGCTGGAAGTAAAATGTTATTATTAGTTTCATGCTTTTGTTGTTGTTTTGCTGGATATGAGGTTATTCCATAGAAGTCGTATCAAGATAGAACGGTTATTGCATTTGTTTACTTCAGTTCCGCGTTTGCCTATTTTCAAATACTTCGCGCCCCTCAGTGCGCACCCTTTATGCCTCGCGGTCACGTTTCTAGTGATAAAGTTATGAAGTTCGAAACCGGGCAATATGGCATTTATGCAGAGTTTTTGTCGATATTTACCCGACTTTGACTCAGTGCGAAACGAGTAAGCGTTTGATAGTTTCTGCAATATATTGCAATTTGTTGGCCTACTTCACCTTTTTATCTTTACATGATTTCAGTGGGTTATTAATTAAATAATCATAACTATAAGCCTAACTAAGGTCACCTAGCAAGGAGTGAAGCCGCATCTCCTGAGCGTATTTTTTCGAAACATTACACAAAAACATTTGCTTTCATACACAAGCTGATTTGTCTTGTGTAGACGTCAAAATGAGCTTTGACAAGGAAGACCTAGCTGTCATATCTTGGACAAAACCCCAAGTTAGATCATGCAGCGAATGCGATCTTGCACCATCTAAAAAACTTGCTAGGGCTGTAGCTTATATTGTTTACCTCATAAATTGTTTCCATGTTTTTATGGGGTCAGTCTTGATGGTATTCTGGGCGGTCCAGCAAGCGATCCTCAGTGCGCAGCCCCGGAGTGCCCGGTTGTCAGACAGCATTTGGCTCGCGAAGTCGAGCGCAGCATCAGTACTGAACTCCGTGCTCTCTAGTACTGGAAAATGAACAAGGTCATCAACATCGTGATCATATCAGCTCTTAGATGTCCACTGCTGGACTGCCCTGCACTGCCTTTCGTACTGAACGCCACCACCACCCGGTCCTCCGCCTTCCGCTTTTGTGATGTCTCGTTGCGTATCGGTCTTCCAGGTAAAGTCACAGAACTTAAAACATTGCGAATTATTATTCATTATCATAAGGTTATTTTTGTCTCCACTGCAGGAGCACAACCCTCTCTCATCTGCCGGAGACAGACGGAGGATTTGGCCTACACTCCCCGCGCTGGCCAGATTGGTTGGGGAGGCCTCATTGATGTTATATAATGTATTAATTATTATTATTAATTTATATTATTATATTGAATTATTATTAACTAACATTAAAGAACGTATTCATACCAATTTTTGCCAACTTTTGACCTGCTCTGTCCCTGTGACCACCTATTGTATATGAGGTGTATAGTTTTCATCATCAGCCTGTAAGAGTCCACTGCTGGAAATAGGTCTCTCCCAAAGCGCGCCAGGTGTATGGTTTTAAGGGTATATATGTCAAGACCTAAGACTCCTCTCTTGTATTCAAGTAGTACGTTACATATTTAACTGGACGGTAAAAAAATTACGCGCCAGTATCTCATTGGTTTCGCAAAAATAAAAAACTACGTGACGAAGACCTACCCAGGAGGGGGCTCCTGTGACCAAGCGTCGTTCCCGATTTTTAACACAGTTTTCAAATTGTCGAATTAATTAGGTATATACATACTCAAACAAATTGATTAGAAACTTATTGTAAATAGTTTGGTATAAATTCGCACTGGCCATGAATTTGAAATATATTTTTTACCAGAAACGTCGGCTATGGTGTTCCAATTTCCAATTACAGCAAAAATGACAGTCGTATAACAAAGTAATGGGAATAAATTAAACTTTTCGGGTTACAAAATAAAATTTTCAGTGTCCATAGTTATGAATACATTCATCGAACAGAACTGAGATAAATATCTAACCGTAAGTACCTATTTTTGTGTAAGGACATGATGGCGTATATAATTAGTTTGTACTGAGATTCTGAACGATTGCCTCGGGAATATCTATCGACTATAGTAATGTAGGCTTATCACGGTATTATAAAACGACGTATACATGGAGCTTCCTATTAAGTAACCTAATTTGACCGTGTATTGATGACAACTAGACTACGTTATATCTCTAGTGTTCACAATTATTGTCTGGATCTCAGTCTAGACGTTGGAAGGGCACAAAAATGATCTGGGTGGGCATTTTCAAGGGCGCATTATAGAAGCTCGCAGCGGGCGCATAAAAGGCTAGTTACGGCACTGATATAGGTACTCAAATACAAAAAAAAAATTACGTATACATATCTTGATTTATTTCTGTAGTTCTCCTTTCAACTTGATTGTTTTTGTCCTTTTCGTCCTTCTAAGGAAGGCATCAGAATGTTTATACTACTTACGCTAGTGGCACCATCTGAGTTGAGCTTTCAGTTTCATCTCCCTTTCAAGTACCATTGTTTTCTAAATAAAGTGCATTTTGTCAAACAGTGAATTTGTACATTAGTGTCAGCCAATTATTTAAAATTTCCTGAAACTGGACCAGTGGAGTGAATATTCTGTTGAACTCAACAGGTCATGGAGCAATTGTACCTGCTAGAGATATTCATAGACAAAGTGACGGTTTTCGCAAATGACGAAGCAGACTCTGGTGCGGATAAGAAACTAATCGTCAAAGGAAAATTTGGACCTAAAGTACAGTTCATTTTCAAGGAGGGCCAACTAGCCCCCGCCGATCAAGAAGATGAAATCGTCGAATGCGATGAACAGGGTCACAGGAAGTGGTCGAGGACCCTCAGAGTCGGTAAATCTTATTTGTTTCCCTCGTACCCAGACACCATTCTCCAGATACTCAGCAAGTTCCCACTGGAAATTGAAGTTTGGAACGACGACGAAACCGAGGTCAATATTTTTGTTGGCATTGGAACTATGATTTGGGACACAGAATTTTATGTTTATTTGAAGGAAAGCGATAATAACTGCAAGGTGTATGAACCCCTGGCTATCAAGCAAGTCTTACCAATAATGGCAGAATGTTGTTGCAAACAGGCCGGTGAGGTTGCATTTATTCTCCGACTAAGTGCACTGGGTGACTCCATCGTTACAGAATTTCAGCAGCTAATGTCGGACCCAGAACAGTTTTGCTTCAGAACAAACAAAGCCCCAAGCATGTTCCAATGTAAAAGAGTAGAAGGCGATGATCCCAATTTCACTATGGTGGGCAGCATATATGAGACCACTACATTAGAAGATCCAGACGTACTCGCAAATGCAAACAAGAAGATAGAAATATGTACAGAGCTTGAAAGCTGCGGCTTTGGACAAAAAGGTATAGACGAGAGATGCCATCATGAGGCCCCAGGAAAGCCAAAGAAAACTTATACTGTTGATAAGATCAGAATGGGTGACATTACAGGACCTTGCGGAAACACAAATTGTCAACTCGCGCATAGAGTAAAGAACTATATTAGAAATCTAGAGGCCTACAAGAAAGATACTTTCGGTAAACCTCCTAGTACGAAAGAAGGAACACGTAAAGTTTGTGGCGCTTGTTCTTGTAAAAATGAACGTTGGCATCGCGATGCATGTATAGAAGACATGAAAGACGGAAAGATAAAACCAAAACCTGTATGTAAGGAGTGCGGTGGTATCGCTCAAAGTGGGGAAACTTGCGAAGATAAAACAAATAAATTTTACGGAACTGGAGTTACACCAAAACAAAGTAACGATTCACCAAAACAAAGGACAGATCCGCCAAAACAGAGTGACGTAAATTATTTGATCAGCACAAGAAGACTTTCACCAGATTCTATGAGGTCCATGTTTGGTAGGGATTTTGTTGTAAATAACTTAACGACTAAGTACTGTGAAACGGGACAAATTCAGGCAAATATAAGTCTAGCTGCTACAACGGGTTGCTGCTGCGGTAGGCCGGAAATGACCTCAATAAACACGCAACTAAAGAGTATCAACAGTGCCCCCAATATCAAAACTGAGAATAAAGCTTCCAGCCGCAGCTTTGGGTTCACCAATGCATGGGTTTACAACGTAGATGTCAAGGAAACTTCAACGAAACAAATAAACAATTTCTGTACTGATATTCCTGATGACAAGGATTGTAGATGCAACCCTCCTAAACCAACGCCGGCATGCAAGACGTTTGATTGTGATTGCATTAGCGAAACTCTTAACATAGCGGCGAGAAAAGCACATAAGCCGTACTGTCCTTCATATAAGCATAAACCTAACTGTCCAGTTACGATGCAAGATGAAGAGGAGAAGAACGAATTTGAGGAAGATGAGGCTGAACCGCTTCCTTATGGCTTACCCCCGATACAACTCGGCCCATGTCCTGTGTTAGGTAGACCTTGCACTGTGCCAGATGGCTTCGCTAGGATGTACAAGACTGCTGCATTGCCCGCGCAGCTACCCAGCTATAGTGACGCTGGTAAAGTCTGCTGTTCAAAAGAGTATGAAAGGATAAAGAAGGCAATACGAGAATATATGAAGTATCAGAAAGACAATGATTTCAAATGCGTTAATAAGTATAATGTGGACACCGAGAAGAGATGTTGTGACAAAGAGCAGGTACTACTATCGCTTATGGGTAAAGGGTGTTGTGGTTCTCACAAAATAGCTATACAGGAGCAATACAAAGATCAACAGAAAAAGTGAAATCTTAGCACTACATTGATAAATTTTATTTTGTAACCCACAAAGTAACCAACATCTTATTAAAATAATACAACGAAGTAATAGTGTTTAATTGCTTCTTATACATATACCTAATTCATTTTTTTCAATTCCTAATCAGAATACTTTAGCAGAATCGTTCATTGCATGCAAATACAAATTAGTCTATGCCTTTTTCTAGTAGCTTGGTCATTAGACTCGAGCGTCAGAGCTCGTGGGTTCGATTCCCAACACGGACAGTAATCTTTGTACAACTGTACAAGTTGATCCCGGTCTGGATGTTATATTTGTGAATAGTTCTATCCTTGTATAATTCCCATCGTAACTTAGTTTGGGAATAGACGTGTGAAGAGACGGGAAGTGTGATAATATAAATATGAAATGTAGAGGGTCGACACACCGTCGAATACTACTGGTAAGAAGGGGGTATAGACAATTTGTATTTCTAGCATTGGTAGTACGTATATAAAAGAGTTATGGCCTGCTATAATACAACAAGAGTGCTGACATAGCTCTAAATTCATGGCTAACAACTCGGCTTACATATTTTACTAAGACAAATTGAATGATTGTCTCAGAATTTTGAACAAAGGCGTCATTATGGCAGAGAATGATGACGATAAGGAGGACAAGAAACAACAGAAAAAGAAGAGTACATCCAAATACAACTACACGTTCGGAGACATACATCCAGGTAGGTAAAATAGCAGAGAAACCTATAGTATAGTAATGGAAATATTGGTTGATATGCCTGGCTAGGTAGATATGGATAGCCTTCAAGAAACGTATCAAATCATTATAATCCGTTTGAGGATACCAATTTAGATTATCGGTATTCGAGAGCTGGAAGAATTATCCTGTGGTTTTCAGCTTAGAATAGGGCTACACCTAGACTTCCCGTGGGTGTCTCTCAAGGCTACTAAGGGAGGGACGAGGATCAGAGTTCTCCTGTTTATATGAAGATTATTACTGCAATCATCAAGCGTGGTGATTATGGCAAATCCCACAATGGACACCTCACCAAAAGTGGCATTCTATTGGGGAGGCTTGTGTTCAGCAGTGGACGTGTTTCAACTGATGATTAGCTGGAAGAATTTCTTTACAGATGACTAGACTACAGGGAGTCAAATAAATGTTTTTTTTTATTCTTCTAAAAATTTAACCAGATGTTTGTTAAATAGCGAATTTGAAAACCTTATCTTGTCCTTCCAAAAGTTTTGAACGTGACGCAAACGCACTCCCACTTAGCTGTATAACCCGAAGCCTTGAATTATTCTGTAAAAACAATTTTTTCAGTTTTTTTTTTATAAAAATCGACGTTGTTACTTGCGAAATTCATCAAAGGCTGATCTTAAATTAAATTTTAGGTGTGACAATCGGTCACAAACAATGCAACCCTTTCCAAAATATGGGCTACCCTGTGCCGGGGAGCATGGGGTGGTTATGGAATACAAGCAGCATTCCTGGACAAAAGGTAGGTATATTAATATTTATTAGGAAATAGAAGTATCTAGGGTACGTTTTTAGGACCTACAGTGGTGACTTATGGGAATGAGTAGCGATCTCTGACGATTAACGTTCCAAGGGTGCGATGAAGATGGAGGAAACTTCAAACCATATAGAATATCTAATATAAAACTTCCAATTGCAGTGCTGCTGTATGTAACTGTTACAATGATCTGACCACAGACATTCTATCAAGAACGGTTATAGCCATTTGTTTACTGCAGTACCGCGCGTGCCGATTTTCGTACACAGCGCGCCCCTCCTATCACCCTTTATGCCTTGAGGTCACGTTTCTAGTGTGCAGATACGTTTACATTTTTTTTGTCGATGTTAGGCGGTCGGACGTAACTAATTTCGTTAGAAGATAAAAACTTCTTTCTACGTAACTAGTTTCGTAGCAAGAAAACTAATTCTTCACACGTCACTGGTTACGTAGCACGGGTTTCGTACACGGCCGAAGGGGTTTACCAGACCTTGACTCGGCGTGAAACGAGTAAGCGTTTGATAGTTTCTGCAATATTGCAAATTTGCAACATTTGTCGCGCATACTTCACCATTCTATCTTGATAGGATTTCTATGGCTCCGACGGTCCTTGTAACTCGGTCCTCCACTGTATAAATCATGCAGTAACTATTGTATACTGTAAAGTAACGCATATAACAAGGGTGTAAGGGAGCGTAAAGACATTCGGTGCTCCAAATGCCAACCTCACCTGAACATGGCGACCGACAATGGAGGTATATAACCATTCAACCATTCAGTTGCCCCCAGTTTTCGGAAGTGGCTGGATGCGCGGGGCGGTGGATCGGGTGTGGTGGCGTTCACTGGGGAAGGCCTATCTCCAGCAGTGAACGTCTAAGGGCTGATACGATGATGATACGATGTAACTCATACTTCAGCAAAGGCGGGGCTGGTCACCAGGACTTATCGGCAAGAGCGTAGCGAAGTTGATGACGTTCAAATGTGGCCGCGGTGGGCCGGATAAGGATAAAAAAAAGAAGGGCAAGCGGCGTAACAGGCCAGGGCAGGACCAGGGCGGGGGGGACTCCGAGCCCGACGAGCCCTTGGTACCGAAACCAACGCTTAAGGTCCAGAGGAAGGGAGACGTGTTTACCATACAGGTAATTTTTTTTTATTATAAACGGTATATTTTAGTTTTCTGAAAGTCTTTGAAGGATTTCATTTGAAATAAGTAGATTCGACTCATAGTTTACCGACACAGCCTGAATAAAGTAAGCTGAAGTGGCAGTGGGCAGTCTCAATGTTAAGTGCTTGTCTAATGTAACCCTGTATTTGTTGTTCGTCAGTCTGTTTGTCCGTCAAGATCTATCCTATGTCCTATTCCAGGACCTAACCTATATGTGTGCCAAGTATCATCCCGATCCGTCCAGTGATTGAAGCGTGATTAAGTAACAAACATCCAAACTTTGGCATTTATAATATTAGTGGGATGGCGAGATTGAACAACAATTGAAATTGAAAAACATCCACACTTTCGCATTTATAATATAGTTCGATCAACTTTCATTGCATTTCAACTTGCATTTTCAGGTAAACCCACTGAAAGACCTGACAGAGCTTTTACCGAACGAGGACCCCTACATCGACTGTGACCCTATGGTCTTCAAAATTATCAAGAAACGAAGTCCAGAGGAGCAGGCCAAGGTTGAAGCTCGCAAAATGGTCAAGCTGAAGAAGCAGCGAGACACTGAAATCCGGAAGGCTCTAGCTGATGCCGTCGAAGATATATGCAAATGTGCGTATATGGATGTCTATTGCAACGACTTGACCGCTATAGATAGAGTTATAGACAGCTGTCCAGCGTTCAAAGACCCCGATTGCATCTGCCAAGAAGAATCTCTTAGTTCTTTATCAAGTAATGCTACTTGGGACATCGAATACACCCCGCCGTTCGGCTGCTTCGACCTGTCTCCAAGGAAGCGAAAGACTTATATCCACGTGGAAACTCAGTACATTCCAGCTGATGCAGGAATAGTGGAACCGCCGAAGGTTAAATGTAGGAAGTCGTGTGTATCTTTGAGACCGAGACATAAGGTTTCGAGGAAAAGTTGTTGTGGCGCCCCTTGTATGTGAAATCATTTTTGATGGTGAAAATTTACGTATTACGTAGTTAGTAATTTACGCATGATTGTTACAATATTGACAGAATACAATTATATTCCAAAGTATTAAAACTGACTTGAATTTTTATTTACGAACTAGCTGCGCCCGCAGCTCCGCTCGCGTGGACTACACAATTATTTACCGACTCCGACCCTACGCCCTCCCACTTAAATAAGGGTCCTGGGTCAAATACATTACAAGTATGATATGGGAATTGGTATCTACCCATCTGACATCTAGGACTGTTCCAAAATAATTTAATAGATTTAAATAACTTTTTCCATGCTTCCCGCTTGCCGTGTGGTTCTCGGCTTCGAATAAGGCCACTCCCAATCATCCCGTGGGTGTCGTCAAGGCGACTGCACCAGGGAGCAGCGTTCTCCTGTGTATATTAAGATCATTATCACGATCACGAATCCGCCTACCAGTCGTGGTGATTATGGCAAATCCCCCAATGGACAGCCGACCAAAAGTGGAATTATATTGGGGAGTAAGTTATGTTACAACGAAATCGCCTCTGCCTTACGTGTGTGTAAGCTGTACAAATAGATGACAACATTTAACACATTATGATATAAACTGCATAAACATTAAAAAATAATTTAATTTGACACGTGTTGACATGTCATTAGTGAACATATTTGCCTGTACTCAACGATCTCTATGTACTACTAGACGGAGCGTTCCAAACAATCGCTCTATTCGACGCAAGTAGCCACAAATCTTTCACATTCACTTTGAAACTTGTGCAGTTACTACTCAGAACATTTAATTATTTACTAAATATTGACATTATTTAACTGTATCGTCAATATTTAGTAATAATTAAATGTTCTGCGTAGTAACTGCACAAGTTTCATTGTGAATGTGAAAGAGTTGTGCCTACTTGCTTGGAACAGCGATTGTTTGGTACGCTCCATCTAGTAGTAAATAGAGATAGTTGCCTGTACTCTAACTTATTGTTGACTTCACGTGATTTACCTATACGTATCTTAATTAAAATACCTGCCAAAATGAATAAAAATAAAATATTAGTGTACCAAAGGGTTCTTTAGTAAAAAAATTAACCCTTTCCCCTTATATTTACAAATAAACAGATAACTTACACCTAGAATATCTTTGCTGAGGATTGTGGAAGGCGTAACTCTTCGCGAGGAGTGGGATCAGCACAGTAGTTCCAAGCACGACGGCGCCTCCTAGTGCCAGCGATGCGGGGTTTATGTTTATTGTTGGGAGGCCCTGAAGGAAGTTAAAGATAGCATTAATTAAGATTTCCATGTGGTTTCCGGTAGAGTAGAATAGGACCACTCCAACTCTTCCCGTGGATGTCCTACAAGGCGACTAAGGGAATACATTATAAAACATCAATCAGGCCTCTCCAACCCGTCTGGCCAGCGCGGGGAGTGTAGGCCAAATCCTCCGTCTGTCTTCGGCAGATGAGAGAGGGTTGTGCTCCTGCAGTGGAGACAAAAATAACTTGATGATAATGATGATGAAGATTTCAAACCTGCAGAAGTAAACTTAGTACATTTAATTTTTAGAAACCAAAGGATAACATCGTGAAAACTTGGTAGGTACTGTAGAAATTAAATTATAAGGCGCGACTGTAATCTGTGATAAGGTCACACACTAACACACAACACCCTAACCAGTGATTACACTGATTGCTAATTATTACACACAAAAAATATAATAATAAATATGTCAGACATTCACACCAATTATCCAGTCCCAAACTAGGCAGAGCCTGTGGTATGGTTACTAGATAACGGTTAGACATACTTAAATAAATATATAAACATCCAAGACTAGGGTACAAACATTCACATTCATCTTACGAACATTTGCCCCTAGCGGGATTCGAACCCGCAACCTCCGGCGTGGCAGTCCGACAGCTACCCGTTCCGCCACGGAGGTCGTAATTATCACAGTTATGAGATTACTAATCAATCACTCAGTTTTTGAGGTCCTTCCACACCAATCTGGAAATTTGTATTTTCTGTGACTTGTGTGCAGTAATCATTCATTCATTCATTCATTATAATATATTCTTTATTGTACAAATTTTACAAAGCGTAGTGTGGGACGCCCCCTGGCTAGATGGAGCGACGATCTGCGTAAGGCGGCTGGCAGTGACTGGATGAGAAGAACCGAAGATCGTGTTCAGTGGCGCACCTTGGGAGAGGCCTATGTCCAACAGTGGACTCTTTCAGGCTGATGATGATGATGATGATGTACAAATTTTAAAACTAAAAACAGTTACAAATTTTGTGTACAAAGGCGAGCTTATCTCTCAAAGAGATCTCTTCCAGCCAACCTTACAGAGTGTGAGGCAAGGAACTAAGAGCATTCATTCATCTGCACTGACAGATATCTGTACCCCGTTTAGAAAGGCTCTAAAAGCAATAGATTACTGTTATATACAGGGTTACAGGAAAAGTCGTGCTAGATCCCTTAAGGGTGTGGAGCACCCATCATTTCTGACTTATTTCACTATGAAACACCCTACCCTAAACTTAACCCTTTTCGAGATATTCGACTTTTAATTTTTTTATTGAAAATTGCTGATTTTTAGGCTACTACATTTATTTTTGTTTATTTTGTGTATCTTATTATTATTATTATTGCATTTTTACATGTGTAGTAAGATGCTTTAGGACGTCAATCATTAAAATAGTGCACAAGTTATTTGAATAGACCGTAGTAGACAAGTGAAAGAAAAGAAATAAAAAACATATTAGAAAGTTTATTTTTCTCTAAGGGATATCTAAAAAAAATATTATGGTAATTGTTCGGCAGATGTTTTTTAAAATATCTACGGTTCATCAGCTATCTAACGAGGTATAATAATGTAGGGTTTTATTCAAATGCATTCAAAAAAATTTAGTTTCATAGGCGACAGTGGAGAAGGAAATGTATACTTAGCCCTAAAAAGTAAAATAAAACAATAGGTAAGCATGAAATGCCATTTATTAAAGGTTTTCTCACAACTTTTTCTTTTTCTACAGTTCATGTTCAACATGGCCGCCTCTATTTCTAATACATTGTCGCATCCTTCTACGGAGACCGGTCTTCACTACGCCAGTGGTCAATGTGGTCCTCATTTTATTTGCTGCATCCACAATCCTTTCTCTTAAGTCTTCCACAGACGAAACTGGATTCGGCTCGCTGTACACGAGACTTTTCATGCAGCCCCACACATGAAAATCCATGGGGGTTAGGTCCGGACTTCTTGCTGGCCATGGCAATGGCCCACCTCGTCCAATCCATTTGTTTGGATAATTTGTGTCCAGCCAGTCTCTGACACTTCTCCTGAAATGGGCAGGGCAGCCATCGTGTTGGAACCACATGTCCCTGATCAGGTTGAGTGGCAGATCATCCAGCAAATCACTCAAGTCTGCTCTCAGGAAATTTTCGTAGCTTTCCCCGTTTAGATTATCCGGGAGAAAGTAAGGTCCAATCAAATGATTGGAGATAATGCCCATCCACACATTCACGCTGAATCTTCGTTGGGACCCCTTCACTCTTTTCTTATTGGGATTCCTTAGTTCTTTTAGGGCCCAGTAATGGGCGTTGTGATAGTTAGTTATGCCATCTTTATCAAATTTGGACTCATCCGTCCACAAGATATTTCTTAAAAAATCTGGGTCTTCTACATCAGCATTTAGCATAAATCTGCAAAAGTCCAATCTTCTCGCGGGGTCCCCTTCTTCAATAACGTGTACTGGCGTGTAATGGTACGGGTATAGGCCAGCAGTATGCACTGTAAACCACACTCTCCATTGCGAAAGCCCCAGATCACGGGCAACAATATTAGTGGAAGTAGTCGGATCCGCTCGAAAGCGTTGCACTATCTCATTGTCCTGTAGTGCGATTCTGTAAAAAGTTACTTTACAACTCGACTTCTAAATTGCTTAGTAATTCAAATTCGTATCCCGTAAAGTTTACGGTCGTTCGATTTCTATACCAGCGCCACACTTTCGGGCGCGACGGCGGGTTGTAACTACAGTTAAATGGACATGTTGACGTTTGTTTGTATGAGATGACGTTTAGAATCGTATCCTGTAGCAACATTACGCACGTCGTTCAATTCGAAACTCGTGCCTGCATTCGACGAAGTTTTAGTACTTTGTGCGTGAAAATTTGCACGAATATTGTGGAATTGCTGTAGAGAAATTCTGTAAAGCTTAACTTAGCAACCATAATCTAAATCCGCCGTGAGATTTCACATTTTCATTAATTAAAGTTCACAGTCGTTCGATTTCTATGCTAGCGCTACACTTTCGAGTGCGACGTCGTGTTGTAACTACTGTTAGTGGACATGTCGACTTTTGTTTGTATGAGATAAGTTTAGAATGGTATTTTATAGCAACATTACGAACGCTATTTATATCCACGACTCGTACTTGTATTCGACTCGCAAAAAGTTACTATTTTGTGCGTGAAAACTTGATCGAATGTTGTGGAACTGGAAAATAAAAGTTATTCTATCGCAGAATAGTGGTTACTTGTATTTAGTGACGTATTTTAAAGATGGCTCGTTCATTTCAATTCATAAGTTCAGTAGAAGAAGCTCACTATTATGATATCCAGCATCAATCTAATATTATACGTAAAATCAGCGAAAACGACTATGTGGAGGTTTATAGATTGTCAGAAGAATTAATTAATCAATTTGGACCTAATAAGAACAAAGGTACGTTTTTATAGCTTTCTTAATTATTATGCGACTTACCAAAGATAATATATACTATATTTCATTCCAGATTAATAGTCCTATGAAAACCAACGCTATTTACGTCTCGGTAACATATACATGAAAGGGTCACCAGCAGCAAAAACAGGTTTGTATTACCATGTAAACTTTGCAGTCCACTTAGGAACACCATCTATTGTGTATTTTGTTTTCGAGACGCAAATGCGTTTGTTTTCATAGGACTATTAATCTGGAATGAAATATAGAGTATACTAGAGTAAGATAAGCAATCCCCGAACAAAAAGTGTAAATCTAAAATTGGTAGCATAAACTTAGATGGCGCATTTGCTATCCAATTCTAAAAGTATTATCTAAAATCCGCACGGCGCTGGTGTTTATAGTGCACTGTTTCTAGTTGTGGCGAAGGTAAAAAGTGGTAACACTACCCGTCGCTAGATGTCATTACATGTAATCACCTAATGAGTTCATGAACGTGTTACGTAACAGATGGCGCTAATACGAAACTAGTTACAATCTGTCGCAACTTTCATAGTAACAACAGTTATATGAAACGAACTAATGGCAGTTATACCTGTCTTGCTTTAACATAGATAATTCTCATTCACACCCCTAGCCGCCATGCCCGCCATGTTTCTTATTGCATTGTTGTTCTTTGAATTTCTTTTTAACCGACTTCAAAAAAGGAGGAAGTTCTCAGCTCGACAGTATGTTTTTTTAGTATGTTACGCGATTACTTCGCCAATTCTGAATGGATTTTGATGTTTCTTTTTTTGTTTGGTAGGTTATACTTCAGCGGTGTTCCCATATAAATTTTATCGAAATGGAGGAAATGGGCTGGCGGGATTTTATCTCAAATAACCAAATGTATTTTTTTCAGTACTTTCTGATCCTATTTCTTTCAAATCCGAACCATAAATTCCTTTAATGAGTCATTAATATTACATGTAGGTATATACATCTCTGTGTTATGGAAACAAAGTACCTAAGGAAAGGACAATTCAATATAACATCCAGACTCGAACCAACTTGTACAAATTATATAAAGTTCCCTGCCCCCAGTGAGAATCACGAGTCCTGACTCACTCACTCTAGTACATAAATATTATCTTTACTACAACGATCTCTATGTACTACTAGATGGAGCGTTCCAAACAATCGCTCTGTTCCACGCAAGTAGCCACAACTTTTTCACATTCACAATGAAACTTGTGCAGTTGCTACGCAGAACATTTAATTATTTACTAAATATTGACATAATTTAACCGTAGAGTCAATATTTAGTAATAATTAAATGTCTGCGTAGTAACTGCACTAGTTTCATTGTGAATGTAAAAGAGTTGTGGCTACTTGCGTGGAACAGAGCGATTGTTTGGAACGCTCCATCTAGTAGTACCTACATAGAGATCGTTGCTTTATTATGACCTGTAAACTTGTTTTTCTTATCTTCTAGGTAACTAAAATTGGAATACAAGCCGAGGTAGATATCTAGATATTCAAACAGGTCACTGACCTGAGGTCAGCTGTTCTTTCTCGTTCCATTTGTTTTTCACAGTTGCGAAATATGTTATGTTTGGTAGCGATTACTACTAGTAGTGCAGTCAAATTCCGAATTGTGACCATCCCTAGCACCTTATTATTATAGCGATAAAGTAAAAATTAGAATGAACATGGTTATTTATCGTATCAACCGAAAGTACCAAATAGGCATGACGAAAGATTTTGAAATCCTCTTCCGTAATGTAGGTACACATTTACTATTTACGAAAAAACCTTTGTTTCGGTATAAAACTTAAGTTTAACGGAGTTTAAAGCCATTTTGATAATATTTTTTCAATATTGCGCGCAAACAGCTCGCAGCTGTCATGGCGTCGGCTCTGACGTCACGGTTAGGTAAACATGTCATTGTGTCTATGCGTACGAAGAAAGTCAACAAAATATTCAATTAATTCGTGTGATAAAAATGAATTCCAAAGTTTATATGTGGTGTGCAGTACTGCAGTGTAAAAACACATCAATAAAAACACCCAACAAAGTGTTTGTACATGTTCCAAACAAGTTATGAACAAGAGATAAATGGTTTGGTTAAAGCTCGCACGGCGAAACAACGCTTAGTCACGAATTCGCCACTTTATTTCTGTGAATACCACTTTGATGTGAGTATGTTATCATATATTGATAGATCTTATACTTAAAATGTTTGTTTGATATGAAATAGTTGAAATATTGAGGCTATGGAATAACTAATTTATTGAGGTTATGTTTGTTTTGGTCTTGGCCATCATTCCTAATAACAATTTTAATCGTTTACTTTTCTTTTTCCAGTTGCCAAATGATATGGAAAATTATATGGAGTATCATGTGATGGGGTCAGTATCACAAGTACGTATGAAACCAGGATGTATGCCCCATAAATTTATATGCCAACCAGACAGGAAAACACGAACATCTGACACAACAGAGCGACCCTATATAGCTAAGAAACGAAGAATTATGATTCTTGAAGAGTGTAAAAAGGAATTCGAAGAAAAATGTATAGTTACAAAACAATCAAGTTTTGAAGAAATTGCATCGGGTAGTTCAGGTATTTAATATTAACTTATTTATTAGAATATAGCATTGAAAAAGTTAATTTTATTCTCAGTGTTATTACATAGGTACATTGTTGGTACACACAAAACTACATAGATTTTTCTGTGACCTAGTAATCTCCTATTTGTGTTCATAATTATAACATTGCACTTAAATAATAAAATATTTGTTTTACAGTTCAGCAGAATGTAGAAGTTCCCCAAGTAACACCAAGAGTGTTGGATAAATCAATTCAAGTACACACATGGAAAACATTCAGAAGTAAAGCTAACCAAACAATAGTCAGTTCAGTAAATCAGATGACATCACCATTGAAGCCGTTTCTACATTCTGTTTCTACATCACCATTTAAAATCAAGCATCAAGGTGTTAATAGTAACATGCCTATCTTAAGTTTGGTTAAAGTTCTTGATGATGTGATAACTATAGCTTGTGGTTTGATTAATATACAAGATTCTCTTATTAAATAAAACACAAATGAAATTACTGCATTTTTATTTCCTATTCTATACTTTTATATAACAATGGATACACATAAGTTTTTTCAAAATTTAATAACACTTTCAAGCCTGACATATATTGCTCATCAAAAGTTATACATATAATTTCTATATTTTTATTAGTAGTAAAATTTGGGTCTGCGATGCTGAAGTAACACTTATTTAGACCACTTAGGTACATTTGCATTTGAACCTGGGCAAAGCATTTCTTGCTGTGTTCCCCATTTTTTATATAATTGAGATACGTTTTGTTGCTTATGGGACATTTTATCTCCACAATGCTATCTTGACATATTCCATCAGGGGAACCTGCTATCATTGGATATTTTTGGGATATGAACAGTCCAGTATTCTTGATTTTTTTTTCCCTAGTTTCTTGCTTATTATTTCCCGTTTCATTGCTGGTGTGTCTTATTTCAATCTTGTTAATAAGATCAACAGTCAAATTAATTTTACTTAAAAATAAGTCACAACACTCTTCCTTATATGTAAGCACAAGCTGGTGCATTGAGACGCTAAGTAGTTTATTACAATTATAATCTTGTTAATACTTTAGTAGCTCGCAGTTGTCATATTTTCTATTTTGTCCTTCTTCTAAAAAATTTTTCAAGAACTGTGGAGTTAGAAGGCAATATAGGGCTACCTTTAGATAGATCTTTTGCAGATATAAATTTCAAGGTAGTGCCAACTCTTGATAACTTTGATTTCCGCCAGTAACATTGAACTTCTGTGCATGAAGGTTCTTCGCTTCGTCTATGGATCCACATAAGCAGCGCTATGGCATGCTTACATCCGCCCTGGGGAGCAACACAATCATGGCATTCGATTAATATTACTTTTTCTTCATCTTCATCAACCATCAATGTAACAGCATATAGTTTTGCATGGACTTTATGCTCTGGGCAAATTTTGCACTTTACTGTACAAATGTTTCCTTCCCATTTTAGTTGCACATAACTGATTGCATCATCCCCATATGATGGTCTTGAAGACCTAAAATAATTGAAATTAATTAGAACAAATACATATACACTGACTTGGTGATTTAGGTGTTTACTATGAGGAGTGTTTTTTAGTTACAGAAATGTACTAGTTTTATCGGGTATTAACATGGTATTAACTCTAAAATAGCAACATACAAGCTGTAAGGGAGCTCACCTCAAAAATAAACAATGACAAGTTTATTGTGCAAATAACCTATGAAAGTAAAATAAACTCGCACGAGTTCAAAAAGTTTGATTATATCTAGGTTGGTTGTACCTAGGGTAAAGATAAATACAAAATTTACTTACAAGGAAGTTTTCACGTTTCTCGTAACTCAGCGAGCAAAATTCTTTATTTGTTGCGAGGAAATCGCCCAACATTTATACATCAATCCTGGGCAAATTTGAGCTATTTGCCTTAACAAAGCTTGGTTCCATTGTTATAGTACAGTGGAGTCGATAAATCACACGTAAAAGAAAAAAAAACAATCCAAATGCGTAATCAGTAGTATTCACAACAACTAGGGATCCGCAAAAAGTATCGATACCTGAGTAGTATCGATACTTTCGTTACGATACCAAGTATTTTCGTACTCGATACTTTTGTTACGATACTTTACTAGGTATCAATACTTCGTCACATACTCGATACTTTCTGGTGTACCTCATATTCATATACCTCATATTCATCTTGAGGATCTTGCCGATCTTGAGGAGTAACAACTCCAAATAACAATAATCTCTTCTTCCTTTAAGTTTTGTTTAAAACAAACTATAGTGTGCTACGCATTAGACATCTAGTGTACAATTGAATGAACCATCAGTAGGTTGAAACCATGTTGGCCAAGAATGAGTATGAAATTCTTTTTTTTTTAAAGCAATGACAATATTTGATTGCATTATGTATTTTTTACTATGTAACTTTATGCTGTATGCAAAAAAATCTAGACTTAGAAACTGTAGTTAAAGGAAAGCACTTAAACAATTTTTTATTAGTAAATTTCTTTAAATCAGTTAAACGATAAAAAAAACTTGATTATATTGACTAGGATATTTTTCAGAGCGTCAAGCACTAGTCCAATGAATGCGAGCAACGAAGCTCACACAACTTCGAAAGTGGCTTGTTCTTGTTTACAAAATACCTATTCAGAGTCGTTCGTGATCTAATTCGCAGTAAGCGTCGGTATTCGTTTCGATTTTCGAGTTATTGTTTCAATTTTACAGAATCGACACCCTGTTCTTCGTCGTCAATTCGTGGTCTTCCCATGTCTGTACTTCGTCTCAAAACAGAGCCAGTTTCTCGAAGTCTTCGATAAACTCTGTCAAAAACGGCCACATCCGGCACTCGACGACCGGGGTAGCGAGTTATGTATTCGTTGCGAGCTTGCGCAGACACACAATCGCAGTATCCGTAACAAATAAGCATATCAGTATATTCTTCAGGTGTGTAGGACGTCATACTCAACACTTCCGTATCACAGGCACAAATCAGAGTCCGGTTAACAAGCACAGTAGTCACAAATCAGAAGAAATAGTCCAGAATCACAGCCAAGTCGAGAAAAAGAGCAAAACGATATCGCATCTACTATGTACGAAGCACAAAAGCAGACTGACAACCAAAACAATGTTTCCGGTTGTATTCCCAGTCCTAGCCGGTGTCTACACATTTTTTCTTTCATTCGTACCTACATAAATCGTCACTTGTCTCGCTCGCACGGTGCGTCTTAACGTGAAGGACAATAGGCGTGGGACAGTTAGAACTGCTACCTGGAGCGTCCCAACTACTTTTTTTCCACGAAATGTAATACAAACCCTAGATTGTTACACCTCGTTAGATAGCTGATGAAACGTAAATATTTTAAAAAACATCTGCCGAACAATTACCATAACATTTTTTTTAGATATCCCTTAGAGAAAAATAAACTTTCTAATATGTTTTTTATTTCTTTTCTTTCACTTGTCTACTACAGTCTATTCAATTAACTTGTGCACTATTTTAATGATTGACGTCCTAAAGCATCTTACTACACATGTAAAAATGCAATAATAATAATAATAATAAGATACACAAAATAAACAAAAATAAATGTAGTAGCCTAAAAATCAGCAATTTTCAATAAAAAAATTAAAAGTCGAATATCTCGAAAAGGGTTAAGTTTAGGGTAGGGTGTTTCATAGTGAAATAAGTCAGAAATGATGGGTGCTCCACACCCTTAAGGGATCTAGCACGACTTTTCCTGTAACCCTGTATAACTTATAATTCCATAGAATTTAATGAATAATTATTATCCTTATTTCGAAGCACTGGTCAAAAATTTGACAGCACTACAATTAGTTTCGTCTTTATTTACTTACTAGCTGTGCGCGCGGCTCCGCTCGCGTGAACCACAGAATCCGCTCCCATTCCCACTCCCGCTTCCTAATGTATTTGAAAACTAAAAATGTCTATAACTTTTGATTGAGTCAGCCAATTGCGATGAAATAAAGACTAAATATTAAGTTAAGTTAAGCCCCATGTTTTTGTATAAGTCCATCAAAATCCGTTCAGTAGATTTTAAGTGATGCGTGCACAAACTCACAGACAAACAGACAAACATTCCAAAATTATTGAAGTGTGTTCTATTACTTATCCTTAGACCCCTCAATTTTTTTTTTGCAAATATCTTCAAAGTACAGACACGCGATGTTTACGATTTTATTTATAAGATGAATCCTCGACAGGGATTATAGGTACAATAATAATTGAGTGCTGTGATATTTTTGGATGGGTGCGGGCCTAGTAAAAAAAAAAAAAACTTAAATAATACACGACGACACTAACGAAAAACATAAATAATATAAACATACATACACTACAATCTAAGCTATTTGTGTCTATGACATTTTAACTTACCGAGGAAAATAATCCGTAGACGGAATTAACGGCCTTCTTACTCGGTATGCTGAGAAAAGGAATTGAAAACTCGAGGTTTACCTGAAAGAGATTATAACATCTACATTCTAAAGTTCAACATTTTACTTTTTTTTTAAATATACAAAAAAGTTTAGAATATTGCCTTTAGGCGGTATTATCGTTAGAAGCGATTTATTGCAGACAATGATTTTTTTTCAAGTCGAGACATAAAAATGCAGGCACTATCAAGTTATACTCTGAAACAATATTACAATCCATAAAATTTATTCAAAATAGTAAAATCTGGAATGCCAGAGGAGACGGTTAACTTATTTCTATTCATTTGATTATCCTTGATAAGTGTTTTCTATTGTTTTAAATTTAAATTTATATTTTACACTAAAATAAACTTTGTATAAAAATTAGTGCATTTTGATCTGATTGTCATAAATATTTACGATTGTCTTAAACTAAAAGAAGGTATCTAGAAAATATTGAAGATATATTCGCACCGAGGTAATTCTAGATTCCCGCGGTAGTCGATAAAAAAAAATAGGTGTATAAATGTACCAAGTGTACTTGCAATGATTTTGACTTTGACCGCAGAAATTGATTTTCCCATGGTAAAATATAATATGTGTTACTTCCAAGCTCATACACTATAGTCTAAAACTATGTATAAACTATAGTTTATGAGCTTGGGAGTAACACAGACTATATTTTACCATGGGAAAATCAATTTCTGCGGAAATCTAGAATTACCGCGGTGCGAATATGTCTTCAATATTTCCTAGATACTTTCTCGTAATTTGTAGTAGATATATCACGCATACGTAATTTCATTCAGGTCCGTCAAGATGTAGGACCGTGATATTATCAGAAAATAAAACTATTTAAATATACAGATTTATATTATTAGCTTCGGGAGTTGAGTTGGAATAACATACTTACTCTTACGTCATCGTCAACCGTGTTGAAGGTAATAAATCTTGATTTCCTCGACTCTGATTTCCTTTTTTCAGTTTCACTAGACACCACGGCAATCCAAAAACAAACGAGCACCAACTTCTTCGAACACATTTTCTAAAATTCTTCAAACTCCGTAATTTTTCTATGAATGTTCAAAATTCATTATTTTGTCCAAACTTTATAATTTGAGCTAATAATGTAGGTGTTTCGTGGGCCTGCCTGCGCCACGCACGGACGTGTGGGGCCATATTGGTGTTGCCTTTAAAGAAATAGCCTCTAGCCTAGGAAGTCAGCAGGCATGACTGGCCCAAGTTCCGTATATTGTGTAGAAAGAAAAGTGACAAATAGTGAGATGCAACACATTAGAGACTCGCGGGATCGTGTAAGATTTATAGAGTTAGAGAGTTATAGACACGTATCACCAATATCCACATACAAGAAAGAAGAAACGATGAAGACGAGGGAAAGGCAGGAAGACCTCTGCCCCCTGCAATCTGAAAACTGCTGCTGCAAGGGCGGAAGGGCGGAAGTGCGGTGGGGCAGAAGGGCAGACAGAAAGAAAAATATCTTATAGCGCAAAACTATAATATACTAAGTAAAAAATTAAAGTAAAGCAAATTGATATGGTAATGGTAGCGTCAGCATATTGCTACACTGGTAGAGATCCCTAAGTGGGATAAGTCTGCCTTTGTACACAGTTTAATTCCTATTTTATTACTGTTGTTGTGGTGATTTTTGGTACCATAAAGCGTTTACATACATACATACATACATACATACATACATACATACATACATACATACATACATACCTACATACATACATACATACATACATACATACATACATACATACATACATACATACATACATACATACATACATACATACATACATACATACATACATACATACATACATACATACATACATACATACATACATACATACATACATACATACATACATACATACATACATACATACATACATACATACATACATACATACATACATACATACATACATACATACATACATACATACATACATACATACATACATACATACATACATACATACATACATACATACATACATACATACATACATACATACATACATACATACATACATACATACATACATACATACATACATACATACATACATACATACATACATACATACATACATACATACATACATACATACATACATACATACATTGATTGTGATGTGATGTCCCACACAGCGCTTATATCAGTTTGTCAATATTATCGAATTATCTACTATTTTAATTTGTTAAAATGTTCTGTGACACTCTGTAAGTTTTATAATTCTGTGGCACATTATGGGCAATTCGTAGAGTTTTCACGGAACGTGATTTACATAATAGTATGTTTAAACATTTTTTATTAAAAATAAATAAGTGCCCTCAGTGACTTCTTTAGCTTACCATTAACTGGTGCAACATTGCGGACCGGATGTGGTTATCATTTAGTGTTCTATAGTTGGTGTAGTTAGATCTTTATGACTCTATTCAAACTATAAATTTCTATCTGTAATTGAAGGAATTTTTACTAAAATAACATTACTGTATTGTATATCGTTGCAATATCTATTGCATCATCTGATAGATCCTTTTGAAAACGAACAACATGATATCGTAATTACGAATCTGTAAAAGTTGGTGGCGCGACTCAGGACCTCCCTCGGCAGCACTGCGAGGTCTAAATAAAGTGGTCGTTAAAGCGTATAACATCAGATCAACATATCACACGATAGATTTCGAAGTCCACGAATGCAAAGCAGTTTTCGGAAATTGTATTATTATTTATTGTATTTATTGTGTAAAATGACCCGCTGATTGAATTTTGACATTTTTAATTATAATTACAATTGACATGCTGCGTATATAAATTTACATTATGTTTGTTATAAATCACGGGTGATCATCTGAATGCATAATGAATGATACTGTTTTTGATGTTTACTATTATTTTGCTATTATTAACTTTATATTATTTTTATGTATACGCCTGCAAAGGTAGGGTTTAGTGATACAATTTTTTTTAAGAACCTAAGGCACCTGAATTCCATACACAATAAATTTCATTTCATTTCATTGCATCAATTGTTGCATAAGGGAAACTTACAAATGTATATTTCATTCCAGATTCATAGTCCTATGAAAACCAACGCTATTTACGTCTCGGTAACATATACATCTGCAATGAAAGGACTCTAAGCTTCTTCGGTCACATTGTGCGATCTCCCAAGCACGACCTGGAGAGGCTCATCATCCTGGGACAAGTGGAGGGCAGGCGTGCCAGAGGACGAGCTCCGACGAGGTGGTCAGACCCGGTGAGGAGGGTGGCTGGCGGATCCTTATATGAAGCAGTGCGGCTGGCCAATGACCGCTATGCGTGGAGGCGCATTTTATACGGTCGCGATCCTCAGCAGTGAGGGAACGACAGAGAAGAACATATACATGAAAGGGTCACCAGCAGCAAAAACAGGTTTGTATTACCATGTAAACTTTGCAGTCCACTTAGGAACACCATCTATTGTGTATTTTGTTTTCGAGACGCAAATGCGTTTGTTTTCATAGGACTATTAATCTGGAATGAAACATACATTGGCTAGATGCCACCTTAATTATAGGCAACGACAGCATTCGTTGTTTGTGTTAAGTTAATTATGATTTTACATACTAGTTTATAATTATACCCACTTAAATTATTACTATTACTACCCATAATAAAAACAATAATTAAATACGAAAGTTTACCTAATAATCTAATAACCGACGAGAGCGCGTCACAGCGTTCGCGCTCGCGACACCCCGTCTTATTGGCCCTGAAGTCGGGGCCGCTGACATTTTTATCCCTAAAGTGCGGAGAGAGACATGTACACTTTGCCGGTTTCTAAGGTCGGAAACTGTAGCATTTGTCCTTTATAGCGCCATCTAGTACAGTAGAGGGTGACAATGACAGTGCGGCAGTTAATCAATCGTTTAAACCTCCCGTCCTTTTCGCTGTTCCCGGCGCCGGCCCGTTTCCGGTCGCCAAATATATAAAAAATGTGTCACGACATCCGGACTTCCGCTCTCTCTCTTTTTGTCGTCCGTGTACCAGCTAGATGTTTTATTAATTGCTCCATTTTAATTTTGTTTTTTCAATGATTATTATAATAACTTTTGTGTGTAAAACTGTATGTGTACTGTGTTGGCTAAATAAGTATTCACTACATCGCTATTGTTTCATTTCCAAGAAAATAAAAGATCTCACACCCGCTACACCTTTAAAAAAAAATTATTTTTTAATCCCGGCCAAACAAATGCACATGGCCAGAATCTCTTCTCGTCCTTTGCATCACTACCCAAGAACTCTGCGCCATTTGTTCGCTGTGTTTTGTTTACTCTCGAATCCAGTGCAACTGTGGGAGAAGTATCGTCCGCGTCTCGCAGAAGATGTCCTGGCGTGCTCTATGAGGAACGGTGAACTAGACGTGGACGTGTCTGATGAGAGGGCATAAACCGCTACCTTACTATGCTCAAAGATGTTGTCACTTAGATCGGCGGCGATACGTTGCATGGACCGTTGCGTGCAGTTATCTTTACCAAGTATAAACCGCGAGTACGATGCGGAAACCGATTACAGTACATCGAATATCAGCAATAGTGAGTAACAAGTTGATAACTTTCCAAGACTCACAGTTGGGCAAAGAGTGGTTTCAACAAAGTTGTAAGAAGCGTGGAGCTTCAGCTCAGAGAAACGTTTTTCTTGATGCACCGGGAAGCACCGGAAAATAATTTCTTACTGCATAATTCTGGTGGAATTCAGACGACAAGAGAAAATCGCCCGCGCTGTAGCGTCTCAGGGATCGTTGCCACACTGCTTCCTGGCAATAAAAGGGCTCATACCATCTTCAAGATCCCCATCGATTTAGACACGCATGGAAAATCCTGTGTTATACGTCACTTAACAGTGACAATGCCTGGGTGATCCATTACTGCTGTCTGATCCTTTGGAATGAGTGTACTATGGCGCACAAGAACGTTGTAGTAGCTGTGAATAGAATGCTCCAGGACATCTGGAGGAGGTGCGATGGGTGCTATCTCGGGTCACTTTTGCGGTAATTTTCGCCAGACTTTGGCGGTAGTGACGCGGGGACTACTGCCGATGAGGTAAACGCCTGCCTCAAGTACTTTGTAATATGGTCGGAAGTACTAAAATGGCGCCTCACCCATTATGTTCGGCTCCAGCTTGGTGGCAACTATCACGTTCAAGGGTTTTTAGACATGTTCCTCAAGATCGGAGAGAGGTGATTATCGAACCCCAATGGACTGGTTGCCAAAAATTTAGCACTCTGAGGGGAGAAAGGGGAGAGGGAATGGGAGAAGAAAGGGGTAGGAGGAAATGGGGGGAAGGGGAAGAGAAGGGAAAGGGTAGGAGTAGGGTTTGGTGAAGGGAAAGGGGGAATAGAGGGTGGAGTGGGAGGGCTAGGAAGAAAGGTGTGGGTAGGGGGTTGGGAGAAGGAGAGGGGGGCGGTTGGTATAAAGTGTAGAGGAAGGGTAGGGTAAAGTGGAGGTCGAAAGGGATGGGAAGGGGAGAGGGGATAATGTGGTATAATAATTTAATCATAATAATATGTGATGTTAAATTATCCACGCGGACGAAGTTGCGGGCAACAGCTAGTGCTAAATATTACTGGGAAAGTTCATTTAAACATTTGATCAAATCTATACATATAATAAAAGAGTAGAAAAAACAAAAGAAAAGCGAATCTGTACATTGGAGTTAAAAAAAAAATTTCACTGCCCGGACGTTACTGAAGACCAGCAGAGTCCAAAAATATCATTAATAAAATTCTTATCTGTCTGTATGTATGTATGTATGTACGGGCTAATCTTGAAAACTGCTGAACAGAATTTGACGGCGTTTTCACTGTTTAATAGCTTTGAGTTCGGGCCTCATACTGGTATAAGTCATATCTCAATAAAATGTCAGGATGCTGATATACAAGTTGACCTCTCATTTCATATCATTTGTATGAAAGTGTAGTTCAACATTACTGGTCATTGCAAGAACTTGACAGAAAGTGACAGAGATGTTTTAAAGCTCATTTATAGATTTATTTCAGCTGATGTATTTCAGGTATTTCCACAAGTCTCGATACAAAAAGTTCGCTATTCAATAATTAGTGGCCCTGTATTAGACCGGTGATCGTCGATAATGTCAATATCGAAGCTGTTCAGGAGTACGTCTGCCTAGGACAGACAATATAGTTGGGTAGGATCAATTTCAAAAGCTGACAGAAGAATCCAGTTAGGGTGGGCAGTATTCGGAAAACTGCGTCAAGTCTTTACGTCACCTATTCCACAATGTTTAAAGACAAAAATCTTTAATCAGTGCGTCCTGCCTGTCATGATTACAGCGCGGAGACGTGGACACTGATGGTGGGCCTGATCCACAAGATTCAAGTGGCTTTGCGAGCTATAGAGGGCAAAGCTCGGGGTCTCTATGAGGGATATGATTCGTGATGAGGAGATCCTATGAATAACGAAGGTGACCGACATAGCCGAAAGAATTAGTAAGCTGAAATGGCAGGTCACATCTGTCGTAGTACCGAACGGCCGTTGGGGCAGACGGGTTCTAGAGTGGGACGCGACGTCCCACGCGCAGGGTGGGACGCCCTGCCGCCAGGTGTATGGACGACCTGAAGATGGTGGCCGGAAGCGGCTGGATCTGTAGGGCGTTGTGGCATTCATTGGGGAAGGCATGTCCAGCAGTTTGACAGACATTTTGTTGTACAGTTAATTGGATATGCAACGTAGGAAGGGAATAGGAGGGGAAGGAAGTCGGATGGAAAAGAATAGAGGGATTAGGGTAAGAGAGGAAAGATGAGGGGGCAGTGGTAAATAAAGGGTGTAGGAATGGATGGGTTAAGGGAAGGGGGAGAGGTAGGAGTAGGGAGAGGGAAGGGGTGGGGGAAAGGGTTTTCAACGTTGTGGGAAGGGGATGGAGAAGGAAAGAAAGAAAGGGTATGGAAAGGACAAATTGGAGGGGGGGGGGGAAGGAAATATCACCTAATTTGCACAATATTAAAATATTTTTTTTTTATTGATTATATAATAATCTTTTAATTCATGATAAATGTAAATGTCCACTTTATTTAAAAAAAGCGGCCAAGTGTGAGTCGGACTCGCCCATGAAGGGTTCCGTAGCAGCAAGTGACATAATATAAAAGTTATTGTAGTTCGTTGTAACTTTGATCGATGTTTTAATAATAGTAATGTGGTTTACGATTTATGACGACGTATTAAAAAAAACTACTTACTAGATCTCTTTCAAACCAATTTTCGGTGGAAGTTTGCATGGCAATGTATATCATATATTTTTTTAGTTTTATCATTCTCTTACAGGGGCACACATTTTACCACTTTGGAAGTGTCTCTCGCGCAAACTATTCAGTTTAGAAAAAAAATGATATTAGAAACCTCAATATCATTTTTGAAGACCTATCCACACGTTTGGGTTTGATAAAAAAAAATTTGAGTTTCAGTTCTAAGTATGGGGAACCCCCAAAATTTAATGTTTTATTTTTTCTATTTTTGTGTGAAAATCTTAATGCGGTTCACAGAATACATCCACTTACCAAGTTTCAATAGTAAGTTCTTATAGTTTCGTAATAAAGTGGCTGTGACATACAGACGGACAGACAGACAGACAAACAGACAGACAGACATGACGAATCCATAAGGGTTCCGTTTTTTGCCATTTGGCTACGGAAACCTAAAAAACTGTGGTCCAACGGGCGAAACCGCCGCCGGAACGCTAATTCTTACCCGACTTCAAAAAAGGAGGTTCTCAATTGGATAGTATGTTTTTTTATGTATATTAATATTTTTAATGCATAACCAGATTAATAGATTTCTTTTAGGATTTAGTAACACGTAATACATAAGAATGTGTAATGTTAAGTTGTCCACGCGGACGAAGTCGCGGGCAACAGCTAGTAATTAATATTATAAGTAAACGTGTGCCACGCCGGATGCGTCGCCACTTTCGTTAACTGGTTGGTTGACTGGTTGACGATTTGTTGGCCAATTAGTGGTCTAATTAGTTTGTAGATCATCATCTAATATTTTTTGATCGACTGTTTGGTCTATTGGTTGTCCGATTCATTGGTCGACTGGTTGACCGACTGGTTGCCCGCTGGTTCTTTCGGCGGGGATTTGGATTGCGATGTGTGATGAGGACCACATATCGGGGCGCTGAAGGAGATGAAGGGCGAAGGAGAGCATCGGAGCATGGATCGGTGAGCAGTTCCGATACCGTTGTGGCAATTTTCCACCTGGCTTCTAGCCAGTCCGTCTACACTCTAAGTAAAGTCGTTTTTCACAGCCAACTAAAGAGGCGAGAGGGAAGTTAAGCGACATTTGATACATATTATTGTTGCGACATTATAAAATATCAAATTATGCCGTCTTATACAATGCTCGCTTTTTACGCTCTGAATAATTTGCCATGAGTTTGCATCAAGGTTTTGAGTTGAGACAACTGAATAAATATCTGAATGTTATTTAAATACAAAACACCGTCATTCAATAACTCCCGTTTACTTCACACCCCCAAAATATAGGTATGATAACCTTTCGATAGTGAGAATGAAATCACAACTGAAATAAAGTTTACAGAAATGTGCAAAAACTTGTCTAGTTTCCGCTATTTCAGTTTATAATGAAGGCTGTACTTTTAATTGGACGAATTAGCCCTCATTCGTCCAAGACTATTTACAATGGCATTTTCTTCCTGATTTTCGTTTAAATACCTTTTTTTCTCTTGACTATATTAAAATTGACACACAGGAGTACTCTTGCCTTTCAAATCACAATATCCATCGATTTCTGATTGAAAAAAGGAGGTATAATTATTTTGTGGCTATTAATTACTATGTATTAAGAGTAATCATCATCATCCCATATACGTCCACTGCTGAACATAAGCCTTCTCAATTGAATGCCACTTTTGGTGGGCTGTCCATTGGGGATTTACCATAATCACCACGCTTGGCAGATTGGTGATCGCAGTATGATCTTAAAAGACACAGCAGAACGCTGCTGCCCGTCTCTGGTGCAGTCACTTAGTTGCCTAGCCGACACCCATGGGAAGATTTGGGGTGGCCATATTCTAAACCGGAAACAGCACGGCACACCGGAAGCTCGGAAAAAGTTATGAAATCTACTGACATTATTTTGGGACAGTCTTAGCTGTCAGACGAGTGTGGGAATTGGAATCTACCACCACTTCCAAGATACCCCAATCCCAAATCTCAAAAGATTTGGGTGTAGATATCTTCTACACCCAAATCAAATAAGGTACCTGGATTCGAATATGTGGGCACCTGAAAGTTGAGTGTTAATATTATAATCACCGGTATTCACCCTTAAAAAGTATCTTTCATTTTATATGCAAAAAAATATTTTCAGTTTTTTTTTTTAAAAAGTGCCGATGTAAAAAACATATTGACATACACATGTTATGCTATGTTAAGTCGTGAACCACACAGCTGTTTTTGGCAATTTTTGACACATATTAACAAGAATCATTGTGGATTCTGTCTGTGGATCCCAGTGGACAGAGGACATACCTAATTACGAACATAGTTAGACTACACTTGTTCTGATGTAGGTACGTAAATGAATATTGAATTAGAACCATGACCGCTGACCAGGGCGGGCCCGAGCAAATCCGACGCCTTAGGCGAACGAATTGAACGGGCCGTCCCAACAATTCTTCATCTCATGATTATGCATCCTTCCTACTAATATTATAAACGCGAAAGTTTGTAAGTATGGATGGATGTTTGTTACTCTTTCACGTAAAAACTACTGAATGGATTTTAATGAAACTTTACAATAATATAGCATAAACATCAGAATAACACATAGGCTACAATTTATAAAGATATTGTGTGAATGGTTCAAAATATCAAGTAAGTAGAAAGAAATCTATCATCTGCGAGCTATTTTAGCGTGCCCCATAAAATTATAATTTTAATGTCATAATGTTAGTTCTTTTCTACGCCACGCTAATATAAGCTACTCGAAATACTAATCCTGCGCAGACGAAGTCGCGGGCACCAGCTAGTAAGCCATAATCGGTTAAGCCAGTGCCAGAGCAGTGTCCGTAAGAGGAATAAATGAATACAAAAATGACGATAATTTGTTCCACATGACTTACATACTTCAGGTGTGCAATCTAGAATCATCATCATCATCATCATCATCAGGTTATTTTTGTCTCCACTGCAGGAGCACAACCCTCTCTCGTCTGTCGGAGACAGACGGAGGATTTGGCCTACACTTCCCGTGCTGGGTTGGGGAGGCCTGACTGATGTTTTAAAATGTATTCCCTTAGTCGCCTTGTACGACATCCACGGGAAGAATTGGAGTGGTCCTATTCTACTCTACCGGAAACCACACGGCAGTCTAGAATGATTGAACAATATTTAGCTGAGTGAACAAAACCTAGTATTTTATTCTGTCCTTGGCATGCCGCCCCCCAAATTCGAGCGCCCTAGACCATCGCCTTGTTCACCTATATGAACGGGTCGACCCTGCCGCTGACTAAGAAGGGTTTCCTGGTCATACAATACAGACACCATTACCTCAATCCACACATCTTCCCCTTTCGATACCATCTGACCACCATCCGTGACGTTGTCACAGTAAAAGTGGTCTTGTGTAACACGTGGGGCTATGACAATGACGTTTCCCCATACGATTGTTTTGGGGCAAGCTTCGGAACGCCTTGTATAAAACATTATACGGACGTTGTGATGCAGCAGTAATGCTTAAGAGGTTGTAAAGATGAGTAGTAAAGCTGAGGTTCTGGTGGGGTTACTGATAGTTTGTTTGGGTGTGGTCAGGGCGGACTACATGAGTGATGGGTAAGAAATCTTTTACTACCGTATCTTAAGTAAGCAGTATTATTGACCGCTTCGTTGGCCTAGTCGCTTGGACATTGGGCTCGAGCACTAGAGGTCGTGGGTGCTATTGTATATATTCTTTATTGCAAATTTTTACAGTAATAAATGATGTGTACAAAGGCGAGCTTATCTCTTAAAGAGATGTATTCCTGCCAACCTTGCAGGGTGTGAGACAATTCCTACAGGAACGGCGATTCCCACCGGGGATAGTCAAGTTTATAAAAAAATTACAAATCGGTCCCGGTCTCGATGTTACATTTATGAATTGATCTATTCTTGTTTATTTCCCATAGCGCAGGAGAAAATCCTAGTTTGGGATTAGACAAGTGTAGGAAACTATATGTAATATTAAAAAAACATCTGTTGGGCAGAAGTCTATCTTCATAACAAGAGCGTCTAACTTTGCTATGATCTTCATTGGGTCAACTCGCACTGACGGGTTGGTGAACTTCATAATATATTTTTCATATCATAAGTACTAAATTAATAATTTGTACTTCAGTTCCGAAAAAATATTTTTATGGGACCAGATCCGACTTCTAGAATGTAAAGCAAGCGCATTGCAATTAAGTGAAGGCATTGGTATATATACGTTCATTTAAAATCTGAATAAAATCCAGCTTCAGGATTAGAATAATATTATTACCCATCCCAGTTTTGATTTCAGAGGCTTCATGCCGAGCTCTAGTTTCCGGACCGAGGACCAGCTGGCCGAACCTTCCGCGAGGGTAGACAAGAGCAGAGAGGATAGGGACAACCAGGCAGACAGGACCCAGAGGTTCGGGATATCCACTTATGGAAGTACGGGATCGCAGGTATGATAGTGCTTGTGACTGAATTCGGGTGTAATGGACTAATGTGGATGAAAATGGTCTACGTTCAACGATAAACGTTATTAGGCTTATAACAACGGGACTAGCAAGAGAAAAAAAGATTAGAAAACGTTATAACAGCTAAATCCAGGTGAACAATACAATCAAGCAATTTTTGTATCTACTGCTACCAGGACCAAGTTGTTCAGGTTAATCGTAACCTAATTGAACGGTACACGGGAATAATGATGTACTTCAATTGTTACATATCATCTAGTGTTTTAAGCTTTAGCTGGTCCAGTTAAGGTATACCTAATAAATATGTATCTTATTTCAGGCTCCTTATGGTGGATCAGCGCCTGGACTCTACGGACCATTGAAGATCGACTTAGGGGGAGTTCTTCTTGGATCAATCCTCGGCTTTGGTGCTGTGATTATCCTGCCTAAGATCATTAACGCACTGTCTTATAGCTACGGTGGCTATGGTCGGAGTAAGTGATTTTTAGTTTCGTCGGGTAGATCTTTAAGTTGAGGGTATCCAACATCATTTTCTGCGTTTGATTGATAAACACACGGGGTGGACATGTAGACGATAGAAAAGAAAGTTAAAACCAGTGAACAGGCAAAATCTATTCCAGAGACGATTATTGTTGACTCAGAGGTAGATAGGTGAAGAAAGGCATTTCGGGGGGGGGGGGGGGGGGGGGTGTCCAGACCCCTGTACTCTATGGTTGTGGCTGCGTACGTAGGACGCCCACCTGCCAGTTAACAATCTGAAAAAGCTGGATTAGCAATGGCGGATCGGTTGTGACCTTGAATGCCTATGCCAGTAAATCTTGATAGGATTGCAAATCTATAGATGAGAATCGGTACAACACGGATCATGATAGCTCCGTAATAAACTAATACCACAACTTCTCCAGGTGTCGAAACAGACGTGCACCAAGTGTCCGACATGCTGAACAAGCTAGACGAGACCCTCAGTCGGTACAACATCGACTCTGCGGCCTGCATGCAGCGGCTGGCGTGCTCCTACGTGCAACTGGCCAACGAGAACATGATCACTGGCAATGCTACGGACTTTGATTCACTGCTTTCTTCGCTGTCCAAGTAAGAATCTTAAATATATTTTTTGATCCAAGCAACCAGGCAGCCACTTGTAAGCGTATGACCGACCACAGCTGCGTGAAGGCAGGTTGTAGAGTGTGTTCGTCACCTTGCGGACGAGGGTGGAATGGTGATGGAATGTATGCCAGTAATAATTACAATGGCTGTAGAAGCACTATGGTTAAATATCTACTATTCTAATTCTTACATATGTAACGTAAATTACTGAATACTTCGTAAAGGCGAACATGTGTAGACGAGAATAATAAGATGAAAGAGGTTTGTCAGGATTGCAATATGTTCAGCAAGGGATATAGCTTAAAGATATATGCTTTCCAGCAACTCCCTAATCCGTCGCATGCTGGACGGGACGTCGATCTTCGAGGCTGTATCAGCGGGCAGGTCCACAGATGCAAACTGTCAGAGTCTCTACCCAAAATGCAAGCTGGACAAGAAAACAGTGGTCAAAATGTTAACGCAGCTGGTGCCTACATAACTACATTGGGAGATGAGACGGCTGTATTTTTTGCTTTATAGAATAAAGAATTTGATAAAAAATAATGAGTTTTAATCGGATTTAATGGATACTACCTATTAGAGACTGTTTTTTAATACTTATTAATACTTAATAACTCATTTAAGGAAACGATAACATACAGTTTTGTCGCCGTTTGTTTACATTGTGTATTTAGGTGAACATTTCTATATAAACGTAGTGTCGAATGCAATAAATATCATCGCTGGAAAGGCAAAATTGCTGAAGCGCTAAAGCGCCACATTGGCGCTTAAGCAATTTTGCCTTTCCAGCGACGATATCATCGTCAACATAACCACACTATGACGCCAAGATCTGGAGCGGTTAATCGTGGCCATATACCCACGGTGCTGTGAAAAGTGCGCTAATGAAGAGTTAATTCTAAGATTATTTAAATTTATAGTTGAAACAATTTTCTTTTTATAATAATTCCTTTCCTGTTTTTTGGCGACAATTTGGTCCAGACGCAAGGTTAGCCCAACTATCATATAATTTTGGGCATTGTCCTTTCACACTGCATCATAAGTCAGACAGAGCGGAGAGCAGGGTATTTTTCGCGCACTAAAATCGTCTTTAAAATTGTTGTAATAAAGTTCAAAAGCGCAAGCACATTTCGCTTTTCGCCGTATAAATGTTACTCTCTCAATTGCCAGCGAAAGATCGTGTTCCGCTAACAATTAATATTATTGAGCGTTGTTTTTCAATATATCTGCGATTTGTTTAACATTTTAGCTTTATCTGGCGGAGGTCCTGCTGTAGTGACGTTATTTTGGCAGAGCCACCAATAGACCTCTATAACTTATAGTCAACTTTCCTCTTCGGTCCACTTTCCTCTTCGGTCCACTTTCCTTATCGGTCCACTTTCCCCATCGGTCCACTTTACCTAAATCTTCATAGTCAGATTTCAAATCAGAGACTGTGGCTCTGCCAAAATGACGTAAGTGGACAGACAGACAGCTGGACCAGAAAGCTTCACTATGAGAGCCTTGAACCTTGAGCCTTTCACGGAGACTTGAAAGTAATAAAACCAGTGTATACAAATTTAACAATTTTATTCTTTAAAATCAACACCAAACCCTATCTACATCTGATATGCTCGGCAACTCAATAGTTGACAAAAAGAATTCGCTTCATGTCGTCATCTTGGCCTTGCATAATAAATATATCGGTCACAAATTATTGAATTCCCGGACATACATTTTATTACCGTCGCTGGAAACGCAAAATTACTGAAGCAATAAAATTTGATTTTAGCGTAAATATAATTTTTTTTACTAAAATTTATATGTTTTTATCTAAACGTCTGATTTTGATAAAACAAACTGACTTTAGACAAAAAGATATATTTTTTTTAGGTTGTTTTTTTAATATTCTCTACCGTAAAATCCTATTTTGGTGCTTCAGAATTTTTTCCTTTCAAGCGACAATGTTCTTTAACATAATTCATTTATCACCTAAGTTTTAAATACAAAACTATGCCTTTTGAGCATTATGTGGTTTGGTAGTCTGGTCACAGAACATTAAAAACGATGAGAAAGCCCTCGTGAGCGAGTGACGCGCGCCATACAACGATAATCACGAGTTTCGGGGTGTGGCGAAGTACAAACTCAAGGGTCATCCCGTACAACGGTTCCGTTACAAATTACGCTTAATTCCCTTTCTAACCTCTTTTAATGTTTTGTGGTTTTGGTGTTCGTCACTTTTAATAATGAATAGGTTGTTGGAAAATTGACTCAGATCTGAACGCGAAAAACCGCGGTCTATTAAATATACTATTTATTTATAATATGGCATTAATTTCTGAGCCGGTTCGGACAGATATGGTTATCAGATTGTTGCACTTTTATCACCACTGAGGGTCAATTCACATTGGCGCGGAGTTGGTGCAAAATTTTACATTGCATATTAAACTTCATCTTAAGTTAAGTACAAATGTGTGTGACAGCAAAAACCGGCAGCAAAAATTTACGCGTAGGCGCACGTGGCTTCCACCAATGGCGCCGAGCGCATCCGCGCGAATGCTCACACAAATTTATGCATTACATATTGGAGATAAAGTTCAATGTGCAATGTACAGTTTTACTGCCCTCGTTATTCCTGAATGAAACTATATCGATAGGCCATTTTAATAGGGAAGTACTAATAAAGCGTTTTGAGCAAGTAAGGTCTCACAAGAATCAATTCACCTTTACCAGTTTCAATAAAACACAATCTTAATATCTATTACCAATACCATACATACTAAAACCGTAAGAAAACTACGCTTGTTCTTATGAGACACAAAGTTAATTATCTTAGAACACTGTTTTTCGAGTTGTTCCCTTGTTGAACTGGCCCATCGATGAATGCTTCCTTTAACATTGACATCAGGATAACCCATACAAAATAGAATAGAAGTGAGAGTTAACCATATTGGGCTCGATTCTGAAGGTACGTTAAAATTTGACAGCACTAAAACTGTTGCTATCCTTGTCACACAGTATTATGAAGATAAAGACGAAACCAATTTTAGCGCTGTCAAATTTTAAATGTGTGCCTTCAGAATCGGGCCCAATATCCACTTTAAAGAAGTAAACTTAAAGCATTCTAATTGCAGACGAGTTTTAGAGTGGAGACCGCGGATCGGCACGCGCAGGGTGGGTCGCCAGATGGACCGACGATCTGAAGAAGGTTGGATGCGGAGGGCGGAGGACCGGGTGTGATGTCCAGCAGTGGACGTCAAAGGCTGATATAATGATGTCCAATTAAATTACATAGTGGGCCCGATTCTGAAGGCACACATTTAAAATTTGACAGCGCTAAAATTGGTTTCGTCTTTATCTTCATAATACTGAGAGACAAAGATAGCAACAGTTTTAGTGCTGTCAAATTTTAACATTGTGCCTTCAGAATCGAGTCCAGTATCTGACAAATATAATTGATACAATTGGATAGCCGTCTGTGCTAACTGGTCAAGTCATAAACAGTGAGCGACCACCAAAACAGAACTAAAGTCGAGCACATACGAGTATTACACTTGAAGCCGCTTTAGGCAGTGAATACACGAGCTGGCGTTTCAGCTCATGCATTTCTGACACTACTGTATTGTGACTTAAATATAGACTATAATAAGTATGAAATATTGGTCATTAAGTTATTGCCAGTAATCAGAGTAGGTAGAGCGGTTTCCAGTCAATGACCTCAAAAGTACATGTTAATATGGACATGTCTGGGATCCTAGGATTGATGTAATGTCATGACAACACCTTACTTTTTGTTCGCTTTGGACAGAGGGCGTCATGGTCATGGTCAACAACTTTTGTGACTAAATATGTTATTTGTTTGACCCCCCCCCCCCCATCCTCTTACCTGTTACAGGCTTAAATTCGGTTTTGATAAAAAACAAATGTCACGAGTGGTGTCATTATAACTTTACCTTTTTGTGTTAGAAAGAGGGCATCATAGCCAAGAACTTGCCTCATCCAGGTTAAGTCTTCAAAAATTTCATATCCATACTACGACAGTACGGTGCAAGTACCAAAAATATCTCTACCTATTCCGATCATTAGTTATTGCATTAAGTTCAAATTATACTATTTTTAAACATTTTACTAAATAATGGTTGCGACAGTTATATATTGTGGTAACTAATAATGTGTGTAAGCGGTTATTTCATCTAAATAAATGCAAATATCATACGTATTTTTTTATAAGAATTGTTCTGTTTATTTCAAAACGGTATAAAATATATACAATCTATTCTAAATATTATAATAATAAAGAAATCTAAACATTATAGGGTGATCAATGGGAAAAATATTATTCGTTCTAGAACAAAAAAATTATATAATTAAAATAAAAATTCATTGTCGCCATGGCAACCTTTAGTTTATTTTCACAACATTCGCATGTACCAATCCATGAGGGTAAAAAAAAATATTTCGAGTATTAATGGAGTACTCTTGTAATGGAGTACTTCACTATAGAACGTGTATAAAATCGCTAAAGTTTATAAATAATTCCTTTTTTTTTATCATATATATTCATACAGAGTCTAATGCAAACTTAGCTTTAGTAGGCAATACGGCGCGGCAATTTTTACCTCCATGGATTCATTAGAACTATATTACTTTTGTAAATCTTATCTGCTGATCAGCGGTAAGAAGGCCATCGTAGTTGCAGTATTGACATCAGCACTATGGCAATATTACTACAGCTTAAAAGTAGAATGTACATACCACATATTACAAATACAGTGTCAAATTCAGCACCAGATTGTTTGTTTACACATTACTGGGTGACAATTTACACACTGTAATCACATCTCTAGCACAGCACATATATGGGCCGAGCCTGCGTTATGAAACGACAGCCAGTGTATGTCCAGAGAAGCGTCAATAGGCCATACAGCCTGAGCCAGGGCTATCGTACGTATAGATACAGTTCATGATAGCATACTCCGATACTTTTCGTTAGATGTGAGTGCGTAACGATAGAACTAAAACAACAACAATATAACGCATACAGTTAAGTGTAATTCAGAGAAGTGGGGCGTGTCGTCGTGGATTACGCGATCTATAACGTACGTAACTAACATCAAATAATACTAACGGTTAAAAGAGCATCGGAAAATACTTGGAAGCCAAAAATCTGGTGACATTGTTTGTTTCAAAGTGTAGTTGTCATCAGAAATAATGATTTAACGTCATATTTAATAGAAAAATAGTTAACATACGAATGTACTCAAATTATAAATAACGTACTAATATATTTGATTATAAAATAAAAATTGTTTCGATATCTTTAATCAGATAAGTATACAGAATAGAATACTCATTTATTGGCTGTCACAATACACATACAATGTTTACTGTACAGGCTGTATCATATCGGTCAGTATGGGGAAGTCAGAAACTGTAAGAGATAAAAGTAATTTGTTGTAAGGAACCATGATATCGATTTTCGAGATAAGAAATAAATGCTCTCATAGATTTTCAGAATAACGCGACTTTGGAATCGAACCCGGAAATTAAAAAAAACACTGTAGTATGTACACAGTATGTGTGCTGCAGCAGCCAACAGATTTATATTGCTTTGCCTGTGAGGGCAGAGCACTGATTCTCTGCTGAGACCTAACAGTGTCGGATAAGTGAACCTCACAACAGGAAGGTATTTATCATCATCATTATCATATCAGCCGTTAGACGTTCACTGTTGGACATAGGCCTTCCTCAATGAACGCCACCACACCCGGTCCTCCGCCCTCCGCATCCAGCTGCTGTGTATATATTATATATATTTTGTGTATTTATTATAAATCCGGTTAAACAAGAAATAAAAGCATATATTAGAATATATTGTTGAAAATACACAAAATTATGTACAGAACAAAATATATTACTAAAATAAAAGTGTGTGCGTCATATTCTGAGTGTGATAGATGAGTTATTTATTCTTTAGTGCACAATTTAAAAACGGAATGCAGTTATATTGTGTACAAAGCGAGCTTCTCTAAAATAGATCTGTGAGACAAGGCAATAAGAGCGAGGGGGCAAAAAAGTGCATAATAAATTACATAATAGCTAAATACCTAAACTACTTACGTATATAAAATAAACATAATAAATAATAATAACTATATTCAATTATAGATTAAGGTAAACATGTATTTAGACATTTGTACAACAGCGTGGTGGGGGTTTGTTCCAAAACATAAAAAGGTACTTCAAAGTACAGAGTTTAAATCTATGATTGCATCAAGAAAACCATTGTTTACTTCACCTCTTTTTTTTAAATCGACCTAATATTATATGACGTAAAGGATGATTTTCTCCAATCAGGCATAGAGTAATTGTATTTGCCCCCTGCCCATTTTCACACCATCCTCATTGTATGCTATATTTACTATATAGTAACACATTCACTGGCCGAATATTTGCTGCTTACTTACAATTTTTGATGACAGTAATCTTAAAAATAGTTTCAGTTTCTTTTCCTGGCGCATGTTATTTTAATAGATTTGTTAAAAGTACACATCTTAGTTAACATAATTATCTGTTTAACTTATTAATAATAAAGGTACTTTAAACAAATCTTTTAAAATAAAATGCGCCAGGGGAATCAACTGAGACACCTATTTCAAAATTAACCCCAATAACATAAAAATATCAAAATGGCGCCCAAATTTGACACACGGTACAATTATAGTCTGTGGCCGACTGTACAAGAAATATGCAGTTACAAATCTATTGCTTGTCACTTTAAGTCTACACGTAGGTACGTCCGAGGAAAAAAGACCACGAGATGAAAAGTTTTTGTGAAGTCCATAGTCAATATGGACTTATTTCCTCAAATATACAGTTTTGCGTTCTATTTAAATATTGTCTTAAAACATATCCGCTCACAATAAAGTTTTTCCTCCTTTTTCGGTTATGAACAGTAGTTTCCTTGTTTAATTTCCATAGTACAGTCAGCATGACAAGTGGTTCGTCACATAAGATTTAAAATCGTGTGATTATTGAAGACAGGCTTAAGTAGCTTTTCTTATAGTTATCACTAAATCATAATCAAATCAAAAATGATGCAAATATTGCGTCTATGAGAGATTTTTATGTATGTATTAAGTTTTAGTTGCTAATGTTGGCAATAGATGTCGTTGCATTGATCTCAACTGTCATTGTCAATAGAGACTAGAAAACTTCAAGGACAACGTCAAAGTTGGTCGGTGGATGTTTTTTTACACGATTTGATGATCTGACATATATAGATTTATAACTATTTATTATTTTAAAGAGCTACTTGAAAATCGCTCATCATTTAAAAACTTAAGAAATGGATTGTTAGATGAATATAATTAATCATGGAGTGTCGACTCTCGACACCATGAAGTCTGAAGCATACGACTATGGTCCATAAGATGACGAACTACTTCTCGGGCCAACTGTACAGGGAATTCTATGGAAGTAACGAATGTTATTAACGATTGAACATTTTATTAATTCATCTTTCAGAAGGTTCGCTATAAGGGTGCCAGTTTAGACGGAACCTTACAAACTCGCCACTTACTTCTGGGGTTGGATAGCGGTGGTATGGAGGAATAGGTGGAGGGTACTAAGCGGGTGTCAGGTCAGTCGATGACATCTAACTGGAGGAGTGGTGGCGCTGGCGCCGCTGTGGATCATTGACACAGCATGCTCAGGTATGAGTTAGCGTACGCCATCGGCTTCACGTCCGGATGTGGCTGGAAACAAAAATATTGTTGAAATATACAATTCAATATCAGAAGGCACCGACACATGTATCACAAGCAACGCGACGCCACGCGTCAAATCTATACATTTAATAAAACTGTAACTGGTCTATGTCTGTACAGGGGAGATATTGTAGAAAAATTTATATGAAGGGTCTTTATAGGGTCAAAATAGAAGCCAAAATAACTGTTTTTAGAATTTTTGTCTTTCTGTCTGTCTGTCTGTATGTATGTTTGTTACCGCATCACGCAAAAACCACTGAATGAAATTTCATGCAGTTTTCACAGTTGTCTTGCGGAGGCCCAACTTAAAATCTGGTGCATGTTTCATGCACATGTGAATGTTTACGCCGTTTCTTCTTCACGGCTCTAACACCTAGGAAGCGGTAGTCGATAAAAAAATTACGTGTATAAATGTACCAAGTGTACTCATATGCAATAAATGATTTTGACTTTGACATTGACTTAAACAGTAATTTAAATAAAACTACTGGACTACAAGAATATTGTAGCTAGAAACAGGATTATGCTTACCACGGCTTCGTATGTAGTGAAGTTAGGTTTGAGGTCCTTGCCGTTCATCGTGATGAATGCACCAAGATTTCCCATTGTATCACTGCAAAACAAATACAAAATTAGCGCTACCCCCAATCTTCCCGTAGTGTGGAATTCATTAGTGTGGAATCTTCGTCAAGGCAAATAAGGAACTGCACCAGGGCCGGACAGCAGCGTTCTCCTGTGTATATCAAGATGATTACTGCGATCACCAAACCGCCTGAAAAGCGTGGTGATTATGGCAAATCCCCCAATGGACAGCCCACCAAAAGTGGCATTCTATTGCCTTGTCGCTGTGGACGTATTTCAGCTGGTGATGATAAATAAAATAAATAAATAAATAAATATCTCAGACATTCACACCAATAATTATCCAGTCCCAAACTAGGCAGAGCCTATGATATGGTTACTAGATAACGGATAGACATACTTCAATCAATATATAAACATCCAAGACATACATACATGATGAATGATGTATGTATTAAAATAAATACATACATAATGCTCACGCTTTGATTCCAGAGGGGTAGGCAGAGGCAATTTATCGCCACTTTGCGCAATCCAATGTCGCAAAGCGGCTTTCCGTCTCCCGTTTTTCGCTCCGCGATTATCTTATCTTTTAATAGGGGGCCAGGCATGCCCGGCGACACGTCGACCCTGTGGGATCTTTTGTGTCAGCCCCTTTGTCTATACTGTGCTTCCGTCCCCCACAGTTCGCTGCATAAAATATATCATGCAGCTAAGGGGCAGAAGCCTGTAGTCCTTGGGTTCTGGACGCTCCGCGATTAAAATAAATATCTAAATGTCATATAGCAAACCAACCAAATAGTGTGGAATCTTCAATACAATAGCATATATCACCACTGGCACCAGTGCAGGGAGGCTTTACTTCTTAATACATTGTCCTCCGAGAGTCAACTGCCAGATTTCGCTCTTGGTTCTAACCACTAGTTCATAAGCATATCGGCTAATATACGTCATAGTTCACTTCAAAGCCATTTTTCACTCTCTAATAACGGGTCATATGACATCTCATTACTACTTTTAAATGACCCGATAGTAAGTATAAATGGCTTTCTAGCTAGACATATATTAGCCGAGATGCTTAGAGTAGACCAGAGGGTCAACGCTTGAACAACTAGGGGCGTCCATAAATCACGTGACGCATTTTTGGCTAAATTTTGACGTATTTCCGCCTGGCCTTCAGGATTTGAGTACAATATTTTTTTACCAGTAATTAGGGGCAGAGAACACAGTGATGCATTTCCCATCGTGAGCCACCTCGTAGCCGTCGTTCTTGACCTCGTGGCTGCGAATGATGTAGTCCAGTCCGTTGCGCTGGAGGAACGTGTTGGTTACATCTGGCCCGAACTGGCAGCCCACGCCGCGCTTCGACGGCGCCCGGCCCACCATCGGTTGCGGGTCCGACCAGAGGAGCTCGCACATGATACCTGAAAGATTTTAGGACTAGAGTCAGAAATTTCGATATGGAAGCTGACAGAACGTATGGAGGATGGAACAGAAAAGTGTCTCCAGCCGATTATTTCTTAACTAATAGAGATATGCCGCCGCCAGATGGACCGATGACCTGAAGAAGGTGGCCGGAAACGGCTGGATGCGGAGGGTGGAGGACCAGGTGCGGTTTCGTTCATTGGGGAAGGCCTATGTCCAGCAGTGGACGGCTAAGGGCTGTATTATGAATAGAGATATCCTCAAAATTCAAATTGATATATTTACTATGTGTGCCAAGTTATATCACGATCCATCTAGTGGTTGAAGCGTGACTGAGTAACAAACATACAAATATCCAAATTTTCGCATTTATAATATTAGTAGAATAGGATTATCTTAATGTACTAGAAAAATTCTGAACATTTGGACTCACCATCTTCAGGCGGTTGCTTATTTCGATCCACATTCCTGATCTCTTCCAGCGTGACGTCATCCCTAGAGAACAGTCCCCCGTGCATCACCAGCACCCTGTTATTGATGCAGTGCGCCAGGGGCAGCCAGTTGTATACCTCGGTGAACAGGTCGGCCATCTGGGAGGTGTACTTGGAGGTCACCTCGCCGCGGAAGCCGTACATGCGGTTCATATCTAGAGTTTCATGGTTTCCTGGAATTAAAAATAATTAGAAATCAGTAACTAATATTAAGCTTAAGATGTAAACACAATACAATCCAAATTAAAATCAAACTGTCAATCTGATTAGATTAAGGTTCAATCTTCTAGTAATTTTTTTGAGTCAATATTGTGGAAGAATCTTGAAATTAGGACAGTTGAAGCAAAAGGTTGATGCGATGGTGGAGGACTGCGTTTGGCTCATGTCTGTCAGGCTGATGTGATGATAATACCCCGTGGTGGGACAGTGCAGGATCTGTCTGGATCTGGTCTCACCCTCTTTCCTGTCTGCTGTCATATAACAAAGTATGTGATTCTGTGTTCTGGTTTGAATGGAGCCAATGGTATGCGGGGAAAAAAGGTAAATCTAGAGATATATATATAAGAATAACTCACCTCTAGACATATAAAAGTGATTAGGATACAGCAATTTGAAACTAAACAGCGTGAATATACACTCCACACTGAAGGAACCTCTATCGACAAAGTCTCCATTGAAAAGGTATGGGTTGGTCTCAGAAGGGAGCCCGTTGAGTTTGAATATGTTCATAAGATCGTAGTACTGTCCGTGTATATCTCCACAGACTGTGAATTTCTCATTGTCTGGTACTTTGATGTCGACAAGTGAAGGCTGCTTTTGGAGGTAGGTTTTTACGTCGATTAGGATCTGTAAAACAAATTTTAATATCAATAAATAAAGTCA
Organism: Esperia sulphurella; assembly: GCA_947086405.1. Classification (NCBI taxonomy): domain Eukaryota; kingdom Metazoa; phylum Arthropoda; class Insecta; order Lepidoptera; family Oecophoridae; genus Esperia; species Esperia sulphurella. Next base: position 3,568,449 of record OX352274.1, on the reverse strand, counting down.
TGATCGACTAGTAGGTTTCTTTCAACTAGCCTGAGTTGACGAAACATTTAGTTGACGACTGTAATTTTTTTTTTGGAAAATTAATATTATTCCATTAATGAATTTCTTAACAATGAAATTGGTAAGCCCTCTGACATTTAATTTCATTTGTGATTATTTAAAACCAAGTATATTTTGAAATTTATTTTAATATTATACACTGACATAGTAATTTATGTTATATACTGTGACACTATTTAAATTTTTTTTTTCATTGTATTTATATTTTCTATATTTATTTTAGGACGACCCCTTTTACCATATTAGAATGACATTTTAAGATGTAGAAGTGAAATAAAATAATATAATCTAATCAAGAACGTCAAACTCAATTTCAGTAAAAGAATTCTATGGTCATTCATATGAAGTCCACTAAACTGGATCAACATGAAGGGCTTATAGCTTGTACCATGTCTTAGCTAGTGCCCCAACAGTGAGGAGATATTATAAGGCTATTAATTTGATTGAAGATAAATGTTACTTTAGCTTTGATTTAAAAAAATGTGTTACTAGTTTGTTGCAAAAAATAATGTATTGTAGGGACTAGCTTCAGGCATCTCCGTACGCGAGTACAAAGATCCCCGATACGACATAGCTATGCGCCAGTCGTCCCGAGTACTCCACCCACCCCAGAGCCCGCACACACCTTGTAATAAACGGTAAGTACTTATAATTATGTGCAATAAACATCGTTATAAATACAGACTATTTAGTAAATCATTTCTCTCGCCTCCTGAACTATATAGTGGGACTAGACAATAATATAACCCCCACACTATCAAGTATAATTAAAGTGCGATAAAATACCTGGATAAAATGAATGGAATGGAAAGTTATATGAAAACTGAGCCAGAATCGAACTAGACTTGTACGGTCGGCTGGCGTCTAGAAAACGTGTAATAATCTAAAATTGACCTAAACATGATACATCAAGCTACATTATAGTATGTGCAAATTCTATATGATATAAAGTAACAGACCTTGTAAGCATATTTCTTGTGCAGTTTTTTCTGTTGTTTGTAGTATTCCATAAGTTCAGTAATGAAGTTAATTGTGATTTTCCCATCTTCTAGAGAGGGACCTTCATATTCGTCCTCGATTGCTGTAAAGATGACATACTCGTATATTAAATTAACAAGGTATTTAATAATATTTCACAGAAGATATGTCTATGTACAATTCTTTATTATTCACAAAACAGACACCTCAATAATAAAAAAAATTAGAAAATCTGGTATTTTTAACAAAGGGGAAAAAGCATCTTTAAAATAGATGAGTAGTTTTTCTCTAACTATGGAGAGAAACTTAGAAGTTCCTTTTTCTAAAATAATATAAGTAACATTGTGTTGTGTTATTTTTCACAAACTAGAAAACAATGTATTTTTTACAACAACAAAACAGAATACATACACTCACGCCGACTCTCTTTCATACGACAGAACAATCCAAAACACATTTGAGCTAATTATAAGTAAATAAAGTCACTAAAACTGTTCATTTCCTATAAAATGGTATAGCAGAGGTGAGGAGACTTACGAAAAATGTCTCACAATAATGTGATATAGTTTATAACAAACATAATCAGCTTGATAAATAGTTTATCAGTAACAAAGGTTCCGATGTTGATTAAAAATTATAAATATATGATAATGAACAAGAGATAGTTCTTTAGGAGTTCAAACATGCTAATTGGGATGGGGGTAGATTAGGGGGATTTTACTAATCAGCTTCAGGTCTACGGTCCATGAAGGCGACCCACGCTTCAGAAGCAGCTGGATGAGGTAGGCAGAGGACTGGGTGTGGTGGCGCGCGTTAGGGAAAGTTTATGTGCCAGTGGACGTTTTTAGTAGTCTTTACCCAAAATCAACGTTGAAAGTAGAAATATGAGCTTTATTTTGTACTACCTATTGCCCGCGACTTCGTCCGCGATGACAACTTAACATTACAAATTATTAAAAAATCCTGTAGGAATAAGATGTTTTTTCGGAATAAAAACTATCCTATGTCCTATTCCAGGACCTAACCTATATGTGTGCCAAGTTCCATCCCGATCCGTCCAGTGGTTGAAGCGTGATTGAGTAACAAACATCCAAACATTCGCATTTATAATATTAGTAGGATTTTTCTGCATCGTAAGTGATTGCAGTGTGGATCCTGGATTAGAAGAGGGCCATCCCCAATCATCCCGTGAGCGTCGGCAAGGCGACTAAGGGATTGCACCAGGAATGGACAGTAGCGTTCCTATGTGTATATTAAGATCATAACTGCAATCACCAATCCGCATGCCAAGCATTTTATTATGGTCAGCCCACCAAAAGTGGCATTCTATTAGGGCTTATGTTCAGCAGTAAGTATTAACTTATATACGATTATAGTATCATTATTATTTCGTCCCCAATTATAATAATTATCATAATCTATAAACATCCCCACTGGGAAATTTGACTCTCTGGCACTCGATATAATGCCGAAATTGCTAAGCTGGTGGCAGTACATTAAACTTACTCATAGCATCCAAGTTGATAGTATCTGCTATGTTAACTTCCTTCTTGTCTACGGAGATTGCTTTCTCAAAAGCAATTTTTTTCACTATTTTATTGCATTCATTATATTTCATCTTCGCATCCTGGTCATTTGGCCTAACTTTGGTTAACTGAAAAAAAAAACAAAAGTCATATAAAATAAGAAAATGTACATGTCCATGTGTAAGCTACTTTATTATTGCATCTTTGTTTTTATCATGCAATAAAGAGGAATTGAATTGAAAATGAAAACAGAAACGGTTTAAAGTATTGACAGGAAAATGTTTTTGTAGAGTCCAGCCCAAAGTTAACTATTGCATAATGTTGCACCAGATTGGTATAATGTTGCAGTATGTACATAAACACAAACGCATGCTCATGTCTCCTTTTAATATGTTGAGTGAAGTTATGTGACAGAGTGAGGAATACAGTGATATGCGAGAACTGTGGTTTGTAAGAAAATGTAGTATAGTAACAAAGGTAGATAATGTTGCGCTGGTTTGGACATTTATAGCATATGAGTGAAAAAGATTGCCAAAAGTAATTTATAACGCGAATGTGGAAGGAAATACAAGTAGAGGTCATCCTAAGACTATCCTAAAAAGGCTGGGTTCCGGAGGTGAGATGAATAAAAGGAGGTGCATGAAAAGGTTGATAAATGTGAGGCTAGTGTGTGTGTGTGATGATTCATCATCTCTGGCTACCCCTCTGGGACCAGGGCATAAGCATTAAGGCTTATGATTTTTGTTTTTAAATTTGTCAGCACTACATTATATCTATCCCTGTCAAACAGTAGTAAGAAGATAAATACGGAAGTAATTTAAGTGCTGTCAAATGTGCCTTGAGATCAGGGCTCAATATTAAATATATACATCATAGTCAATGTATGTAATGATGTCATAATGAGAATTAATATAATTAATAATAATTATTCCTTTAATGACAAAGAGCCACATGGTATTTTCTCTGTTCCATATTGATCTGATGATTCATAATTATAAATAACATTGTTGGTTTGAGGATAAATCAAATTAATTATCATATTGCTTTAACTTGTTGATGACTTGTTAGGTCAATCAAGAAGCATATATTATCTACAATATGTGTTAGAGATGCCATGTGACATATGCATAAGGTTTGTAAATCATGGTATTTTATTTAGTGTTGTGTTTGTACTATGAACTTATTGTTTTTTTGTTAAATTTTATGAAAACATTTGTTATTAAATTTTAGGTATAAATAAATTACATGTTATGGGATAACTAAAAGGCTATTATTATATTGTGCTCCAAACAGCACAGGATTTTTGAGTTAGAAGACAGGGATGGCATTTGCAGGTTCATGAAACTGTATTTGAGATGTACTAGGACCTAATAAATACAGTGCATGTAACTTAAAAGCTCTGTTACTGTATAAGTAGGCCTGGGCCTAGTGAGATGAACAAAAAGTGTATGTAAAAATGTGAGCATTGTGTATGTATGTAAAAATGTCTAAGTCTTTGAGGGTCCCTTCCCAGTTTTCTCCTGTATGTCCATATGTATATACTTACATATTCAAAATCCTTAAGTGCTAATTTGTACTTTCCTAGAGACATGTGAGCTGCAGCTCGTCTATAGTACGCCTTAGTATATCCTTTGTCGAGCTCTATTGCTTTAGAGGCGTCGGTCAGCGCATAGCCAAAGTTCTCCAACCTCAGGTTGGATATACTCCGGTTCGCGAAGTACACGGCGCTTTTCGGATTCTTCTCTATAGCTTTTGTATACAAATCGATAGCACCATTATAATTTTGTTCTGAAAAGTGAGGTTATGACAATCAATGTAACTATTCTTGTCACGATCGATATTCGGACATACTAAAATTATATAGCTAAAACTAAAAATACCACGTATATCTAGCTAAGGCAATGAAATAATGAGAAAAACCCACTTTTGAAAAGTTCATTTGCTTCGTTTTTCAGTTTTTCCGCAGCCTCTAAATCGGCCTGCGACACGGGCCCGGTGATTTCTTCGTTAGTAGCCATTGTTTCACGTTACACAAGTAAAATCAGTGTTTCAATGCAAATAATAGGGAATAATCATAAGACGTATGATTTACTCAAATCCATTTATACGCTATCCACGATTTATGAAAAATGAATTGACGGTGTGAATGAATGAATTTGGTGAATGAATGATTAACGGGGGCGGCGGGGGTGCATGCAGTTTAGCCAACATTGCAAACCAAATTATGACCAATATTGGGTACTTTATACTAGGATGGAAGTCAATGTGCCTCGTTGACTTTTTTTTCAATTGACTGGACTAAAATTAATTTTGTCTGTATCTTCTTAATTATGTTTATAGAGCCTACCTCTAGCCTAGCAGTTTTTATAATTTAAAAATTATGTATTAATTTAAAAAAATCTTTTATAAATCTTTAATATTTTATAATCAGTTGAATTACGTTTGATGATAAGAGCGAATGGTGAATGAATGAATGTCGATAAATCTGAAAGCACCACAGCACAAGTCAAAGTAGCATCAGTATAAAAGTTCCGCTACTGAAAACGAGATGTCTCCATAAATTACGAGAACGATATGACAACCTTATTATAACTTAGTCATAAGGTTTACTTTGAAAAAATATTCGTTGACGCTAAGGTCCCCTTTTCCCCTGTTTCACCTCCCCGGAAAGAGGCCAGGCTGGTTCGCGAACAAACACGTCATGTAGTGTGATCTAATTGGTCACAAATTAGATAGAGTATTGGTTTCCAAATCGATGTGAGATAGAATTGTAGATTCTGCTATTCTTACCCTCTACCGAAAGGTTGTCTGGAAAAAATCGGTTTTAGCGATAAGACCGCCGACCGAAGAAGAAGATATGTATTAATATTAGCTCCAAATATATTGACTATGATGTATGTGTGTATTGTTTATCATGCAATAAAGAGTATTGAAGTCACTGTTTTTTTTTATTAATTAGTGCTTTGTGAGAAAGAACTCAATGAGAGAACGAAGGTGACCGACATAGCCGAAAGGAATTAGCAAGCTGAAATGGCAGTATGCAGGCCGTATCTGTCGCAGAACCGACGGCTGTTGGGGCAGATGAGTTCTAGAGTGGAGACCACGGGTCGGCACGTAGACCTACTATACCGCCGACCGCCAGAAGGTGGTCGGAAGCGGCTGGATGAGGAGGACCGGGTAAGGTAGCGTTCATTAGGGAAGGCCTATGTCCAGCAGTGGACGTCTAAGGGCTGATATGATGATGATGTGATGTAGGTATACTTAGTAGTGGAATAAACAACGGTACCTTCGAAACTATACACTACAATGTTTAATCACTATACGTTTTACTTTTCGCTATGAACATTTCGAGCCTTGTTAATGATGAAATACAAAAACACATCAGATACAAAAGAAATTCTTTTTACTTATAAAAAACAATATATACAAATCAATAAACCTATTTATTACAAGTTATGTAACATACAACTTAAAATTACACTACAGCAGTATTTGTAAAATACCGCACACTAGTAGTACTATGATACTACTCTTCACGAGGAACCCAGAATCTGGTTCCAGACACTCCTCGTCTTGCTCGACCTGTATGAAGTAGGGTTGGTGTAGCTCCTCCCTTTGGGCTATCAGGGCATTGATGGCTGCTGTGCCAGACCCTGGCATGGTGCGGGTGCGACTGAGTTTGTATGCGGTAACTGGAAGAAGAAATCATTGTTACTATAGGAACTAGGATATTTGTAGTCAGGTGCTTACATTAGCTGGAGGTCTAGAGTTAAATCCAATGAGGTTTTAGTGTTGCGTGCCGATTAGGTAAGGGAAATAAATAGGCAGTCTTTTCGCTAAGATCTATTTCTTCCAGACAACCTTATTATAATTGCTAAAAAGTTTTGGGTAACCAATTGCCAATAAGCTAACATACGAATCTGTACGGTAACCGAACATTGGTGATATATAGGTAGCCGCAGGCCGGTGACGGGCACTGATATAAGCACATAAAGGAAAGTTTGCACTTTAGAACAAAGTATTCAATACTTACTCTCCCGTTGGAACTGGTTAACATTCTCGCAGGAGTACAGCAAGGAGTGCACGGCATAGTCTACACTCAGAACGTATAGCTCCGAGACGGTAACAGGACCTGAAAATATATTTAGATACAGAATCGAAAACGAATTGTTAATTTCTACAAAAATATGATTGGAATTAATCGATAATTTCTTAAAAGCAATGTATGCTAAATTGGCATACAACTAGGCTTTTTGTTTTATACTTTTAAACTTTTTAATTTTGCATTATCTCTGGTCACTGAATAAAAAGTAAAAAGGCCAAATGTTTTATTTTTATTGAAATTGATTTATCATCTTCAAGTGAAAGTTTTATTACGTTATTTTAATTTTTTATTCATTATTAGACCGATGACCTTGTTGCCAAAGTCATCATAATATATATAAAAAACAACAATGAATCCATCAGAAAATCGGTTTTTGATATTTTTGGCCACACATGAGGAATTTACGGTTGTCTAAAATATGCTTTCATCCCACGGGAAAGATAGGGATAGATTCTAAGCCGGGAACCACACAATATGCATAATATATGCTTTATTGAACATATTTTACAATAAATTTAGGAATTGTACTTATTCGTCTATTTGACTAAAACTATAGGAAAATAATTTAATGAATAGAAAAATGTTAACTGTTAGTTTTATTTATTTTTTAATTTTTATTTTCACTCCTAGACTATATGCATCTAGTTTTGTCAAAGTCATTCTAAATTGGAGATACATTATTTCAATCGAATTGTAAAAAAAATATATATTTCTATTTAAAGTCAAAATTACTTTCGGATAACTTCTTGTTAGTATATGAATGGAGCCTTTCTTGACGACATAATTATTGTGTCGTTGAGAAAAGAAGGTATGAAATTGTCTTAGGTACTTATCTATTAGTACAAAACCTAATCCAAGATGAAAACTTGACCGTTTGTTAAAAGATTTTGATCTGAACTTACCATCCTCCTCACCTGACGTCATGCTCACTGTCAATCTACCGCTGCCATCAGCGGCGAGGGTCGCGGTACCCTCCTTCGTGACCAGTTCACCGTCCAACACCTCCCAGCTGACGACGATCAACTCTTGAGTCTCTTCGTTTAGAGTGTAACTGACCCCGATACAAGTGCTGTCCTCGCTGACTAGAGAGTGGGGGTATCTTTCGATCTGATACCAAGTGCCGGTGTACTGTGCAAGGAAATAAAAAAATTAAAGATTTTTTTCTTTAAATAGCGCAGCTGATGGTAAGAGGCAACTGGTGCCCATGAACACATTCAAGTCTGATCTGATGCGTAATTTAATACTACTAGTGTATTGTTATTCTAAGAATGGAATACACATGAAACAAAAGCAGAAAAGAACAAAAAAATATTTAGTAAAAAAAAGTACTTTTTAAATACCCAAAAATGGAACCACGTAAAATTACAAACACTGCCTAAACAATTTCTCAGAATAATAACGTATGGTGTGATACAAAAACAAACAAAGATTGCTTTTGTGGTACTCTTTGTTTATGGACGTAGACCGCTCATTATCCTGTTGAACATCTTGATAAGACCAGATCTAGAGCAGCTAATATCTTCCAGCTAGTCCAGTCGTAGTAGACAAAGTCGTAGTCGTATTTGCAGTGGCGTAACTAGCCTTTCATGCGCCTGGTGCGAGCTTCTATAACTGCGTCTTTGAAAAATGATCACCCTGATTGTTTTTGGGCCCCTCCAAAGTCTACGCCCTGTGCCTGGGCACCGCTGGCACCGCGCTAGTTCAGGCACTAGCCATTTGTGACGTTACAGCCAGTTATAAAAAAATAAAAAAGTAAAACACAGCTTACTTCTGCAAGATCGAAATTCTGCACAACAGGTATACCGGCGTCGCATTGTCCTGGCAGAATGATCGTCTCGCCAGCCTGTTCGGGGTAGTGGAAGCAAGCACTGTCGCTTTGATCGACTGGCAAGTAGAACTGTGAGTAGAGCAGTTCGTAGTTTTCCATCGCCGCAGTTATAGAGTTCTGAGCTGAGTCGGTCAGTTGACGGGCCTTGCTGTGCTTGGCACTCCATACTGTAAAAACAAGAACCCGTTGGTAAACGAACAAGTATTCAGAAAACCTATTGTATTAGGTTTTTAACAAAAAGCAAAAAAAGGGCGGTCAGGATATTGTACCAGGACAAAACCCCCCAACGGTTGCAGAGTCCTAAAATTCGATGAATGAAAGAGGATAACGATACTCGGCGATACCCCGTAAGAGATTAGCGTGAAGATATATATGTATGTGTATGTTATTATAATTTAGACATTGTCAAAGAAACTAACCACGCCTGTATTCGTCGCCGTACTCGTTCAAGAAAGTTTCACAGGAATATAGGAGGGAGTACGTCTGATAGTCAGTAGCTAGCACCCAAGAATCTGAAATGAAAATACATAATCGTTCAGACAAATGTAGAATAGAATAGTTACTAAATACAAACATTTTCTCTTCAGTGGTCAATCAGTCAAAGACGGAAATCGCTCTTCCCTAAAATGGCCTTCCTTAAGATTTTGACAATATAATTGTGAGGACGAATACAAATAGAGAGACCATGCTTTAATGGAGTAAAGCAGTGGGTTGTGCAACTAGAGCACAGAGCGAGTGTCGCTCAGATCAAAGGATATCACCATAACCTTTGAACTGCCCATGTGGATTTCCGTAGAGAAGCTGCTACAGGTGCAGAAATGCAAAGGAAATTGCAATTGCACAAAGTTTATTGAATTATCGATCAATTATTTCTGTTCACAAACATTAATGTGTACTGTGGTGATTATTACACACTAAGTATAGCTTGAACTAAATAAACCCAAAAGCCAATAACATAGCACTTAAAATTCTCTCAAAACGTTGACTTAAGATATTAGAAAATGTCAATTTCTTGAATAAAACAAAACGTTGAAAAGCAACTTACCAACCACTCTTCCATCATCGTAGGTCCTTCTCAGCAGTCCATCAGTGGTAACTGTGACAACGCTAGAGCTGATGTGGCCGATGTCTCCTACTACGTTGGTGTCCACAACCCTGAATTGGCTGCCGGTTTGCTCGAACTGGGAGCTGATGCACTCGCCAACAGCGTCGTTTACTGGATACCTCTCGATCTCATGCCACCAGCCTTGGTACTGGAAGTTATTAAGCTATTTAGTCTTAAGAACTTTATTTATCGTATGGCAGTTATTTGAGAAGTAACTTTTCAAAGGGGAGTAGGTATTTTCATTTGCTTTCGTATAGGCATATAAAATCCATATGGAAGTTATCCTTATTAAATAATGGAAATATGCTCTTAAAGTATTTTTTTATTTACGAGCATAATACATCTGTAGCTGCGTAATTCACTGTTATCATTATCACCACCCGGGGTCCATGTGTAAGGAAAGCTGTGGTAACACCTAAGGACATGTTGTAAACATCGGCGACGTGACTACATTTTGATCTTTGTTATCAAAATAATAAAACATAAGTTTCTATGCTTCAGTATGTTCTATTTAATAGTTTGAAAAGGTAACATGTGTCGCGATGTGGGAATGGAATGGATTTAAAAACTGAACCTACCTGATTGAATCAGCCCACTAAGATCACGATCAAATCCCACTATAAAAAAAAGGGATTTTGTAACATACCGTTTGTATATTGAAATTTGCTTGTCCAGTAATATCTTGACATGCGCCTCTGAATTCTGGAGCCCTGGTCTCGTCTAGTGCAGGTACATAGAAGCAATCCTCGGCACTCTGGCTGGTGGTCGTGTAATAGTCTTCCAGAAGACCCTGGGTACTGTCGATGACTTCGTTGATGATCTGATTTGCTTCGTCGCTGAGTGTTATACTTCTGCTCAGCTTCCAACTAGAGACTGAGGAAAAGAAACGTTAAAATCGTTAACTCGATGAATTCGCTGGAAAGATCTGTCATAGAACTTATGGTTGGTTGGGCAGACGAGTTCCTGCTATGTTCAGCAAGCAGTACACGGCGACATACCGATGATGAACGGTTTCTCGACTTAAAAAAGTGACACTGATAAAAGTTGTGGTCAACTAAGTGGCATATTGTTTTGATTGTTGTATGTTACCTAAACTAATCATTTTTATGATCATTTAAAACAAGATCGTAATTAAGTTAACAAGTTAAGTAAGTGCAACGGAACTATTGTATGAACTAATAGTTTCAAGGGAACAAGATCTTGGTGCGTTCGTATGGAGTGTCTGTTTACGGCTAATAAGATATTGATCCAATGGTTTTTTTTCAGCGCATCAAAGTGTGCGTCGTACACGAAATTCGGGATTCGTAAATTTTGTTGTTAGTTTTCCTGGAATATTTCAGAAACGATTAATTTTCCTGAAATTTCAAATTTTCGGAGTTTTATCATTATTGTCCCGCAATTTTACATGTTTAAGGCTCAGTAGTTTTTGAGTTATATACCGACAGATAGACGGGCTAATAAGCTTTGATAACAAAAGAGGCTTCTGTTTTGGCAGAACCATACAAAGATTATAACAAATACACATTATCTGCTGTCATGTATGTTAAAACGTATGAAAATAAATCAAATAAAGATGAAAGGAATGTAAACTAAAATAGTAACTAATAGCAAAGATAATATATTTCTAGGTACTAATGATAATCAAGTAGGCACCTAGGTACTCAGTTTCATTTTGCTTAATCAAAATCTTTAGGTTTTTTACCCTCGCTTCACTCGCTATGCTTAGACATAAAATGGGTAAGTAGGTAATAAACATATATAACGGCTAAACAGAATTATAAGTTGTACTTCATACCTTGTCTGTTTCCATCATCCAAGTTACGGCAAGTATAGATTAGAGAGAAGCTAGTGTAATCGGTTTCTAGTACATAATAGTTAGCCGGATCCGTCTCTGAAAATCATGAAGATGTAGGTGTTTATCAAAAAGTAATGGAACTAAAATGCATATAATGAAAAAGGATTTGTCAAAACTTAAGTACTTAATAGTAAATAATTTATAATAAGAAGGACAGGACAAGATCTTAACATTAATGAATGTAAATAAAAATTTATTTTTTACTTAACCACAGATCAGAGGAAACCTAACCGACTATCATTTAATTTGACAGTTTTTAGGCTGTAAAATAATATAAATAAATAGTATCGTTTTTCGATTTGCCATTGAGTTTATAGCTATTGAATTATAATTGATTAAAACTGACAGTCAACGTTTTTTGCTTGAAACTGAAATTGTAAAATTAAATAATTTACCTCCATCAATAAAGAACCTAGTTTCAAATACTCCACTGCCATCACTGGAAGAGATCTCAGTCAATCCGGTAATAAAGGTCAACGTTCTATCAACCACCAGAGAATTGACCACTGCAACATCGTTGGATGGCAATCGTGGGTAGAATTGTAACCTACTGCAGGTGCCTTCTTGAGCTGGTGAAGGATATTTTGAAATTTCGAACCATCTTCCCAAGAACTGAAAAACAAAAAAAACAGACAATGAATGGTTTTAGGGACAACGATTTTCCAGCCAGTTCTTACTTAAAATGATGGATGGACAAAGATAACAACGGACAGGTATTCCAGAGGAGAGACATATGGATGCAAGGAAGATAAAAAAAAACATGAAATCAATGACAAGGAATCTGAATACAGAATACTGTCCGAATAGGGGGATGGATTTGAAATTACCAAAAATAGATTATGAATAATAAAATAATTAATAATAAAAAACATTGCATGGGAAATATAAATTAGTATAAAATGAAATAGACTTGTTTGTCGTCGTCAGTGAACGTCAATAGATCATAGGTAAACTTGTCTAATCTCAAATTAAAATTATCTCCTGTATCATGGAATTTAAGGAATTTAGACAATAACAGAATTATTCACAAATATAACAACATCAAGATCAGAACCAACTGGTACTGTACACTGTACAAAGTTATCTGACTAGTAGAAATCCATTGCCCCTTACGATCAAACCCAAGCCCAAGTCACTAAGCTAACAAAGCTGTCTACAGTGATGGATGACAGAAATTATCACTGATAATAATGAATGGACATGTAAAATATTTTTGATTTATTAAGTTTATCTTTGGTTGAACATTTTATCTTTTTATCAATAAGCAGTATACTTGATGATCAATAAGATTTTGAAATCCAGAAAAGTAGAGTTCAACAAGTTGACTTACAGCTTCAGTATCAAAGTTAGCTTTCCCCTGAATTCTCTCATCACAAGGTCCTGGAAGCGTGATGACATCGGGCAACGGGTCAAATACTGGATAATGGAAGCACCCGTCGAGGGTTTGGTCGGTGCTGTCGTAGTAATATTCGAAGAGTTCCAATTTGTCGAAAACAATCGGGTCGATTCTGTCATTGGCTGCTTGGGAGAGACCTGCGCGTGACCTGCTGAGCTTCCAACTGTAGACTGTAAAAATAACATAGAAATCAGTAAAACTAAAAAACGATATTAAAAGAATTTAAAGAATTAAATACTTTAAAAATAACACTTACTCTGTCTATGATCATCTTCTAGGTCCCTACAACTATAAACCAGTGCAAATTCAGAGTAATCGGTGTCCAATATGTATAGTTTTATAGCTGTAACAAAATGAATTAATAACATTAGTCATGGTATGAATCTTATTATTATTAGTCGCAGTGTCAGAATCATCATCATTAGCTTTCAACGTTTAGTTACATGAAAGTTTTATGTATTTGCAAAATTATTAATTGGGGGATGAATAATTAGTGACGGAATCAATTTTTGGTTTTTTGTCTGTTACTAATATAGGACTTAAACTCATTTATTTTTTATTTCATCGCAATCTACCCACAAAATCAAAAGTTACGAGATTTTGAGTTTTCCGAAATTCTGAATGCTTCTAGACAAGAAAGAAATATTATGTTCGGCCAGCGGGATTCGGTGCAGTGCAAGTTAAAATTGTGATGAGGAGTGCGGAATACATTTGGATTGGTCTGCGGGATAAGTCGGGGTCACAGCTATTAGAAAACAATAATTCACCTTCGCCCCCATTGAGTGTAGCAGTTATAATTCCCCTGCCGTCGCTAGACACTTCTGCTGGTCCATTAACAGAGTTTAATCTTTCATTATAAATTATCGTTTGTGTCATTGTGAATGTGTTCCCGCCTGTGGTTGTAAATTCACTCGAAGCGCATTCGCCATTTTGGAGCTCTGATGGGAATCGGGAGACCTCATGCCAAACACCGGCAAACTGGAAAATAATTAAACATACATATTTAAAAACAGCAACTCACTGGTGGTATGAAGCTATTGCAGTGTCGGTTTGGTTAAATACCACCCTATTTCCATTTGTACCTACTGTCTTTTATTGCATCATTTCGATTTCGTTGCACGATAAGGCGTTACTTCCGGCAAGTAGATTATATTCTTAGAAGGTTTAAAATATCCCCAACCTTTGCAACCATATTGTAACGCATGCGCCCGATTAAAAGGTAACATAGGTCAAAGGCACAGGAGGCATGTCATAGGTATGAGTCTTCAGAGTGGTAACGCATTTAAAGCCTATATACATATACAAAACAGTGACCGTATAACTTGAAAAACCCAGTATCACTTCAAGAGGTTTGCAGTGAATTCGGAGTAGCTCTTTAAGAAGTCCTTAAGAAGAAGAGTTAAATAAATGGTATAAGGAATAGAGTGTTGAAACTTATAGAGTCAAAAAATGCTTCTCTGCTGAAGAGACATCTCGCGACGGCTCAAGATGACTTTAGACATCGAAATGTAGATGGGTGAAATAGTATGTTCTCTGCCCTTTAAAAACAGTAAATAACGAAACAAGGCAAAATATACTGACCAAAGCAGCATCAAAATTGCTGATAACATCTACTTCGCTATCGGCTGGGCACTGTCCATCATTCCTTATAATTGGCCCACCAAAGTTGTCCGGATAGTACAAGCAATCGTCGAAAGTATGACCGGTTTCCTCAAAGTATTGCTCTCGCAATACGGGAACGGTTTCCATTACGACATTGATTGCAGTCTGTGCTTCTGATGATAGCGTCTGTTCTCTGCTCAGCTTCCAGAATGACACTGTTTAACAATAAAATGTTATCTTAAAAAATTAGATCTGTGGTAGCAAATGTTACTTATGAGACAGAACCGCTAAAAACAGAACCGAAAAAAACCTACTTGATGGGATAGAAACGTATCTTTGAAACTTTCGAGCTGAGATTCGTTTCGGGTCTGTGTGCGAGGACGATACAAATAATGGGTCCCATAGCGTACAACCGGTTTCCCACTGAGATCACCAGCTTTCCGAGTTTACTCCTACTTTCATAAACAGGCTGTGCATCTGACTTGTCAAGAAGTCATTTTATTGCTATCAAGAGTTCTTCCAGAACTCATTGACTTAATTATATTAAATTTTACGAATGTTATTTGACTTTTTTATTTTCATTTATTCTTGTTTAAAATGATTGTGTTTTTGTTTTATTGTGTACAATTTGATTTGATATGTAACGGAAGTTATTAATAAAGATATGTCTACGAATGTAATAGTATAAATACAGATGTAGGTACTGTACAAATGTCAAACGAAGATAATATTTAAATATCTTACCGCTGCGATATTCTTCATCGATGTTTCTGCAAGAGTAGACTAATGAATAGCTGTCGTAATCAGTGGCCAACACCCAGTATGGTGAGTTTGTAGTTACTAAAAATGATTAAGGAGTTATTGATTATGCTGAGATCATAAAAAAAAACACGCAGTGATTTTCAATAATAAGCTTGTTTCTAACAATCTTTTCTATTACGGCGCATTCTTGGATTGTAATTGGGTCTTTCAATGTCAGATTTGCCTACCTGTTAAACTTGATATATCCTTCAAGCAAGTCTAACAAAAGACCAAACAAAAAAGAAGACTTGGGGGTACGTATAAGTAAATACTATTAAACGCGCAGTATCTATCAAATATAAATAATGTTCACACTTACGCTCAGTTCCAGCAATTGGGAAACTAACTAGCAGTTTGCCTGAACCATCATCTGAGTCTAATACCGCGGAGCCATGTATTTCGTTCAGTAGCTGATTGACGACTTGGGTGTTATGTACGTCTATTACGCCATCACCAGCGGTGTAGGTGGCCGTAGCACAGGTGCCATCTTGGAACACTTGAGGGTATTTCTCAATGTCGAACCAGACACCCATATACTGTTTATGGAAAGGAATTAGATATGAAAATTGTGTCGGGCAATAGCAGACACCATAGTTTAATTAGAACAAGGCAAGACCAGACACCTCCATGCTGGCTGGTTAGTTGTAGGTTTATTAAACTTTTTATTCCACACACAAAACATTAATTACAAAAATAAATAAATGGGAAGTAACATGTACAAAATGTGAAGCATTTCTCTTAAATAAATTCTTGGTTTAAATTTAATAATGTAACGTGTCCATTGTTATAATAAACGCAATATGTATTATCTATTGCTTAAAGAAACCAATAGATATAACAACAGGATAGAGAAATAACAATGTTTTGGGTCTAAATATTATTATTAGACGTTAGTTTTATCTCATCAATTTCTCTAATGGCTTACAAACCTATAGCTTTACTTACACGTTCCACATCGAAATCAGAAACAGCTGGAATGGTTTCATCACACTGTCCTCTAAATCTAACTGGTTGTCCTAGCACTGGTTCTGGATAGTAGAAGCAAGCTGCGTCGCTATGATCTCTTACATTGTAGTATTGCTCGTCCAGAACATTAATGCTATCTATTACAGTGTTAATTGCCGTTTCAGAAGCGTCTGTTAGTTCCCTTGTTCTACTTAGTTTCCAACTTCTTACTGTAATACAAATAAATAAATGTTTACCTCTTATATCCGTACATCGGGAGTAAGATTTATAATTGAAAAATAATAGAAATATACCTCGTCTCCTTTCAGATCCAAGATTTGTACAGGAATATATTAAAGCGTATGATTGATAATCCGTATCTAATATCCAGTACTCGAGAGTTCCTGTAAAACGAATGCTGTTTTATTTTGTGTTACGGATTGTTTATAAACGGTAGTATATATAGTTCAATGCTTTATCTTACCAGCTGGAGTACTGACAGTAAGCCTTCCACTGCCGTCAACAGCTAAAGTCGCCTGACTATTGGCGGTTACCAGGGCCTGGTCGGCGACAAGTGTGGCAACAATATCGTAACCGCTGTCGCTTTGAGTAAATGTGCCATCGATGCACGTGCCTTCATGGTCATCGTAGTAGCTTTCAATGTCAAACCAACGGCCTGCGAACTGAAATATAAATAAATTATATACATTATTAATGATTATAAAAATAAAATTCAGTCCTACCGACAAAGATAGAATTTAAAACTGAAAGAAGCAAAGTAAAAGAATAAAGAAATATAATGTTGAAGTAATAAAGACAGTAACCTGTAACGATTGCCATTACACGTGTAGTATTATGACAAATTACTCAAATATATAAAAAAAACAGTCTCACCAATTCCGCATCGAAGTCCTGCTTAACAAGGATGTTTGGATCACATTGTCCAGGAAAAATGACGGGGTCATCAGGCAAAAGCACAGGGAAGTAGAAACAGGCATCATCAGACTGATCAACGGGTTCATAATAAACGTTGTCTAATACTTGAACGTCGGATATAGCAGCGTCGATTGCAGTATTAGCACTTGCTGATAGTGATTTTGATCTGCTGAGCTTCCAACTGAAGACTGAAATGATGAAGTGAATATGAATAAGACCATCGTATGTCACTAAACACGGATACTTTAAAAACAAAAACTTACTAGCTCTGAAGTCAGTGTTGATATTTTCACAGCTGTAGGCCAATGCATAGTCAGTGTAGTCAGTACTTAAAATCCAGAAAGGTATTGTAATTCCTGTATAGAAAAATATTAGGATTTTAGCAATAAAATATATAAAGTTAATGAAAATAATAACTGAACATTTAATTCAAAGATCATACCATTCTCTAAAGTTAATACCAATCTAGCGCTATTATCAGTCGAGATAAAAGATAATGTGCTATTAGATAATAGCAAAGCTTCTTCATCTATAGACGACATCTGTAATCCTAATGTATTGTCGGCTTCTTCTCTGTACTCGTGGCTGATACATTGACCTGATGGGAAATCTTTGGGATATGTTTCAATTTCATGCCATATGCCTAGGAACTGAAAAAAAAAAGATTGTTTTTTGAAATACATAGTTTGTAAACTCAAATTGTACCTATTCATAATTTTTATTTCGAGTCTTCGTTGTAATTTAGTCTTCATTTACCGATTTTTCACACGTAAAGTGGAAAATTTCATTGCTAGTGGTCGTCCCCCAATATCTCAGTTGGTCGAGCATAACCACGGATAGGTCGGTCGCAGATTTAATTGCCGAACACATGTAATTTTTCTTCTTTCTTTCTGTATTATGAATTTATTATGGTTCTAACCTGGTCTAGATTGAAGTTGTTCACTACTTCGATACTTTCATCACATTGTCCTGGAAAAACGACTGGCACTCCTTCTTCCGGTTCAGGGAAGTAGAAGCAGCCGTCTTCAGTTTGATCTTTAGGCTCATAATATCGTTGGTCAAGGACAGGAATTGTGTTGACCACGGTATTGATGGCCGTTTCTGCATTTGCAGACAGCTGTTTCGTTCTGCTTAATTTCCAGCTCCATACTAGGATATACAAGTTTTTTTTTAATTGAAGCGGACACAAAAGTAGAATAACTTATAATTTATCACATAATTTAATATTAAGTCACAATTCAGAGATTTAATTCATGCATAACTGTCATTATAAGTTTATTTTTATTTTATGTTTGTGTGTTGTTTATTTTATATTTGTATGTTTATTTTTTTATTTAAAATTTTTTTAGAATCGTGAATTACAAGTTTCCATAACAGTGGTAAGTTACAGTGAAAACATATTAAAACTAATAAATGTTGAGGAATGCCACAATAAATGATTTCATTTATAGTCAATGTTAAAATTAATTAGCAAGTCAAAATTAAAATGATATGAATAAAATACACGATTTACCTTGTCTATGATCATCATCAATATTATCGCAAGTATAAACGAGAGCATATGATGAATAATCAGTAGCCAGCACCCAGTAATTTGTTTCTACGGTTACTGAAAGAAGAAAATATAAGTATAATAATAACAATATTAGAAACAGTAAACACTTAAAGAACTGAAGGGGAAAATAGGGATGACAAATGGACTTACAGTCTGTACCAGCGATAGGGAATGTAACAACAAGCCTGGCACTTTCATCATCAGACACGACGACAGCCTCGCCACTGATAGTGTCTAACGACTGGTCAATGACCTGGGTATTGAATACATTCACGACATCGCCATTTAGTGTGTAGTAGGCATTGTTGCAAGTTCCTCCTTGAAACACCGATGGATAAGATTCGATATCGTGCCATAAGCCCATGTACTGTAAAAGTAGGTAATTAACGTTATAAAATACATCGAGAGCAAATAACAATTTCTAACAAAAAAAATACAATGGTAAGTAAACAAAACTCACACTAGCAGTATTGAAATTTGGTACAGCAGGGATGTTCATATCACATTGTCCACGGAATGTTACGGGGTTACCATCAGGTATGGGGTAATAAAAGCACGCATCGTCCGAATTGTCGATATCTTCATAGTAGCGATTATTGAGAATGTCGATACTATTGACGACTTCATTGATGGCATCTGTTGCCTCCGGTGACAAAGATTTCGTGCGGCTCATTTTCCAACTCCATACTGAAATCAATCATGACATAGTTATAATACAACTTAACAATAGCTGTACTAAAACAATCTTTAACGTCTTGTTAATAGAACTTTATTTAACTCGTCTAACGCAAATAGGTCGTGTACTACAGATTTAATAAATATAAATAAAGTCCAAAGATTAAGAAGTTGTTGTATATCGTAAACATAACAAATCAGGATATATTTTAAAGGAAAATATTCTTATTTTGTACAAAACCTTAGACAGTACATACAAAGGTTTGTATTTAAATTATTTCATCATATTAGCCCTTAGACGTCCACTGTTGGACATAGGTAGGCCTTCCCCAATGAACGTCATCACACCCGGTCCTCCGCCCTCCGCATTCAGCCGCTCCGGCCACCTTCCTCAGGTAGTCGGTCCATCTGGCGGCGCGGGGCGTCCCACCCTGCGCGTGCCATAAATTATTAACTTGAATTTAAATCTTTAAACCTTCGATCATATACAACGATTTGATCATTTACATTTACAATGATCGAAGCTTTAAACATTTACTATTAAAAAATAGAAAAGAATTTTTGAGTTAGTGTATCACTGGCAATTTTCCTATTTCGTCACTTTCGCTAAAACAAAATTACTTAGTTCTTTCCATTTTTTTATTGTACATTCTCTATAATAAGCATCTCAATATTGACAGACAATAAAATTAATAATTATTTACCTTGACGTTGATCGCTGTTTAGATTCACACAACTATATCCTAATGCGTAGGAGACGTAATCTGTATCAAGAAGCCAGTACTCGACTGATCCAGGAGCTGAAAAATTTAATTTAACTTAATATCCAACGTCACATCCAAATTCGAATTAAGGTAATCTACCAAATGCATTTGTTCGACTAACCTTCGGGGAATGTGACAATAAATTTGGCACTAAGATCATCAGATTCAATCAGAGTAGCCGATCCCGTCATGATGTCGAGTGCTTGATCGATGACTTGTGTGTTATCAACGAGAACTGAGCCATCTTCCTGGACTGTGTACGTAGCATCGTTGCAAGTTCCGCTTTGGAATTCTGATGCATAGCTCTCGATTAGATGCCACAATCCTGAATACTATAAATAAAGAAAAACGATATCGTAGAGTTTGGTTTTGTTTCCTAAATATACTGAATTAGAAGAAGATTTTTGTTACTGTATACGAGGCGGACATATTACCTATGAATGCCCTGGATCATCAAAGATCTTACCTTCAACGATACGCTACTACACTACTAGCAAAGTTTTTTTTGTTATTATTATGCTGACGTTATGTATTATACTGAATAGTGAATGTAGTATTTCTTACTCTTGCTGCATCGAAGTTTCGCAGAACAGGAATATTGGGGTCACATTGTCCGGGAAATATGACAGGTTCGCCAGGTTCGAGGTCAGGCAAGAAGAAACAGGCAGCATCAGACTGGTCAACCGCTTCATAGTATACGTTGTCCAACACTTGAATGCTGGATATAACGTTGTTAATGGCAGTATCAGCATCTGATGACAGTGTTCTTGATCTGCTAAGCTTCCAACTGTAGACTGAAATCATAGAAATATATTTAAATACTAGCTTTTACCCGCGACTTCATCCGCGTAGGTTTCGATATTTACACATCTTGAACATTTGGTTTCCTGTAGGAATGAGATGTTTCAGGACCTAACCTATATGTGTGCCAAGTTTCATCTCGATCTGTTTAGTGATTGAAGCGTGATTGAGTAACAAACATCCAAACTTTCGCATTTATAATATTAGTGGGATCTTTAAAATTTTAATTCTGTATGTCTGTTAACAAACATGTCTACCTGTATGTCTGTTAACAAAAACGATAGATAGTATTACAAAACAAATGATAGCGTTTGTGCCACCTAAACCTTGGTGATCCAATTGTTATCTGTTTACTTGTCAGATGCGTTAAACTGGTGATTTCGTATTATGTCAAGTGAAGTAAGGAATTTTTTTGTGAAATGAAAATACATTATTATTTCTTAACAAATGCCCTGATTATTCCTGCGAATTGTCCGGTCTAATAAACTTGAATAAAAACGAGTATGTGCCGATAATTTGCAAAATAGGAAAATATACCAAGTATAAGAACTTACTTGATCTGAAGTCGCTGTTAATATTTTCACAGCTATATGCCAGAGCATAGTCTGTATAATCCGTGATTAAAATCCAAAAAGGAATTGTTTCACCTGTTGGCAATGTAAATGGTTAAAATAAGTATTCGAATAAAGTTTCATTTATTGTAAACACACATCAATATTTATATGGTCGATTATTAAATATTTAAATGTAACATTACCATTGTCTAGAGTGATGACCAGTCTAGCACTGTTATCTGTCGATGTGAATGATAAAGTATTATTCGACAGCAGTAAAATTTCTTCATTGACAGCGAATGTTTGTAAAACTAATGTGCTGTCAGCTCCTTCTACGTACTGGTGGTTGATACAGTGTCCTGATTGAAAATCTCTTGGATAAGACTCAATTTCGTGCCACGTGCCTAGGAACTAAAAAAAACAGTTTTCCTTTATTTAGACGTAGGTAACAATATCATCATCATCATCATATCAACCCTTAGACGTCGACTTCTGGACATAGGTTTTCCCCAATGAATGCCACCACACCCGGTCCTCTGCCCAATATAGGCATGTATTTTTAAGTAGGTAAAAATTCAATTATCTTTAAGACTTAAAGTTTAAGTATACTGGGTATCGTTTTATCAACGTTAATTATGTCTTATACGCCTTGGAATCGTCCTTGGTGTGAGTTTGTGAGTAAGTCAAGAGTACTACAACCACTATAGATAATATAACATAAGGCAATTCAATAGATTTGAAACTCTTTGTTACTTACCGATTCTAGATTGAAGTCGTTTACGACAGCGATGTTCTCATCACATTGTCCTGGGAATATGACTGGAACTCCTTCTTCAGGTTCAGGGAAGTAGAAGCAGCCTTCTTCAGTTTGGTCTTTAGGCTCATAATATCGCTGGTCAAGGACAGGAATTGTGTTGACCACGGTATTGATGGCAGTTTCTGCATTTGGAGTCAGCGCTTTTGTTCTGCTTAATTTCCAACTCCATACTAAGAGATAAAATTAATATAAGTTTGAGTAAACAAGACGGGAAAAAATTATCGAGATAAGATAGGTAGGACATTTTCATATATAAATTCGTAAGTTAGATGAGTCAAAATCCAAAAGAAGAATAAATAATGTTATTACCTCGCCTATAATATTCATCAATATTCTCGCAAGAGTAAACTAGAGAATATGAATCATAATCCGTAGCCAGCACCCAGTAATTCGATTCGACAGTTACTGAAAACAGAGAGAAACAATATTCATCAATCATCATCATATCAGCCCTTAGACGTCCACTGTTGGACATAGGCCTTTCCCAATGAACGCCATAATACCCGATCCTCCGCTGTCCGCATCCAGTCGCTTCCGACCACCATCGGTCGTAGCGGAGGGGCCCACCCTGCGTGTGCCGATCCGCGGTCTCCACTCCAGAACTCGTCTGCCCCAACAGCCGTCGGTTCAGCGGCAGATGCGGCCCGCCCACTGCCACTTCAGCTTACTAATCCTTTCGGCTAATTCGGTCACTTTTGTTCTTCGTTTTGTCTTTGGGATCATATCCTTCAAAGATACCCTGAGCATATAACCTCTCCATAGCTCGCTGAGCGACTTGAAACTTGTGGATCAGGGACCAAAGTCAGTGTCTACGTTCTTGCACCGTAGATCATGATACAATATTAATTGCTGCTAACTGCATATAAAAAGTGTATTTAAACTGTACTTACAGTCTGTACCAGCGATAGGGAATGTAACAACAAGCCTGGCACTTCCATCATCAGACACGACGACAGCCTCACCATTGATAGTGTCTAACGACTGGTCAATGACCTGGGTATTGAATACATTCACGACATCGCCGTTCAATGTATAGAAAGCATTGTTGCAAGTTCCTCCTTGAAATACCGATGGATAAGATTCGATGTCGTGCCATAAGCCCATGTACTGTAATGGTGATGGTAGAAGAAAATTGCAATAATAGTAATTTAATTGAAGATGAAGAAGAATTAGACAACAGTAGTAAGCAAATACAACTAAAAACTATTATGGTAGGTCTCACTGGTACTTACACTAGCAGGATTGAAATCTGGAACAGCAGGGATGGTCAAATCACACTGTCCACGGAATATTACTGGGTTACCATCAGGAATAGGGTAGTAGAAGCAGGCATTGTCCGAATTATCGATAACTTCAAAGTAGCGATTATTGAGAACGAGGACTCTATCGACGACGTTATTTATGATGTCTGTTGCCTCCGGTGTCAATGATCTTGTTCGGCTCATTTTCCAACTCCATACTGAAATCAGGTTACTTTTGTTAGTATTCACAAGAGCGTAAATGGTGTAATCTGTTAGTACATTTTTTATGGTCTGTTGAGAGTTAACTAACAAATACGACAGTGTTGTTGGTGTTTCTAAGTCTAAGATTTAGGATGTGAAATAAATGATTTCCTTGTATTGTTTATGTAAAACAGATTTTTCAGTTGGTGATAATGATAGTAAAAATCAAGTATTTACCTCGTCGTTGATCGGTATTTACGTTTACACATCTGTAACCCACCGAGTATGAGTCGTAATCAGTGTCGATAATCCAATACTCAATTGGTTCAGGAGCTGACAAATGAAAAACAATTATTGATTATAAATGAAATGTCTCATAATAAATGTTAAATTTGATCTGTGATACTAACCTCCGGGGAATGTTACAATTAATTTTGCACTATGATCGTCGACTTCTAACAAAGTACCCGAACCGGTGATGGTATCTAGTGTTTGTTCAATGACTTGTGTGCTATAAACGAGAATCGTGCCGTCTTCCTGAATAGTGTATGTTGCATCGTTGCAAGTACCGTCTTGAGAATCTGATGGGTAGCTTTCAATTACATGCCACAGTCCTTCATACTGTGAAATAAAAAAATGGGGTAATGATTATAGATAAAAATAAACTGTTTAATAAAACATAAGTAAGTATTTAAAAACTAAATTGTTCAATATTTTATGCCCATATTTGTCCCTGTTTGTCATGTTTGTCCTTATCCTATACCACCTTTGACAAGTTAGATGACGACGTGTATGACTAGGTCCACATGGTAGAAAACAAGGAATGCCAAGAACACGGTGATACAAGAAACGATGAAAGGCTACGTGTAAGTATGTGGTACGAGGCTGGAGGTAATGATAGTTAATTGAATTTTGGTTTTCTGTATAACCGGGTTTATACTTCTTACGGTTTATAGAATAACGGAACCTCAAGGGTTTTGTTGTTGATCTGAAAAAAATTATCAATTCCACGACTTATCTTGAAGCATATAAACATTGTAGATCTTACCCTTTCGGCTTCAAAGTTTAAGAAAACTTCAGTGTCGGGATCGCATTGACCAGGCAATATGACGGGTTCGCCTGGTGCCAGATCCGGGAAGAAGAAACAGGCATAGTCAGTTTGATCAATGGGCTCAAAATAAACGTTGTCCAAAACGTTAATATTAGACACGATTTCATTTATAGCAGTGTCTGCAGCTTGCGATAGTGAAAATCTGTTTCTACTAAGTTTCCAGCTATGAACTGAAAAATAATATTCGAATTGATTCATTGATTATCTCATTAATTGAAAAAGAATAGGAATGAGAATATTGAAATTAGAAACTTACTTGCTCTAAAGTCACTGTTAATGTTTTCACAGCTGTATGCAAACGCGAAGTCAGTATAGTCCGTGCCAAGAACCCAAAAAGGTACAGTTACACCTGAAAAAGGTAACTTTAAATGATTTACATCCTACAGATAATGCCTTAATGATATACTATTTTAAACTACTATTACCATCAGAGAGAGTCATAACCAGTCTAGCACTTCCGTCAGTTGAGACAAAAGATAAAGTGCTGGGATACAGCTGTAGTAGTTGGTCGACAACAGAATTAGATTCTAAGTTCAATGTGTTCCCAGTTCCTGATGTGTACTGATGGCTGATACATTGTCCTGGGTGGAAATCTTTAGGATAAGTTTCTATTTCAAACCATGTGCCTTGAAACTGAAATAAAAAGGTTGAATTAAATTTTAATCATTTTGTTAGTTAATTTTAATGATTCCTTGATCTGAATCATTATTTGTTTTATGTTAATTCTACGTTCAATTTGTTATAGATGTGTGTACTATTTACCAGTTCTAGATTAAAATCATTCACAACATTGATGCTGTCATCACACTGTCCTGGGAACACAACTGGTACTCCCTCTTGGGGTTCAGGAAAGTAGAAACAACCGTCAACACTCTGGTCTCTGTCTTCATAGTATCTTTGGTCCAGAATGGGGATTGAGCTGATGAAATTATTGATGGCTGTGTTTGCAGTTTCTGTTAAGTGTTTTGTCCTGCTCAACTTCCAGCTCCATACTGAAAATAATTATTGAGTTACAGAACATTACATTATCAGTATTTAGTGAAGTAATTTGAAAGTAACGAAAATTGAAATGATTCTTACCCAGTCTGTTATTTTCGTCAATATTCATACAAGAATAAACGAGAGCATATGAGCTGTAGTCTGTTGTCAACACCCAGTAGTCGGCTTCAACTAAATCTAGAACAGAAGTTAGTATTTCTTTTAAATTAGTCCCTCGAATTTTGTTAGTGTACTGTGCAGTGTTAATTCAATGAGTGCAATTATAGATAAAGTCAGCAAAGTGTACGTCGTGTACAATGTGCGGTTCCATATAGTTTTCTTGGAATATCTTGGAAAAAAAACTAGAATTTCCAAAATTTTCCTATCATGACCGCCCAATTTCACTGTGTGAGTTCAACATTTAAGCTCAATCGGTTCAGTAGTATAAGGGTAAAAGAGGTATCTTAGCTACAAGGGTATCTGTTTTGACGGATCCCAAAAAAAATTAGAGGTATTATTATTTATTATTGTACACCCATCTCAATATGGACTACTCACCATCAGAAATCGGAAGTGTAATTACAAATTTGCCACTTCCGTCATCAGAAACAAGAGTGGCATTACCACTAATAGTAATCAGAGCCTGATCAATAACGTGAGTGTTGTATACGTCAACGACATCACCATTTGATGAATAATGTATATTATTGCAAGTGCCTCCTTGAAATTCTGATGCATATGGATATGATTCGATGTCGTGCCATAACCCCGTGTACTGTAAAAAATATGTTTTTGTACTTTGATTCAATGAAGGGCTTACACACATATTGATTGATAACAATTAAATGCTTTTACCACAAAAGTCCTTTGTCAAAACAAAACACTATATTGGGTAAGCATAGTTAATAACTATCATTAACATTTCAATGGTTATTTCGACTGATCTGTTCTATTTGACTATTTTCTAATAATAAGAGTAGAGTCCTATCTTACATTGACGATATAATTGAACTTTAGTCAATAGGTACTTTAGTTAATTACCTGTTCTACATTAAAGTTTGGCATTGCAGGGATATTTATTAAGTCACACTGTCCACGAAAAACCACCGGCTGTGAGGGTACAGGTTCAGGGAAATAAAAGCAGTCAGCGTCAGTCCTCGGGGTATCTTCATAGTAAGCATAGTTGAGGTCAATCAGGGAATGGACTACTTCGTCCACTTGTGCTGCGACAATATCTGACAATTGTCGCGATCTACCCAAAATCCAGCTGAATACTATAACAAAATAGAAAGTTATCAAATAAATATTACAGTTTGGGATCAGGTGGTCGTGTGTGAAATGTCCCCACATATTTATTTATTTATTATTTATTTATAAAGTAATACATGAAGCATTTACGTGACCGTTGGTAATTTTCTATGGATAGTTGCACTTGTTGCAAGTTTTCAAAACTCGTGGAACACTAATCCTTTTTTTCCTTCAATTTTCTAAGCCGTCTCAAATCTTATTTTTAATTACTGGTAAAATAGTCAAGAAGTTTCATCTCGTCACTGTTTAAATTACTCAAAATAAAAAAGGGATACTTCCTTACCTCTTCTGTTACTGTCTACATTGTCGCACGTATAAGTAATAGCGTAGTTTGAATAGTCCGTTGCTATGATGTACAGTTCTTGTTGCACGATTACTGTAAGCGTACGAGAAAAGTTATTATGAAAACTAATTGGTGAGAACTAGCAGAAAATCTAATAAAAATAATTAGTGATGCCTCTAGAAACTGGGAAGCTCCAAAGCACTTCTTCTTTCAGAGTTCCTCTTACCTCCAGGTTCAGCTTCTATTTCAATACGAAGTCTTCCGCTACCATCTGTACTAATGATTGTGGCAGTTCCAGAAATAGTATGTAACTCCTCGCCAATAACATGGCTATTGACTACATTAGTGACGTCACCTAGAACACTATAGTGAGTTCTTGGGCATGTACCTTGAACATTCTCTGAATAGTAACTTGACAATTCATGCCATTCACCTGTGAACTGAAAAATTTTGATTTATAGTTTTATTTTAAAAAATATTAATAACTAAAGTTTACAGAGTAGAACAGTGGTAAAGACAATGATGGAGAGTAGAGATTAATATTTAATCTACGACTATATGTATATAGTCGCAATTTAATGTAGATTCTAGTGTTACTATAGTCTTACATTTCAACTAATTATAGCCGAATCGAATTTTAACTCTACTTTTAGACAACAATGTAACACTAATCTCAAATTACAAATCCCAGTGCTATGAGAAAAAAATCAAGTAAACTTACTGCTTCTATGTCAAAATTCTGAACAACTGGTATATCTGGATCACACTGTCCAGGCAATATAA
The DNA here is from genome assembly GCA_947086405.1 of Esperia sulphurella. Taxonomy (NCBI): domain Eukaryota; kingdom Metazoa; phylum Arthropoda; class Insecta; order Lepidoptera; family Oecophoridae; genus Esperia; species Esperia sulphurella. The sequence goes on along the minus strand of OX352274.1, from coordinate 3,540,241 downwards.
TAGGTTGCCCCGGCTCAATGGTAGGCAGTTCATAGCAAGCATCATCAGAATGATCCAATGTATTTAGGTCTTCTAAGGTCACGTCTAAGGTATTAATGAGTGTGGTGTTGATCAAGGCTAACATCAGTTCGGGGATGGGTGCCGCCGATCTTTGTAAATGCCAAATGTATACTAAAAAGAAAAAAAAAATTTTTTTTATTAAACTTCTGCAGGGCTCACTACTGCGAACTTACATGTCAATACATCTATTTCCAGTGAGTTTATGAGGCTTTCTATAATTAAACACAGGAAGGACTACTTTCATAACGATGTCTCATAATGTAGGTCAAAATCAGTCTAGTCCCGGTTGTTAGAATTATTGTACGTTTAGAGTATTTGGGTACTTCTCATTGACACTCAATTTTTATGGTCACACAGTTATATTTCCTAAATCATATAAGTTAAAAACATAACATGTGGTTCGGTGGATTAAACATCTACCAGTGAAGGTAGGGCGAGTCCCAAGGACTGAATTTACGCTACCTTGGGCCCCAGACAAATTAAATTAAAGAAGTAAAGAGTCAAAGTAGGAAGAGAGTTCCCACTAGGTTACTTATATGGCAACAGGTTTGGAGAGTTCCCTGGTGGGCCACATCTATTTCTTTATGGTCTGCAGCAGGTGCATAAGTTATATTAGATGTAATTGAGGTTGGTTCCATTCTGGTGATCGTGGTTCTAATAGTTAAGTCAGGTTGACCGTGGAGTTATGGTGGTTCTTGCGGTTGGTAAACGGGTTGGAGAGTCCCCGTGTTCGCCGCTGTGCTGACTAATAGATGAAGTTGGGGTTTGATCTATGTACCTTTGTGGCATCACCTTCGTGGCGTTTTATCCACGAAGGTGAATTTTTGCCACGAAAGTGATTTTTTGTATTGTTTTATTTGGAAATATAGCGACTGGAGTATACGTATTTACAAAATAAACTAACTTGATATGGTAAATAGTGTTTTGAATACATAAGTATAAATAAGTATATTTACATGATAAATTAACAACTACACTATTAATAGATAACTAATTAAACATGAAGTATGGGTAGGTACTAATTAAAGTAAGTAAGTAAGTTAGTTTAATAACGTTGTTTTTAGGGTTTAGAACCAAGATGGTAAAAATGAACCCTCAACACCAACGTAGCTTCTGGTCTGATGATGATCCAGATTCGAGTTACAATATATTTGATTTACGCAAAATCTAACGTTCTGATATTTTATTTTACTGTTCGAAGAGGTTACCGTCTTCTTGTAATGAGATTTTTTTTTATAGAATAACGTTTTTGTTTTTGAAAAGGAAAAGTGCTGCCTAACAACGTGTAACGTTTCGTTTTTATTTTTTGAGAGATTTAGCCTTTCTAAAACTCAGACTAAAAGTAGTATATAATCTAAGTTTTAAAGACTTATTTGATTCATCATTAGGAAATAGTTTATATAACAACCAATTAGGTTAAGTTTTCGATTATTTTTTATCACCGGAGACTGATTATTTGTGAATGTCACAAATTACCAGTGATATTACAATTAAAGTATACTAAAATTATGCAAAAATTTTATAAGTTTAGATAATGTAACCACATTAAGTATGTTATTATGTTATCACATGTATAAAGAGGGTATTTTAGAGTAAAACTATCCTCCGAAATATAAGTACCTGATTAATAAAACCACAGTAAAGTTTCTATTTATTTCTTACGTTAATAATATTCTATAATAAGAACTTTTCACTAAAATTATGTAGTTTTAATTGACATAGCATATCAGTAATAATAGGAACCTATTTCGTAGGATGACCGAACCTAGGACCGAACTGGTAACTCTCTCTGCGCTTGATTGAATATCATGTATTTGTCTGTTTAATTATGAAAATAAGATTAAGTTGTTATTTCATGAACATTTAGTCTCATAACCAGTAGTCAATTCTGAGAAAATTATGGCTGTAAAGTTACTGAGTCACTTTCGTGGATCATCGCGTCACTTTCGTGGCATCTAGAACTTCAAAACATTATTACTTCCAACCAAGACTCACGATTTGATTAATTTACTTATACATTTACTCGTATTATCAAGCGCTATTAGATTTTTTACCAAAATAGTTAATACTAGCTGTGCCCGCGGCTCCGCTCGCGTGGACTACAGGATCCGCTCCAATTCCCACTTCCGCTCCCTTCCCACTTCCACTCAGACTTTAAATCCAGGTCCAGGTCCAGGTCCAATTCCAGGCCCAGACCTAGGTCCGGGTCCAGATCTTCAACTCTCCCCTCAACCCTCCCCTCAACCCTCCCCTCTACCCTCCCCTCAACCCTCCCCTCAACCCTCCCCTCTACACTCCTCTCAACCCTCCCCTCAGCTCTCCCCTCAACCCTCCCTCAAACCTCTTTCCCTCGTCTCTCGAAATGTAGTTCTCGTAACTAATCCATTGCAATCCAATATTACTTTGTTGCATACGTATACCACAAATTCATTGTAATCGGTTAACTCAGTCAAAAGTTATGCGAATTTTCAAACACTCAAATTACACTGGTACCATACCCGCTCCCGCTACCTCACAAATTCAGTCGAACATTTACACCCTAGATCCTTCGCAGTGTATCGTCCAGGTCCAGGTCTAGGTCCAGGTGATCTCGGCTCGCGTGAACTACAGAATCGCTCCCATTCCCACTCCCGCTCCCGCTTTAGCTTCCGCTCCCGCTCCTGCTCCGGTCCCGCTCCCCTCCCGCTCCCGCTTCCGCTCCCGCTTCCGCTCCCAAACCCACTCCCTCTTCCCACGTCCACGCCCACGCCGGAACCCACGCCCACGCCCACGACACTCGCACTCCAATTCCTACTCAGCTCCTCCAAACTCGCAGCTCCAAATGTAATCCAAACTCATCGTAATCTGAATAGTACGGAAATACTATTATGTGCAAGGTATTGCATACTAACCTTACCTACTAATGTATTTGAAAACTAAAAATGTCTATAACTTTTGATTGAGTTAGCCGATTGCGATGAAATAAAGCCTATATGTTACACCAAATTAAGCCCCATGTTTCTGTGAAAAGTCCATCAAAGTCCGATCAGTCGTTTTTAAGTGATGCGTGCACAAACTCACAGACAAACAGATAAACAGACAAACAGACAAACAGACAAACAGACAAAAATTTCAAAAATGATCGAAATGTGTTCTGTTGCTTATCCTTAGACCCCCCAATTTTTTTTTTGCAAATATCTTCAATGTACAGACACGCCAAGTTTACGATTTTATTTATTAGATAAGCAAAAACTAGAATTTACCACGAAGGTGACGATGAGAATCGTGGCGATGAGAATTAGCCATTTATTGTTATTTGGCGTATATAGGTTTTCCTTTACTAAAAAGCCTGTACCAACTTCATACCATACCACATCACCATGAAAACTATACCTAAGTTGCTAAAAAGTAATTGGTATTTGCTCGGGATTAAACCCTATACCTCAAGAACCATTCAGGTAATGTAAAGGTTTAGTTTTCGCATTTCGCTTTTGTTATTTTGTTTTTAATCTTATACTGTACTGTACCTATTGTTTTTAAGTTAGAACTGATACTTACCATTACGCTGTGTTAGGCTTATATTTTCACATCCATAGCCCAAAGCAAAAAACTGATAACTTGTTAAGATTATCCAAAAGTCAATGGGTGTAACTGTAAAAATAAAACGTACTTCTATATATGCTGTTGGCCTAGAATTTAAAAATGCAGCAAAATTTTGAGGATTTTGTAAATTTCCTTTTTTGTATTTTTAAATATCTTGGAAATTCCCTTAAATTTCCGATGATTGCCTAGCAAATTTGCACATTATATACCTATTCCAAATTCATCTCAATCAATGCAGTTGTTCTTGAGTTATTTAAAAAGATGGACAAAAATCAGACAGACGGAAAATGAATAAACCCGCACACTGTGTAGGTGCGAAGTACACATAACTGATTTTTTTATTCATGGTGTCAATACTTTTCAGATTTTTTTTCAATGTTTATCAATTAGTAGTGTATACGTTACAAACCATTACTTCCATCGTTGAGATTCAGTGTCAATCTGGCAGTTCCATCACTGTCCACTGTTCCACTCCTTTCTACCAAGAAATTTCTGTTATAGGCTCTATTATAATAAGTGAGTGTATCTGTTTCCACGTCCCTCTCGAACTCCAGATGGGAGCAGTCCGCGAAGTCCTGGATTGAATTCTCTGCTCTACCAACTTCATACCAAGTGCCGAGAAACTGCAAATGGAATGAAAAATCACTTAGATTCAATCGGTTGCCAAAATATTACTTCTCATCTCTAGATATATAGCAACACTCACAACTCAAATACGACCCCACGTTTCTTGAAACAAGCCCCCTCCACACACACACACACACAAACCCTGAACATACACATTCTCATGCATGTTTTTTATTTTTATTTGTACCTATTTGCTGTTTTTATTTTAGGTACTTATAATTTTTTGTTTTTTGTTTACGTTATGCTTAAGTTCCATCCTTTATTGAGAGTGAGAGCCTGGTGATTTGTCATATAGGTTTCTACCTAGTACAGACACCAGTCTCTCGCAAAGGTCTTTTTATTATTTTATGGTTGCTCTTGTTTTTTCTTTATCTGTAACCTTTGTGTAGAGAAAATAAAGATATATCTTATTTATTTATTATTTTATTATTTATATAGAGGTAACACAAGTCCATTTTGTCTGAAATAGTAAAAGATCTGTGGTTAAGAGTAGTCAGTAAGAGTATTTCTTACCTCTCCAGAGATAATTTCTGTTTCTGCAGAGAGGAGTTAAAACCGCCAAGGCAGATCGTGAGCATTCTATTGAAGAAAACACATCAAACCACATCTTTGGCGAAATTAATGAGGTGGAACTGTCTTAAACCCCGTTATGTCAGTAATACCATTGACTAATATCATTGATGGTACAAGTGACAAAAATTTGTATCTTTTATACCATTAAAGAAAAGGTAGACATTCCCCGCAATTGTAACCCATGTAAACAACTTTGTATAATAATCAAAGTAATATAACAATTTATTAATTATATAAACTTACTAACACATAAGACAAAAATAGTTCCTGTATGAAGTAGACGGAAATTATTACGGTTATCAAAACGAATTATCGAACTCCAAATTATGAAGAACGAACTATACGAATGTCATGGCTAGAAAAACAAAGCAATTTTGTAAGGTGCTTGCACCTTACAAACTTGCTTTGTAAAGTGCTTGGTGAAGGAAAACATCGTAAGGAATCTGCATATGCTAAGAGAAGAAATTCTAAGGCGTATGTGAAGTACACCAAATTGGCTTGGGGTACCATTGGTGGTCAAGGGGGTTTAGCACAAAGATCCTGGAGGGTCCAAGTGTCTCCAGGATTTCCTGGCTCTCTAAGAAGATAAGAAGGTGCTTGCACATTAATTGCGGTAATCATTCAATTACTTTGGCAACTGTACAATTTGGGATTATGGAGCAATATTGTACAGAACGTAGTCATATCGCCACTGATTAGAATAGAAAAATATCGCACTTTATCGCGCCTCTTTACTTCGAATGTTTTGATTTCGCTTTGAAGTATCGTATGTGAGCGCTATCTCAATGATCTAGGTATAGGGCAGCGATTTGACGACGACGTTATATTGCGTGTATGGTGAAATAAAACAAACAACATGGTGTATATATTGGCTTCAACTACCTTTTCGTACCAGTTGCTGTGGAGACACTACTGCCCTGGGGCCCGGAGGCGAAAAACCTAATCAATGCCCTTTTTAAACGCCAAAAAGAGGTTTCCGGTGATGAGAGGGCTGACCAGTACCTCACTTAGAACATTAACTTGGGCATACAACGAGGTAACGTTGCCAGCTTTCGGGGAACAACGCCCCAGTGTGACCACCTCGATGGAGTTTTTTAATGAGGATCTGTCATGTTTTTTGTTAAGTATGCAGATATTTAATGCTAGAAACCCAATAAATACTATGAAAATATATAAAAAATTATATATCAAAAATGACGAAGATACAGCAATTTCAGCGCAATAGTTATGGAAAATTTTGAAATTCAAGATATGTAAATATCGAAACCTACGCGGAAGAAGTCGCGGGCAAAAGCTAGTAACTACATACACTTGTCTAACGCCAAACTAGGTTTTTTCCTGTACTATTGGAATTAAACAAGGATTTGACCAAAGAGGATTGGTCAATTCACAAATATAACATCCAGACTGAGACCAGCTTGTACAAATTGTACAGAGTTGTCTGTCCCCAGTGGCAATCGAACCCACGATTTCTCTGAAAAGAGATCTTACAATCTGTTTTGCAGAGAGTCATTAATTACGAGTATGAGTAAGGTTTTAACCGAAAAACATAATTAAGTAGATACCCGTAGGTAGTAATTTAATTTTGATAATATTTTGTAAGTTCGCAGTCAGAAATCACGAGCATCAGCCCCAAATATTCTCTCAGTTCTATAAAAAGGGATAGGTAAACTTCTAGCGAAGCTTTGTCCGTCTGTCAGCCGGATAATTTTTTTCTACAGGATCGACTGAGCTGAAATTTGGGACACTTGATTGTAGAATTGCCCGGAAAATTATGAAAATTAAGGAAAAATTAACTTATTTATTATTTTTATTATTATCTTGAGATAAGCATTACCATTTGGACATTTTATTTATTTTTCCTTTCTTTATTGTTTTTTACATTGTTAAATAAATAAAGAATTAAATCATTAAACTCCCATATTGTGTGCGAAGAATACTTTTCAGACATTATTTAAATGTTTGAGTATATACCGATATACAAAAATACTGGGATGAACTTTCATTATGTTTTAGTTCATAGGGAAACTTCCCGAATTGATTCCATTTAAACATATACATCTACCAGGATGTATGGAATTATCTAAAGTTCCGTTGTATACCTACAGTGGGCTACACATGTAAAACACCTTTGTTCAGCGGTAAAAGTGGCTCCATGCAATGGTTTTGTACAACCTGAGCTGTGACAAACCGTACCTAGTAAACATAGGTAGGCATACCTTTTGTAAAATACCTAATTTCTCCATTTTAAAAGAAGGTTGCCATGTTTTGTTACAGTTTTCCATCCGAAGCAGAAGTCGGCATAACACATAATTCATCAATTCACTATTTACTAACTTTCCGGGTGAACGACCACTTTTTTATCTTATTTTCTTAGGGGAGCAGAAATACTTGGCGACACTTAGACCCTTAAGAATCTGTTGTGCTAAACTCCTGTCCATAAACCGCCAATAGGTTGACTTCATATACGCCTTAGAATTTCTTGTTTGGCATATGCAAGCTTCCTTACAATGTTTTCCTTGACCGGAAAGTCTTTGATATCCTATCCTACTAATATTATAAATGCGAAAGTTTGGATGTTTGGATATTTGGATGTTTGTTTCTCAGTCACGCTTCAACTACTGGACGGATCGTGATGAAACTTGGCACACATATATGTTAGGTCCTGGAATAGGACATAGGATCGTTTTTATTCCGAAAAAACATCCCATTCCTACGAGAAATACATAATAATTTGTGATATTAAGTTGTACACGCGGACGAAGTCGCGGGCAGTTATAAATAAACAGTATTTAAGTTTCGAAAAACTCATTGGTACGGGCGTGGTTTGTACCCATTCGTACGACTGGCTACCACAGCTCTAAAAACGTCCACTTTATTAATCCTTTCATCACCAAGTTTTGTATGTTTAAAATATTTACCTGTTCAATGTCGAAATTCCCAACTACTGGTATATTCGTGTCGCACTGTCCATCCTGCACTAACTGTCCACTACTTACATCAAAAAGTCCTATAAGACTAACAATAAATATTATTATAATCATTTTGAAATCATTATTTTCGTCCGGCAACCACCACACAATACAAAAACGAATGAAATGGCTATTTATCTCATAGATATTACATTTATATAAGATCTTATCTATAGATTTATCTTCTACCAAAATTAGGTGCTAATCTAGGTACGAATCAGTTACGCGAGTTATAATCATTTAATAATGCAGGTCTCTTGAATGCTAATTGAATTAATCAGTCTGTTGTCACTCGTTTCTGGACTAGACGTGCAAATTCTATTTTTCTGGGGTATGTGGGTTTTAGAGTTTACTGATCATATTATTTCAATCTTAATCAAAATCAAAATCAAAATATTTATTTTCAAAATTGGAATACATTATTCTCTTTTTGACGTCAAATTCTGCCTAAAACTACTCCACTTCCACCTGTATAACCGAGGGGAAGAAGTGGCAACAAACCCAACGGCACAGGGCCCTACCTTTGATTTATCTTATTCATTACAATCATTAAGTCTACCTATGCTGAGCCATCAAGCACTCCATGGACTTTTATCATTTAAGTAGTCATCTAACTTATAGTAGGCTTTCTTGCACAGATTAACTTTTATAGAAGATTTGAATTTTTGTTCAGACAAGTTAATAATTTCATTCGGAACCTTATTGTAGTAACGCACGCACAGCCCCACAAAAGAATTATTGATCTTAGACAATCTAGAATGATGTATTTGAATTTTATTATTATTTCTAATATTTAAATTATGCCTCTCATTATTTAAGCTGAGTAAAGAAAGGTTCTGTCTAACGAACATAATGTTAGCGAATATGTATTGACATGGCACCGTCATTATATTTATTTCCTTAAATAATTCTCTTAGAGAATCACGACTACGAAGCCCATAAATAGATCTTATTACTCTTTTTTGTAAAATGAATATAGAATCGATATCAGCGGCACGACCCCAGAGCAAGAGGCCATAAGACATAAGACTGTGAAAGTAGCTAAAATATACAAGTCTTGCTGTAGCTATATCTGTCAACTCTCTAATCAAATTAAGATCTGAAGAAGAAGAACTCTTTTGCAAATCGAAAGATTTTTAGTTTCTTATAAAGTACCTATGTCTAGTACATATACTCGTAATTGGTAAAGTGTCATACCTTTATAATCTTCAACTTTAATTATATCGATGTGTCAATCAACTAGATAGATACTGTTCTGAGATAATTAATTTTTAAGTTTTTGACTCTCATAAAAATGAGTGTAGTTTTTTATGATTTTAGTATGTATACTCGTATATGGTATGGTAGAAGATATTTAAAATTATGTCTCGCTGACTTGGTAAAGACCGGCTATTATGAAGCGATGGCATTACTTACTCAAAAAAAAATTAGTTGTTCTCTTATTAAACTGACTCATCGATATGAAATCAATTCAATACATAGTCTATTTATTTTAAAATTCAACAAATTTATTTTTCTAATTTTTGTATTAGGTACTTAATTTAAAAATCAAGGCTGTAACCAGTGAACTATTCCTTTCGTCCTGGTTACGAAGTTAGAACCAGTTACAAAATATGAGTCCTTCATCCCATTTAGTAACTAATATGTTAACTGGCTACAAAATTAGGTATTATCAGAATGAATTATTAAATTAATACATTTTTAAAAGTTAGTATATCCACTGGGCAGTTTCCTAATTCGGTTTAGCCCACACTACAAGTCGTTCAATGTCAAAGCCCTGCGTTGATTTTAATCTTCATCACCTTCAATTAGTAGCTTTTTCAGTTTTATCCTTCATGTTTGTCGTAAGATAGGCATCACCTTTTTCTTCACCAAGACTTTATCTTTGCAACCTTTGGATCAACCAATTGTAATACTTTAAAGTGAGTATGAATACACCAATCATAGTGCCATTCGCCTGCAGTATTTTCAGGTCAAAGCCCTGCAATTTAGATCTCCTGGTGCGCTCGGAAGCCAGACCATTCTAACTGACAGCTCTCAAGATTTATATTTATTGAATGTTGCTAGAGTTGAGTACTACCCCAAACAACTACTCCTATATTTATGTATATATTATATGGACGCAAAAAGCATAAACACTTACACACACCTTAATATAACATTTTTATTGCAAACGTAATTTTATTCTGGTTCCGAATTCGCAATAACAAAGAATTTAAATCGATGTGGGTTACATCGTTTATGTTTTTTTGCGTCGATATGTATATATATATATTATTTATGTAAATTTTTATTAATAAATAATTACATCTTATTTTCAGGAAATTTACTGTCTATACAGATAATTATATTCTAACAGTATTACAAACTAGTATTATAAACCAATATAAAAACGCGTCACAGTGAGAACACGCATAGTGTAAATTTTTGTAATTTTTAAAATATTACATAAACTACTACAATCCTACTTTTATATCCGGTACCTAAAGGTTGTCTGTAAAACAGCTTCGACACATTTATGTAGTGAATGATAGCGCTCGAAACGTTGGAGGAAGACTCTAGGGATATGGTTTGGACTGCCACCCCATTAGCCAGACTCACGAGCTCACCTCCCTTTTATATACCTAATAATACTGGGAGTAGAAAAAATACAAACATATATTATACGTATTTTGTAGACATATCAGTTTCTGCTCGTCTTGTGATCATGCTTGACCGGTAGTGAGGAAACCCAACCACCAAACCACCACTCTTTATTATTGTGAAATACAACCTTTCAAAATCCTTCCAACCAGCCACTTGTTACGCTGGGGTCTCATTGTACTCTTGGTAGAAGACAGCCATATCTTTGGTACTAAATATATGATATAGATACGATAGTAGTACCAAGAGTAAAGTCATGGTAACAGGTATTCAGTACACCTTGACGACCTCTGTGGCGGAACGGGTAGCTCTCGGCCTACCATGCCGGAGGTTGCGGGTTCGAATACCGCTAGGGGCAAATGTTCGTATGATGAATATGAATGTGTGTACCCAAGTCTTGGTTATTTATATATTTATTTAAGTATGTCTATCCGTTATCTAGTAACCATAACACAGGTTCTGCCTAGTTTGGGAATGGATAATTGGTTTTTTTTTTTTTTTTTTATCGAAAGGACATTGCTATTGGCCCTGAAGGCCTTCACAGCTTCACCGGAGGGAGAGCGAGCGCAGGTGCGCTCGGCTCAGTTAGCTGGCGCAGAGGGCGCTCAGCGCTAATTTTAGGGGGGTGCAACTGGCCTAAGGGCGCCCATGGGGCACGGACCTCGGCTTAGGACGTTGCTGTGAGTCTGTATAGTCGGGGAGAAGCGACCGGAGGTGTGACGGTAGCGTGTGTATCTGTGTGAGGTGGAGGTGGGGCGCCGTCCTCGCCGGCGAGGGCGGTATGTCGGTGCAGTGTTCCTATCGGGCTCCTGGCGGCGGATTGCCAGTGTGATCTCGTCGTCAGGATCGTCTAGTACATGTCTAGGTCGACGCTTTCGGTCGCTTGCGTCTGTGCGAGGGTGGTAAGTGGTGGCACTCACCAAACGCTGGTTAGGATGTTCAGCAGCGGCATCGAAGAAATCCCTAGATCTTAATTTTAAGTATTGAGCTATGGTAGGAAGTTGGAGGTCAATATGGAGATTTTCATTGCGCACGAACCATGGTGCACCCGTGGCTCTGCGCATGAAACGGTTTTGGAGGGTCTGGAGTCTGTGGATGTGTGTGGGAGCGGCATGGGCGAAGACAGGACTGGCGTAGGTAAGGATTGGACGTATGCAAGTTTTGTATAAAGTCAGCTTATATCTAAGTGACATTTTGCTATTTTTACCTATGAAGCAACCGAGACGGCCGAGAATGAGGGCCGCTCTGTTGCGTACGCGTTTGATGTGTGGCTGAAAAGTAAGACCTGCGTCTAGAGTGACGCCTAGATACTTGACCGTCTTTTCCCATGGGATCGGTCGGTCGTATAGTGAGATCTGGTCGACACCGTTCCTGGGTCGATTGGGGCCCCTGTAAAAGTACATTGCTGCACTCTTTTCAGGGTTCACTTCGATCCTCCATTTCCGGAACCACTCGCCTAGGGCGTTGGCTGCGGACTGGAGCAGTCGAATGACTCTGGAACGGTTTCGGCCCGGCGTGTAGAGGGCAGTGTCATCTGCAAAGAGAGCGAGCTTTACACCAGGGGTACGGGGGATATCGTTAGTGTATAGCGAATAGAGAATGGGGGAGAGAACGGAGCCCTGAGGGACTCCTGCTCTGATGTGACGGGGTTGGGAGAGCGTTCCTTCGACGCGATAGCGGAAGGTTCGACCACTGAGATAGTCTCGTATGATTAGTACGAGTCTGTCTGGCAGACCGAGTTGATATAGCTTGTATATCAGCCCGTTGTGCCAGACTTTGTCGAACGCTTTTGCTACGTCAAAGAAGAGCGCTCCCGTACCCGTGGTGCGTCTCCTGGTGACTAAGTCGTGGAGGATGTGCTCTGTGAGGCAGAGGACTTGTTGGACGCATGAGTGTTTGGCTCGAAAACCAAATTGCTCGTCTATGAGGATCCTACGGGGCTCGATGAAGTCTTTGAGACGTGTGAGCAGGAGGCGCTCGTAGACTTTCCCCATTGCCTTGAGGAGGCTGATAGGGCGATAACTAGAGGGGTCTGACGCATGTTTGTTGGGCTTTCGAATGCCTATTACGGTGGCTTCTTTCCACGTTTGTGGAAAGGAGCAGTTTGCGATGGCAGCATTGAAGATGCTGACTAGCAAGATGATGAGTTGTTGTGAGAAAAGCTTGAGTACTCTGTTGGAGATGCCATCAGAGCCTGGAGACTTACGTTGGTGTAAATTTTTAATTATAGAGTGAACCTCGTCGGAGGTGACTGTCGTGAGTGATTCTACTGGGGGGAGGGCAGCTTTGCGTTCGACTTCGCTGTCCACCATGTGAAGATGGTCAGGGTCTACCGGCAGTGAGCTGGGTGAGCATTGGGCCTCGAGACTGTCGGCTAGACATTCGGCTTTGTCCTCGTCAAGGAAGGCAGGCGGTTGATTTGATCTAACTAGGGGGGGCATAGTTGAGACTGTGTCTGATTTGAGAGCTCTCGCCAGTTTCCAGTAAGACAGGTGGGATGGCGAGATCTCGCTCATCAGATTTTCCCAGCGAGTCTGACGGAAATCTGTGATGGCTCGCTTTACGTCCCTCTGTAAGGCTCGCAATCTGATTCGATTAGGCTCGCTGGGAAAGTAGTCGTACGCTCTGGTAGCCGCGTTCTTGGCTCTCAGCAGTTCCCTCACCTCGTCTGGCAGGTCCCAGCGACGTTCGTTCGTTGCTGGGACCTGTCTCGAGCAGTCGGCGACTACGGTTTGGGTGTGTCTGCTGAGGGCGTCGATTGCGACGTTAATGTCCTCTACGGTCGAGATGTTGTTCGGTATTCGGTCGAGTTGTTCGGAGCTGGTTGACTTGAGGGATTCCTCAAGTTTGTGCCAATCCACTATCGTCACCCTACGTGGGGGGGCATCTAAGGGGGGGCCGAGCTGGAGGAGCACAGGACGGTGGTCGGATTGTAGTTCGTGCAGCACTTCTATAGAGTGCAACCGGAGGTTGACATTCTTTAGCAGTGCTATGTCCAATATGTCAGGGTTATGATTTACATTGTGGGGGAAGTGAGTGGGGGTCATAGGGGCTATGATGTCGAAGTCAAGTGTGTCAACTATTACGTTAAGATCCCTGCCTTTGCCGTTAGTAGAGGAGGAATTCCATCTAGGGTGTTTACAGTTGAGGTCGCCAGCCAGAATGACTGCTCCTCCTAGATCAAATAGTGCTTCTAAGTCAGACCTAAGAATGTTTTTCTGCTGTGTGCATGAGAGGTAGACCGATGCTATGGTTAAGGGTTGGTGTCCTGTCATGGCTAGCCGGCAGACTGATGCCTCAATGTCTCTGAGAGATGCAGGGGGGTCGAGGGGGACGCAGTGTAAAGACTTTTTATAGTAAATGATAGTACCTCCCTTTGCAGTGCAGGTCCTGTCGTTGCGAATGATGTTGTAGTTTGCTATTTTGGGGTCGCGGACCCCTGGTTTGAGTAGAGTCTCTTGCACTAGGAGGATGTCGATGTGATGGATGCGGAGGAAGTTGCAGATTTCATCGCGTTGGTTTTTGAGGCCGTCCGCGTTGAAATAGGCAAGGGAGAGGGATCGGGGCTTGATTCTGCTGGTATTGGGGTTTAAATCCATTAACGAGCCTGGGAGTTGAATTGCCAAATGGCCGCAACCACGTGCGAGAACCTTTGAGAGATTGCTAGTCTCTCGGCTGGATTGGAGTCTGAGGCCCTGAGGGCCTGCGCCATCTCCCGGACTTCGTTAGGGTCGAAGACACTAGCGAAGCGGCAGATTAGCGCAAAGTCGCTTCCAGGCCCGTCAATGGGGGACATGGAGGGTTGGGGTTTTTTGGGAGGATTAGGCTTGAGAGGAGGAATTGCAGTGTTGGAGGACGGTGCTTGGGAGTTGGTGGTGGATGGGGGGGACCTGGGGGCGAATGCCAGTGGCTTCGTCCAGGCGTTGGGCCGGTGCGGCCGCAGGTCCCCAGTGGTAGGTGGTCTGAGGGGGGGGAAGGAGGTTTGTGGGGGGGATGTGCGTGCAGAGACTGTAGAACGTGGGGGCGCGCGCTTGGGCTGCCCCCGAGACTTACGTGGTGCTTTAGGACAGCCGCCGTAATTGGCGGTGTGTCCTTCAGCGTTACATAACACACAAGCTGGCGGGTCGGTGCATCCCTTTTTTCTAGGGCAATCGGCGGTGCCGTGGTCGCCCAGGCATTTGACGCATCTCGGCTTTGCGAAGCAGAAGCGCGAGCTGTGGCCATAGAGTTGGCATCTGTGACACTGACCGGGGGGTCCCGTCTTATTTGGTGCTTCTATCTGGATGGCAAGATTGAAACACACTTTCATGTTAAATATAGCTTTACCCTCTGGGGTACGATCTAAAATTATCAGAAGGAGGTCGTAAGGCGCTTTGGTGCGCCCGTTGTACATCCTGTGTACCTCTTTGACGGGGAGGCCGCTAGCCATCAGGTCCTCTTTTATGAGCTCAGCCGAGAGCTCTTTGGGCACCCCTTTCATGACTACCCTGAGAAGGCGTTCGTCTTCCAGGGCGTAGGTGTGGTGCGCTATATTTTCTGCGCGAAGGGCACGAGTCAGACGACGATGGTCGTCTGAGGTGGACGGCTGTACCTTTATGCCATTGCTGGTGTTGGTGTTGGCAGCGTTTGGCGCACAGATCTTTAAATCTGTGATGAGCTTAGAAACACGGTTCCACTTATCTTTGTCCCTTATGAATAGGGGCGGCGGGCGGGTGTTGCGCATGAACCCCGGGAGTCGGTGTTCGCCCTCTACTGACGTGCGTGGACCGGCCGTTGCGGGTGCGGCGGCGGTGGCGGGCGTGGCAGCGGCGGGCGCGGCGGCAGGTGCGGCGGCGTCCGTGTCGGGGACTGCTGGGGAGAGGGGCGAATCTCGGTCGTAGGGACCGGACTTAACCAACTTAGCCTTACCTGGCTTGTTCCTTCGCTTACGTTTGTTGGAGACGACTACCGTGTAGTCGTCTACGGCCATGTGCTCTGCGTCGGACGGAGCGTAGTCGGACGTCCCGGAGGAGGACTCTGAGGAAGACTCAGGAACGCACGTGACGGGTGACACATCTGTGGACGGAGAGGAGACATCATTGTCTAACAGACACGGATAGTCCTTCCGGAAGGACTCTAGTGCGGAGGGCGCGGCTTTTGCCAGATGAGCAAGCAGCGCTTTGAGAACCTCCATAGCTGAAGGCTCCATACTTGAGGCCCTCCCTGCCTGAGGGGCAGGGGGGGATGTGTGCCTAAGGTGTTATCCCTACAGTGCGTCCTCCGCCGCGTAGTGCAATGCGTGGAGGGTGAGTGCCTATCGGCCCTAGCTGCCCGAAGTGCCGAGGGTAGCCCGAGCCTAAGCTCTGAGCGCCCAAACAACACAACGAGAATAGGATGGCGGGATAGGTAGGGTGGGAGGGAGACAACTGGTGTCGGCGAGGGGGCTTCCCCAAACCCGGTGGTACCAGTCCCGTCCGGGTTTGCGTTTCTCAAAAGGAGAAACGCAGGCGTCCCGGGGCCACGCCCACCTAGTTTCGTTGGCACCGTTAAGTATCCACTAGATGACCACTAAACCGTGGATTTTTACAAAGGATGCGTTGGCTCGACGATCAAGCGGCGCACCGAACAGGCAGTGAAACTAGCTGCCTGGACGGTACGACGCTACGAGGTGGAGTCTCGGCGGTGGTGCGGCGCGATGACGCACGGAGTTCTCAACTCGAGGTTGAGGGGCGGAGTCAGCCGGCGAGCGGCCAATGACAGCGCAGCGCAGGTGGCACAGCGGAGAGGCGAAGTGTGGCAGGCGAACGTGACCGTCTGGGACGGCTGCTGGATGCACACTACGTTGCTTCTTGGATAATTGGTGTGAATGTCTGAGATATTTATTTATTTATATTTTTATATCGACGCAAAAAGTGGAAACGCTGTAACCCATACCGATGTCAATCCCCATTTATGCATATTCGGAACCAGAGAAGGAATCTACATCGAATGATCTGGGTTCCGTGGCTTTTCTGCTAGCCGTACGTACATACACGGGACCCGGACCATTCAACGTAGATTTTTTATTCCGATCCTTACTACTCAGTACTTATCCTTCTTGAAACCAAGACCTATAGGGATGGGAAAAATAAAAAAAAATCGAGAGAAATTTAAGGAACTAAAAAAAAAAAAAAAAAAAAGGTTGTCTGAAAGAAAAGGCTTAAAGCGATAAGACCGTCTAAATGGTACTATTTTTAACTTTTAAAACTTGTAATTTAGGTATTTGTTTGTGCAATAAAGTGTAATGTATTGGATGATAGTAAACGTTGGGGTACGGGATTGGGAAAGTGTGGGGAATGGGAAGTAGGGCAGGGGGAGAATTGGAAGAAGGGAAGGAGGGGAGGGGAAGGTCTTATATATTAATATACCAGCGGGCAACACCGAAGCTGCCCGAGCTGTCAATGTATCGGGGGTAAAACACGAGTGTCTATGTTGATTGTAATAAACAGTTTAATTAGTAAATCCACGGTGTTTCAGTTACTAGTGATTACAAACATAATAGAAGGAGGGGTAGGTTAGGGAGGGGAGCTCAATAAAGGATATTTTCGAAATTTCCATATTTTTTCCCCAACTTGCAATTTAGTATCTGATGTCTTATTGCTATTATAACAGACAGCGGTTTCTTTATGAACAGATAACGTCATTTTATTCAGAGACTAGATGATACCAATAT
The DNA here is from genome assembly GCA_947086405.1 of Esperia sulphurella. NCBI lineage: Eukaryota > Metazoa > Arthropoda > Insecta > Lepidoptera > Oecophoridae > Esperia > Esperia sulphurella. The sequence continues at coordinate 3,523,093 of OX352274.1, read as the reverse complement.
AAGCCCAATGATTTCGATGTGATAAGCGTAAAGTTGCAATACGACTACGAACAATGTTTATAATACAACTGCATTGTGAATATTACAGCGCGGACGAAGTCGCAGGCAACAGCTAGTTCATAAATAAATGAAAAATATTTTTGGACAGAATAATGACTATTTTATACTCGTTGCAATGTATTTTCCGTTGCAATACTTTCCATTGCAATTTCCTTTGAGCGATAGCGGCAATGGCGGCTACTCTACCGGAAACCACATAGTAAGCCGTTTCCGGTAGAGTAGAATAGGACCACTCGTACAAGGCGACTAAGGGAATACATTATAAAACAACAAATCAGGCCTCCCCAACCCGTCTGGCCAGCGCGGGGAGTGTAGGCCAAATCCTCAGTCTGTCTTCGGCAGATGAGAGAAGGTTGTGCTCCTGCAGTGGAGACAAAAATAACCTGATAATCGGCAAAAATTTGAGTCTGACCCCTAAGTATAACTATAGATGAAATGTTTAAATATATATTGGCTGTAGACACGAGTAAATAAGTAGCAGTGTGAACAGCATTATTGTCAGATTATAAAATTCTTGGCTGTAAATTGATAATGATTATATACTGATAAACAAACAGTAATATGCAGTGATTATAATATCGTATCGCAATCAGTACATATATTATTATTTATTATCTATTTCTTGAAACATTCTGGTAGTCGTTTACAATGATAAGTAACGGAAATGATGCTAAGGAAACTAATTAATAAAAACGTAAACTTCGCGTGTCTGTAGATTGTTGATATTTGCACAAAAAAAATTTAGGGTCGTCTTCAGATTCATTGCATTCATTCATGCAATTCAGATTGTGATGACTTAGGAGGTATAGCGGGCGTGGGAGTAGGAGTGGGCGTGGGAGTAAGAGTGGGCGTGAGCGTGGGCGTGGGCGTAAGAGTCTATATCGGGGTCGGAGTCGTAGTCGAACTGAGAGTGAGTAGTCCACACGAGCGGAGCCGCGGGCACAGCTAGTATATAATAAAATATCGCTAGGATATTGTTTGTGTCCATCGACATAGCAAAATAATAATTATAAAGAAGCAGCACCCACATTTCATATTAATTTCGCTTACAGAAAAAATACAAAGTTCGTACTCGCACTGTAATATGTGTGTCAGACCCATAATATGTGTCATACTCACCAGATGAAATCTTAGCACAGAATAAAACGGACAATGATTTAAATAAATAAATATTTCAGACATTCACACCAATTATCCAGTCCCAAACTATGCAGAGCCTGTGCTATTTAAAGACAAAGGAGGTCTTTAATGGACCTACAAGAATTAATAAAATATTAATTGTAATAATTGTGTAGCTTAGTTTTGTACTTTTGTATTTTTATAGACTTTAGAGAATTTAAATAAAAAAAGATATTTTAAACTACACCCTTGGGTACAGTTGTATTAGAACTGAAACGTATTTTTAAGATTTTGATGTACATATATTTAAAGCTGAATAAATAAATAAATAAAATATTATTTGTAAAATATATCTAAATATATCTCCGCGTTGACTTAGTAGCTAGGGCGTCGGGATTAAAGGTCGCTGGTTCGATATTCCTAAAGGAGAAAGACAATTTTGTACAATTTGAACAAATTGGTTCTCGTATGTGTCTTATATTTGTGTTCTTTAAATATTTATTTACCGTACTTATGTATATAAAAAGTTGTTTTCTATATAGAAAGTTGATTAAAACGTTTCCTCCTCAATAATGTCCCATGTGTATAAAAGCGATATTGCAAACAACTTTGTCTTCGATTTTAGAAAAACGTTTCTCAATCAGGTACTAAGTATAACCACATAACTTCCTCTGTATTGTATCTCCGCTGCACTTTATCTTGTGCATTTTTGCATTAAGATACTTTGTATCTTTCATACTATCATCATCATCTGGTAATTTTGGTCTCCACTGCAGGAGCACAACCCTCTCTCATCTGCCGGAGACAGACGGAGGATTTGGCCTACACTCCCCGCGCTGGCCAGACGGGTTGGGGAGGTCTGATTGATGTTTTACAATGTATTCCCTTAGTCGCCTTGTACGACATTCACGGAAAGAGTTGGAGTGGTCCTATTCTACTCTACCGGAAACCACACGGCAACAGAAACCACACCTCAAATTAAAATTTCATACTATATTTCGTTACAATTTTCTTTAACCAAGGGTATGATTTATCAAAACCTTTCCGTAGTCCGACTTGACTAGAATCAAATTCTCAAACACTTACACTCAGTACAAGTCCATGTTATTCAAATTGGTCCTCTCGTATTTTCGAGAAGATACCGCCTGCGCAGCAACAACAGCTGGCATTACTCAATTGAATGGCCCAGCCAAATGAAATCGTTCACTCTCAATCACCCTCTTCCTGTAAACTTTCCACTATCAGATTATTGCAAAGTATTTGTGCTAGCTTGTTTTCGTTCTTCGCTAAATTATGTGGTAGTAGTCAACATTTTCTTATCATTTCTGTCGTTGGTTGGGTGGTATTATTAGTATAAATATATTTTTTGTAATCTAAGCGTTAACGGTAATGAAAACATTAATATTTCTATCATTACACTCTTTGGTCCTATATTTATGGCATCTATTTATACGCAGGTCGGTTTAAAAAATATATATTTGTATGGAAATAGGATATTGTTAGTAGACGTTTTATTAATCGTAAACCTTTTTATAGTGGTATTTCTTTAAGATAAGTCTTTATCAGATAGCCTCTCACCACCTACCTGTTTCCTGTTTCGTCACTCAGCAACTGCTCCATATTTATTCATAATGTTTTCAGCGTTTTTTTGGGTATCGATGTCAGGGAACATAACTTTTTTTTATTTGTTACTCTTGACGTTTATTTAACACACCTGATGTTAAGCCTAGTGAAAGGCCTAATATGGAGCGAATTTACCCAGAACATAAGATATAAATTAATGAAGGTTTTTTTTCTCCTGTAACGCTTTCACAGCTCGACTATTCAACCGATCTTCATAAAATTTTGCAAACACTGCTTGTTATGGAGATGAACATAGATTAACTTTTATCATGGGTAAAACTGTTCTTGGAAAATTTTATACTACGCGGGCAAAGTCATGAGTTACAGCTAATAGTGTAGCATATAATATATATTCATTGTCTTATAGCAAAATAGTTCTTCCTGAGATGGTATGAGAATTTGACAAGGGCATCACAATGCTTCATGCATTACTTGTAAGTATAGAACCAGATCAGAACAAACTTGGTACAAATTGCTCTTTGTAAGTTCTTATAGGGAATCGAACCTATATGACCAAGCCTTAAAAGCAAACGTCCGAACTATTTGTCCAATAAGAAGAAAATTTGTATAAACCTATGCAGTCGAGAAAATCGGATGAGAAAGTTATTTCCAACAGCCGCAGGACAATGTGGATAGTATACCATTAATTTGCAATGGTTTTGTCAATTTATGCTCCAGTTATGATGGTCAATGGATCGTTGGTTACGGATGATTTCCAATACCCTTTGTAGGTTGACGGCCATTAAAAAACGACATAGGGAAAATACCTACTAACCTTGTCGAGAAGTTCTCCTTAAATAATAATTTAATATCTGCTGTTTTTCATCTTTGACTAAATTTTGAATCAGGACTTTTTTATACAATAAAGTATTATGGGGAGAGGTTTTTGTTTTGAAGATGGTGGTAGGTACTTAAGTTCTTCTTGTTTTTGTGATGTCGTTTAAGTGTTTCTTACTTATAGATTCATTTTAATTGAATCTAATATTAAGTACGTACATACATACATAAAGATCATGCCCTGGTCCCAGCGGGGTAGACAGAAATGATGTATCTCCACTTTGCGTGATCATGAGAAATCTCACTAGCCTCACACACTTCGAGCAACCGTTTTATGCACATCCATTTATCCATCTCACAGCGGACTTCCAGCCTTCTTGAACGTCCTCCTAGGATCTTAAACTGTAGTTCCTTCCACATTCACGCTGTAAATTTCTAAAGCTAAGTATATCTATAAATTAACCTATTTTTTAATGTTCAGCTGTTCTGTACATACATAGCTACTCCGTATGCGTAGGTAACCGTAGAAAGCGTGCGGATCTCCATTTTTCGTTAGACTGGTTTGCATTACCTAACTTTGATTCATTATTGCGTTAAAAAAGAGTTTGTTTTAAGTAGGGTACTTACTTTTATAACATTCTGAACTATCTTCGAGAACAAAAATACAAAGTACCTTTAAATTCTATTGAATTGTTTTTTCTAGCAGATGCCTTTGAATTGCACAAACCACTAGTTCTGGAACCCTCTCGACCACTGAAGCTCGCAAATCGCCGTTATTATGTCAATTAAATGATCCTACGAGAATTGAATCTCGTTCATGACCTCTGGCCTTCTGCTTATAAAAGGGTGCGTACACCCACAGCAGTCAGTTAACTAGAAGCTCCCGTGCGGTTAGCAGTTGGCTCAGAACTCTTAATTTTTGAAATACTTTTGTCAAAATGCTTAGTTTTGTATTGGTTATGTTCGTAGCGGCTACGTCCGCTAATGTCATCCACGACGGTGGCTGCCCAGATTTAAAGCCAGTTCAAAACTTCAACTTAACTCTGGTAAGTAGAAATTTTGTTTCTTTCAGTATCTTCTTGACAGCGCTGGTGTTAACCTCGGACACCAGAGATAGTAGATGATATTTCCACTAGGGGCAGACCTCTTTGTGCAATTTGTACAAGTTGGTCCCTTTCTGCATTTAAGTGTATTTGTAAATGGTATGTTCTTCTCAAATTATTTCAGGTCAAATAATCCCGATTTGATTAAAATTAAGTAAAAAGTATCCTGTCTAACCGCTGTGTTAGGCTTAGTGACTTGGGTGTTGTACTCGAGTGCCTGGAGTTATGGGTTCGATTCCCACTTAGGGCAGAAAACTTTCTACATTGATCGAGGCCAACGCCATAAAATTTGTGGACTGTTCTGGACTCATCCATTTCCATAGTACCATTTGGGTGGTTCATAATTTAGGCCGTTTATGATTCTATAGTTTATAGAGTAATAATATCCAGCTTGGTTATTACGGGTTCCATTTACCGGTAAAATTGCCCGACAGTGATGGAAAAAGATGGCAATTTTAGATGTTTGACGTTGACAAATCCGCACTTTTTTACGTTCCAGCATAGTCCTACTAATATTATAAACGCGAAAGTTTGTAAGTATGGATGTATGTTTGTTATTCAATCACGCTTCAACCACTGGACGGATCGGGATGAAACTTGGCACAAAAATAGGTTAGGTCCTGGAAAAGGACATAGGATAGTTTTTATCCCGAAAAACATCCCATTCCTACGGGAAATACATAATAATTTGAAATGTTAAGATGTCCACGCGGACGAAGTCGCGGGCAACAGCTAGTACTTAATAATACTACGCTTCCAGTGTGTGTCGATGAAATTAGAAGTTTAGCTAAACTCTTTTTTAAACGTTTATCTGTATATATTTGTCCTAAAGATTAGCCTCCATTTCACCTCCCCCCCTCTCCCCCTATCTATTTATTTGTCATTTCTAAGCGCTTAGATTAGTATTCCTAAGACCACCAATGCCTAGTCTCTAATCTGAAGTAGAAACCATTGGTAGGAGCATCAGACGCTCCCAGCAAGGTGGACTGCCTCAAAAAACCGCATCGAAATAAGGCTATTCGTGGCTATGCTACAGAAATCAAATCTGTAATTAATTACTTTGTTTTTGGACCTTCTATTATCGTTGTTATTGTAAGTGATAACTTCCTCGACAGTGATTTTTCAATCGGGAACCCCCATTTATCTTATCTTGAAATCATTTCAAATGTTTTGAATTTTTTTATGAATAATCCTGAACGGTTTTGACAGGTGATTAATTAGGCAGGAAATATTTGCTTCTGTGCGGAAAATATGTCATCGTTGAATGTGTATATGTAGGAAAGTGCCTTTATTCGGTCTTATAAAGGAGAGAAAAGCAGGCTCACTGTTTTTGTATATGTAAGATAAAAAATCATAACAGCCATTTTTTTATCCTAAATCCTTTTATCTCTATATACTACTAGATGGAGCGTTCCAAACAATCGTTCTGTTCCAAGTAACTGCGGCTCCTTGCGTGGAACAGAGCGATTCATTGGAACGCTCCATCTAGTAGTACATTAAGATCGTTGTCCTAAGTGAACAAATAGAACTGACCTCGGGGCGTACTCCGTATTCATTTCGGATAATATCCGACGAACTACAAAGTCATTTTGTACTCTCTAACGGATCTTATGACATACTCATTTATTTTCACCTTTTGGGACTTTAAGAACTCTTTTCTCGCGTGGAAATGCTTACTGCGTACTTATACTCGCCTCGGGGGGGACGAGCAGGGATTGCACCGACTAATGCACAAGGAGAGACACTAGAATCAATACGTATTGCATTCCAGTGTCCCTCCCCCGCGCGCCCCGCCACACACATTTGGGGGCCCGTTTTGGAGGGAGAAAGTCCCCCTGCACCCTCGCGGTACATACAACAGCACCGAGGACACCCTATTGCTGCCGCCCTTCCCGGAGACGCGTAGGATGGAATGGGTGCACAGAGCCCCCGCTCCGTGCACACGAATCCCCGATGACCCTTTTCAGTCGGCTTGTACGACAGGGGATACCGTTGCTGCGTTGTGAAATACATAATAAATTGTAATGTTAAGTTGTCCACGCGGACGAAGTCGGGGGCAACTGCTAGTATGAAATATTTTTTGATCAATAGTACAGTATATTATGTATTTGCTAGGCATACAACAGATTCATCATCAGTTTATTTCTGTCTCCACTGCAGGAGCACAACCCTCTCTCATCTGCCGGAGACAGATGGAGGATTTTTCCTACACTCCCCGCGCTGGGCAGACGGGTTGGGGACGTACAACAGATTGCTTCTTCCAAATTAGCTAGCTAAATTTCAATTGAATCTCTATTAACGTTGTCTAAGAAAACTTTCTCATTAGCCGACGAGGTTCTTTCAATTAACATTTAACACTGTCGTCGTTTAGCAATTGAGCCTCAAAGTGCTAATTATGCAGTTAAGGTTACTATCAGACTAATGTCCGAAAACAACAGCGATTAATCCAATTGTAAGAATGATTCATCGACGTAATCAGTCGTGCGTGAAGGTTGTGCGCACTCAAGGATTTCGTGACCGTGACAATGAAAATAAACTGACCGCTTTGTTGGTCTAGAGTTTGGGCAGTGCCTTCGAAAGCCAGATTCCTATGAATTTCGCTGTTTTTGTATTTGCTGTTCGTGAGAATTCTAGTTTGGAATAGAACAAGTCTACAACGACGACCAGTGAGGAGTTCTGGTTGTGGAGACCGCGGATCGTCATGCGTATTATAGGACGCCCTGCCGCCATACGGTCTGACAACCTGAAGAAGGTGGCCGAAAGCCTTTGGATAAGGAGCCGGGCGGTGGCCGGGTGTGGTGGCGTTCATTGGGGAAGGCTCATGTCTATATCATCATCAGCTTATAAACGTCCTCTGCTGAACATAAGCCTCCCCAATAGAATGCCTCTTTTGGTGGGCCATCCATTGGGAGATTTGCCATAATCACCACGCTTGGCAGACGAATCGCAGTAATGATCTTAATATACCCAGGAAAACGCTGCTGCCCATCGCTGGTGCAATCCCTTAGTCGCCTTGACTACACCCACGGGTAGGTTTGGGGTGGCCCTATTCTAAGCCGGGAAACACACGGCATACTGTATATATAGCAGTAAACTTCTAAGAGCTAATATGATGATGATGAAGAGTAAGTAGAGTAAGGGACCGAGCTAAAGGATCATCGGAGGAATGTGGTAGTTGTCTAATAAATGACAGTTATGTGAGTTTTTTTTTTGGTCATTTATAGCGTATGAGTGAAAGAAGATTGACAAAAGAAATTTACAGTGCGAATGTGGAACTACAGCTAGAGGTCGTCGTAGGAGAACGTTCAAGGATCAAATTAGTAATGTTTGTCGTAAAGCGTTGGGTCCGCCGTGAGAAGATTAAAAGGAGGTGCATGAAAAGATTGATGAATGTGAGTGAGGCTAGTGAGGTGTGTCAGGATAGCGCTATGTGGCGATCCAACGTCTCTGCCTACCCCTCTGGGATCAAGGCTCATGCCTTATGTATGTGAACATTTTATGCTGTTGCACAGCACTGCAATTGGAGGTTTGCCGTTCCTTTCTACCTCACACCACCTCATTATAGGAACGTGGTTCGGCCTTCATCATCATCATATCAGCCTTTAGACGTCAACTGCTGGACATAGACCTTGAATGAACGCCACCACACCCTCCGCCCTCCAGCTGCTTTTGGCCAATTTCATTAGGTCGTTGGTCCACCTGGCGGCGGGGTGTCCTACCCTGCGAATGCCGATCCGCGATCTCCACTCCAGAACTCGTCTTCCCTAAAAACCGTTGTTGGTTCTGCGACAATTGTTTCCCGCCCACTGCCTTATTTATTTGTATGTTCTGCTGGACAAATTGTTATATATTTCCCGTAGGACTGAGATGTTTTTTCGAGATAAAAACTATCCTATGTCCTATTCCAGGACCTAACCTATACTTGTACCAAGTTTCATCCCGATCCGTCCAGTGGTTGAAGTGTGATTGAGTAACAAACATCCAAACTTTTGCAGTTATAATATTAGTGGGATCTTAAAATCTTTTACTCCATTTGCCCACAGTTCGAAGGCACTTGGTACGAGATCTCCTCTTTACCCTACGATGGCGAGAAGAAGGGGAAATGTCAGTCAGCCGAGTACAAAATCGATGGGAACATGCTGAAGGTGAAGAATGTCCACGTGGCGGATGGAGTCCAGCTGTTCACTGAGGGCACAGCCAAGTTGCTTCCAGACGTTAATAACGCTGCGAAGCTGCTTCTTACCAACAAGATTGGAGGTGAGTTTCTGTAGAAGAATATTAGGAGTTCCTTGGATACTGATTAATGTCCAGGTCGTTGGACTCGACCGCCGCAGGTCGTGGGTTCGATTCCCACTAGGGCAGAATACTTTGTACAAGTTGGTCTGGATGTTATATTTGTGAATTGTCTTGTCTTTGTCTAATTCCTTTAGGACAGGAGAAAATACTGGTTTGGGATTAGACAAGAGTAATGTTTCGTCGAATTTATGTTTCATTTATACAAGGGAACTTATCAATTTATCATTTTGGTGGGCTGTCTTTGCAGGTTTTGCCATAATCGCCACTCTTCGCAGACGGATTGGTGATCGCAGTAATGATCTTAATATACACAGGAAAACGCTGCCCGTCTCTGATGCAATCCCTTAGTCGCCTTGAGGATTCACAGGAAGATTCGGGGTGGCCCTATTCTAAACCGGGAACCACACGGTCAATTTACTCGAATACCCATTATTATTCTATGGACAAAATAATTCCCAGCTGCCTGTTAAAGATGACTTGTGTAAAAGTCTATTGGTTTAATCGAGAAGTAGGTAGGTACGTTGAATATTTGGCTGTGAAATTAAAATTCTGCCAACTGTCAAAAGCGGAACTAAAACTTGTGGTGTCACCCCTGGGCGTTCTAAGCGAGGCCCCTCTTGCTCCTATATATCTATTCATGTAGGGTTCGCAAATTCATAAAAATTAGGTAGAATACAGGTACATCTACTGCGTTGCATATTTGTTATAATAATACCTATCAATCTAAGTTATCATCAGTCAACCGAACATAGTTTTCAACTTAGTCATTATCATGTTACAATAATGGCCAAGTTACCTAACTTATACCTACTTAATTATTTTTTTGTAAAAATATAATACTTCTTTTATGTACTGTGAAATATTTTGACCGCTCCGATCGATTCGAACGAACAAGGTAGCAATTATGGCTAATAATGTTTATTTTTTTAATAATCCACACATAGTAGGTGATTATCAGTGGATGTTATTGTACTTTGCACAGATTTCGCAAAGTTTATCTTTTGTATACGTCACACATACCTATAACATGACTTGGATAAGCATAATTATGTAGGTAATTTTTGTGGCAAAATATTCTTTTTTTTTACCTAATGTGACAATGATGGTGGACTTGAACCACTAATGTAAAGTCGCTAAGGAGCGAAGAGACGGTTATGCTGTAATTTTTTTAAAGGGTATGAGTTTAGTAGTGCTATTCTCTAAAATACAAACTCACGTGCGAGTCTCACTCAAGTGACTGTATTCACTTCGAAACCTAATCCAGTTCACTCCACTTCGATAGTGCTCTGAAATGTTTACAGAATTACCAATAGATTAGGTTTGAAGTGAACAAAGAACTTGCTTTACGTCGACAGTGCTCTAGAATGTTTACTGAATGCCAATGGATTAGGTTTCGAAGTGAGTGAAATCACTTGAGTGAGACTCGCACGTGAGTTTGTATTTTAGAGAATAGCGCTACTGTTTTGGGCCTTAGGTTGATTGCCCACAGATTAAAGTATTGTGACTTGTAGTGACAGTAGCGATGCATGACTGCGAATGATTTTAGTATTCGACTTTTTTAGTAATGACCAGTTACTGTACGATTTTTTATATTATTAACTAATCTTACGATTCGGATGGAAAAATTAATAGTTTAGTAATTTTCATACTTATGTCCTTAAAATAATACTTTAAATATGGACATTCAAGTAAATTCGCAGTGTGGTTCCCGGCTTAGAATAGGGCCACCTCCAAACATCCTGTGACTGTAGTCAAAGCGACTAAGGGATTGCACCATAGACAGGCAGCAGCGTTCTCCTGTGTAGATTAAGTTCATTACTGCCATTACCAATCTATCTGCCAAGCGTGGTGCTTATGGCAAATCCCCCAGAGGACGGCCCACCAAAAGCGGCATTCAAAGCATGGCAGTGGGGAGGCTTATGTTCAGCATTGGACGTATTTCGGCAGATGATGATTAGTATGAATAGTAGTTACTAGATAATGGTATAAGGCATGTCAATCAATCTTTTATAAATAAACGAACCTGGTATTTTGAGATAGCTATTATACAGTCGTCGACAGTCACGCCGAATCAGGTGCATTCATGACGACTTAGTACAATCATACCGACATAACGACTCGAGTCGAATAATTTGAAATGACATTGGCTTAGTCGAATCAATTGATTAATACTGTTCAAAGTGACATTGGAAATATCATATCCGTAGCAGAACGGAAGGGCGTCGCTATGCTAGGGAGGCGATCCCGTCTGCCGAAGATACATTAAGTACCTGGGACGTGTACGATATGTTGTGAATGTGTTGGTCGGTTTGTTAAGTGTGTATTGCGTAGCAACAGCGTTCATGTGTGCGCGATCCCTCCGTGAATGACAGAATGTTTTGTATCGTAGGAAAACGCTATGGCCTCTCAAGGGTCGAGCTGGGGAGGCCATGTTGCTTTAATCATCAGCCAGATGGCCCGACGACCAGAAAAGTGTAGTTGGAATCTGCTGAACGACTCAAATAAACAAATAATGCTCGCAATGCGAACGCCTTGGTCACAGCAGATACGATGTATCGCCACTTTGCGCAATCCTGACAAATGTCGCAAAGCGACTTTCCTTCGTCCATTTTCGCTCCGTGATACTACTTGGCGTGATGTGTGGTGAACCACATCGCCGCCTCTGTATTGAGACACAATGTAGTACCATAGATACCTAGAAAAGTACTTGTCCTCCTCATCAGAGCTCCGCATGATTCAGTAAGGCTAATACTGCCCGGAGTAATAGAATAAACAAAGTGCGACGTAATACATCTTTTCTGAATGTTTAGTAATACTATATGATTTTCTTTTCCACAGATGTGCAGAAGGAAATGACACTTAACATCGTGGCAACTGACTACTCGAACTACGCTGTTGTCTACTCATGCAAGCTTGATGACAAGAAGAAATCACACCAAGGTAAGCTTAGTACTACATCACAGTACCTATAGTAATGATCTACTGATATTCTCTAAAATATAAACTCAGTGAAGTGACAAAGAACTCACTTCGAATGTTTACTGAATGCCAATGGATTAGGTTTCGAAGTGAGTGAAGTCACTTGAGTGAGACTCGCACGTGAGTTTGTATTTTAGAGAATAGTACTGCTACCGCTCTGCTACCAAGTCAAGGTCAGGTAAACATCGACAAAAGATCTACAAAACGTGACCGCGAGGGCATAAAGGGTGCGCGGGAGGGGCGGGCTGTATCCGAAATAGGGCACGCGCAAGACTGAAGTTATTAAATGGCTATAACCCTTCTATCGTGATTGGATGTTCTACTATGTCGCAATGGATACAGTGGGAATCGTCGCGTCGTTTTGGTTTTTCCATTCCTCGTTATACATAACAAAGTTACATTATTAGCAGTTTAACAGTCCTGTTCCAAGTTCGTTCTAATTTTAACTTTATCATCATTACATAAGGTGCTAGGTCTGGTCAATTAATTGGGAATATAATTTTTTTTATTATCAAAATTTTATAATATTTTCTTTACACAAGTTTCTTATTTTAGGCTATGTATGTTCTTCGGTTTTCTGTTGCTGAGCTAGGCGTAAGCCTGTTTTTCAGCGACAGGGCTCCTCCCCTAGAAGCTCGAATTATTGTTAAGCCGGCCTAATTATTTATATGTCTGTGCGTGTATGTTTGTGTGGGGTGTATATGCGTGTGTATGTGTGGTGTATGTGTGTACGAGATGAGAACATAATGAGGTGTATGTATGACTGTACTATGAACAATATTTTCTGTTACTAGACCGGGGCCTAGTGGGGGTAGTCCGTAAGAACTTCGGATAATATTTGTTGAACTAAAAAGTTATTTCGTGCTGGTTCAGGCATTTGGCATCTAACTACGATAGTTACATAATCTGGAATGAGGAATTATATTTCTTAGTAGGTACATTATTAGTAATATAACTTGGTTATGTACGAGGAGCAAGGGTTTTTTCCACCCTTTATCTAACTGACCACTAGAGTAATTAAATCATAGATAATAAATAAGTGGCTCTCAATGACTAATGGTTGTGTATTGTCTTTTCCTTTGGATTACTCTATACTCTATGGGATGACGCTATATGACTAACACGTGACAATTAATTACAATTTATTAATTTTTGAGTTATTTAATTAATAGGATTATGGAGTTTATCAAAAGAGAAAAGGTCAGTATTTTAACTATGTAACATCAAAGATAATATATAATATTAACAAAACGCAATGGACATAGTGGAACAAATAGTACCGTATGTCCATCAGTGGACAATCTACTCTTTATTAAGGCTCGGGTTTCAACCCTCATCCCCCAAACGTAGGGCGAGTGTACTTAGACTTCTAAGTACACTAAAAAAAAGTTACTTAAAGTAATGCAATCGCTGCACCTTAGCCGGCTTTTCATCATCAGCCTGAAAGAGCTCTGATCCTCGATCCTCTGCTCTTTTCATCCAGTTACTGCCAGCTGCGTATGGCGTATGAGCTATAAATAGCATAGCATTATATTTTTTAATTATTAAAATCCATCTAGAATTGACTCGGTTATTAAAGTTTATTTAATGCAACTTTTCACAACGCGCGCGCTTTTTATGTTGACGTAACTTGTTACAACCCGCGCGTGGTGTTGTCGCCCTCTCGCTCGGATTTCATTCATCAGAGGAGTGTCGCGAGTGTTTTGTTTACGGCAGACTGCCACTTCTTCTTGCGACGCGACGCATGACGTCACTTCCGGTTACTACCGTTTTTGGGACCAATACACTAAAATAACTTAACTAATTTGGGATTTAATTTTTTTTTATTATTTTGTTAAGTTTTTTTAGAGCTAAATATCTTCATACTTAACAAACAAAAAAACGTGACTGATTCTTAAGCTTACTATAATGCACAAGAAAATTGAAAATTGTTGGGATTTTTTTTCTTTTAGAGTAGTCGTTTCATTCGCAATTACATTATTAAATATAATAATAGTTGCAATTAAAATATAGTAACTTATGAAACATGTTTGGTAATAATTTAAAAAATAACAATTTATACTTATTAGTTTAGCTTTGTTTCTCTCTCGCGATAATTAACAATATTGGCGATGGCTGAAAAACAGCGTTTCGTCGAGGCATCGACCCTTTCATCTCATCGTAGAATAGGAGTTGATAAGTAATTTGATACTTGGCCTTATGATGATGACCAAATTCTCTTATGTGATCATTTATTTATTAACCCCTCCATCGTTCATTTATATGTAGATTTTAAAAATGTATACTTTTCTCGTAGATTTCCTATGGATCCTGTCCAGAAGCAAGAAACTCGAAGGTACGGAGAAGACTGCCGTCGAAAACTATCTGAAGTCCGTCTCCAAAGAGCTGGATTCCTCCAAGTTGAAGCAGAACGACTTCTCGGAGCAAGCGTGCAAGTTTAACAGCTCAAAACTTTTTACAGAACCACCGAAGGCTTGAAGACTGACAGCTTGTTTAGATCCTAACAAGGGTCAGGGATGTACAGAAGAGTGAGACCGGGCCATAGAATAGAATTTAAAGTGGGCCACAAAATCACTGTAGAAAATAAGTTGAGCGAAATATTAGTAGTGCCGTGTTCGTTTTTAATTAATTTTTGTAATAAAATATGTAATTACTGTCTGTACATCCCTTCGTAAGGCTGTTCATTAAATATTTTTTTTGTATACCATCAATAATTAAAATACTATCAGAATAATAATAATAAAGTAGTAAGAAATACCTAGATCGCCTTTAAGTTAAGTAAATAAAAACTTTGAAAGTATCGATTATGTTTCTGTCTAGTGTAAACCACTGTAGAACCTCTTAGTGACTTTTGCTCATAAGTAGATGAAAATGTTTGGCAATGCAGTTGGATACATTGAAGTAATACAGCTGTGTGGTACAAAATCGATCGAAACTCGGAAAGGGACTTGGAAACAGTGTTTGTACTCGTACTCATAGAAATCTGTGTATGTATGTATGTATGTATGTATGTATGTATGTATGTATGTATGTATGTATGTATGTATGTATGTATGTAAACGCTTTATTGTACCAAAAATAACAACAACAACAATAATAAAATAGGAATTAAACTGTGTACAAAGGCGGACTTATCCCACTTAGGGATCTCTTCCAGTCAACCTTAGAGTAACCGAAAGGACAAGTATAATGCGTTTAGTACCAAATTTGATAAAGAAATGTACCTACTTTTAATAAAATTTGAAAATACATATTACATAAACATCATCATTATCTGTAATCAGGATAGCATAATCTTTAACATAAAAAAATCACCAGAATTAATGGAAACCACTTTTTCCTGAATGCGTTTTCATCCCATTGTTAAAGCTATGTTAAGTATCTGGGGGCAATACTGAAATCAGGAAGTTGCTAACTCCCTTTCATAATGTTAGATAAGTGGATTCAAAACCACAAATAATTCTGTTAAATCAGAAGTCACAGTTACCATTCGGATAAGATTTTAGATAAGATCATGATATAGTCATATTTTACTAATGCAATGTGTGTAATTAAGTGATAAAAGAAAAATCGGGGATCTCCCTACTAAGATATAGGGCATACTTTGGCAAAATTTAGAAAATTAGAATTAAACGTATTTTACAAGTATTGGTACAAAATGTACTGAAAACATTGCAACATAAGAATTTTAAATTTTGCATCTAAATAAATAAAACAAAGTCGGGTTAGTTACACCATTTTAACTTAAGAACGGCTGTACCGATTTTAATGATCTGTTGGATTCGTCTAAGCCCGAAATTCACGGATTATTTTTTTATACAGAAAATTAATTTTTATATAAATAAGGTTTGGAACTCCACCATCTTTCGCAATTGACAGCTCACGTCACGCAAGTTTATAGCTTATTTGTAATAATTGATGTCCACTGCAAATGACTGACATACTAGACATTATACAGGATGTTACTTTGCATTCTTGCCATATTTACAGAGGTAACTATATTACTGATACTAAACACAAATCAATAAAAAAAATCATGACGTAATTTTTTTTTTTTTGGTTTGGATTATTTTATTTTATCGACAATCTGTTAAGCACACCACTAATTATCGTAATGCATGCACATCACTTTTATCATTCGTAAGATCACGACATGACATAGACTCTTTATGCTAATCTTGTCTCTTTATACAATGATATTATTTGATTGTCAACTGCTGTCATTATTCTCAAAAATATTGTTGTAAAAATGACTGAAGCGTATTCAAATATTTAATTAGTAGAAATGGTGCGCTTGTACGCAATAAGTGGTAACAGTTTGCGACAAGCCGTAGAAATGTTTGTGGAAATGTTTCCTAACCAACCGAGGCCGACCCGTCAGGTGATGCTTGCAGAGACTTAGAGAGCATGTCACGCAGAGACTTAGAGACCATCGCCGGTTCCACGCTCAAGCTCGAGGCAGCGTAGGACTCTCAGTCGAATTGCAAGAGTCAATTCTCGAGTACCTTGAAAGAGAGCCTCGTGCCAGTACCCGGGAAGCAGGCCGTTACTTCGGTGTGAGCCACAAGACAGTGTGGAAACTTTTGAAAAGTGAATAACAACGTCCGTTTCACTTTCGGAAAGTCCAAGATCTGCTCCCTCAAGATAACGCCTCACGGAGTACATTTTGTCGCTGGCTACTGGACAACCGACATGTCAACATCTTGTGGACTGACGAAAGCCGGTTTACGAGAGTTGGAATTTTTAATATCCATAATGAGCACTGGTGGACTCATCGTGATCACAATCCTCGAAAAATTAAGCGAGACTCGTTTCAACACCGCTTTAGTCTCAATCGACGGGAATTTACTGGGCTCTTATTTCATCCACCACGGTTTCCGGACTATTCCTCCGATGGAATTATTTTTGGAGTGACGTGAAACGCTTGGTATACTCAGAGTAGATAGACAGTGTAAATGTGTTACGCGAAAGGTTTGTTCCAGCGTTCGAAACAGTGAAACAAAACGTTTATGTGTTGCGAAAACTAAAGCGAAATTCGCTTCGCCGTGCTAGACTGTGCCTTCATCAAAACGGAGGACATTTTGAACAATTGCTTCTCAGCACATAAATTTTGTAAGTAGGAACTTGTAAATAACCAATTAATTGTACATTTACAAATTAAAAATTATTATTAGATGATTTTAGCTTTTTAACTAGGTACGCCAAAAATACCTAATTTATTACTTTGCAAAGAAATGGACAACAATGTAATGATATTAAATTAGGCATTGTTGGCGGTAAAGTAGGAAGGAAAATCTGAAATCAATTCATTTACACGCCAGGCCTGGCCACGCCCACATTGGTTTATTCCTATTGCGCCTGTTGAACGTGCGAGAAAAAATTGGTTTATTCCTATGTGTACTGCAAAACAAAGTTTACTAAAAACTTAGGGTGCTTTATTTATGAGAGTCTCTAGTTTATCTAAAATAATAGGTAATGTTCTCTACTATTAGCTCTGTGAATATGGCAAGAATGCAAAGTAGCACCGTGTAGAATAGAAATTCAACGGAAAATAGTGGGCAAATAGCATATTCAAATCTAACAAAGATATTTAAATATATAGAAAATACTTAAGTTTAGCTAAAAGTTAACACGACATTCATTGACAGCTAGTACAATATTCCAAAGAAGTATTCTTTGTAATGCTCGGCGACGTTTGTCAGGGTCGAGCAAAGTAGCGTCACATCGTCTCTGCCTCTCTCTGGGACCAAGGCGTAAGCATTTCCTATGTATTGCTTCTATGATGCATACCTACTAATGTAACGAGAGCATTCATCATATCAGCCCTTAGATGTCCACTGTTGGACAAAGGCCTTCCCCAATGAACGCCACCACACCCGGTCCTCCGCCCTCCGCATCCAACCGCTTCCGGCGACCTTCTTCAGGTCGAGAACATTAGCTCGGAGGAATTCAGATTGCGACGAGTTAGGACATTTGGAGAGAGAGTAAGCGGGAATAGTGGAGGGGCATTAATTATGTAGTCCACACGAGCGGAGCCGCGGGAACAGTTAGTATAATAAATTACCAAAAGATAATATTTTAGTCAATTATGACACTTTTGTGCCTAAAATGAAGGCCTACTTAGACAATACGGTTAATCTTCATATACATCATCATCAGCAACCTAAAAGAGTACTATTGGACATACACCTCTCCCAAGGTGCGCCACTAAACCTGATCTGCGGTTCTTTTTATACAGTCACTGCCAGCCGCCTTACGCAGATCGTCGCTGGTCAGGAATGGTAGGGTGGCCGGGAACTGGGGCCGTATTTGGTTGGTGGTAGGCAGACGCTGCGAAGGTGAGTTGGCGATCGCAGTGTAAGGCACGTCGCACCAGTAACGCTGAAAGTCCGTCACTGACCTGCTGCATTTAGGCCTGACCATACTTTTGTAGGCGGTTATACCGCCATCTTTTGGTCGTCTGAGCCTCGTCCGTTTCTCAGCAGATGAGGTTGACAGTTGGAATGGTTAGCTGGTTTTCCACCTCCTTACACCCCAATATTTATACGAGTAGTCGTGTTAGAGAAAGATTATTGTAATGCGAATGTATATTAAAAAGAACTGAATTAATTTATGCTATCATAAATTTTGATTCAATTTGCATTTGAATTAATTACAATAACAATATCAATTCGTACTGTATTTCAATATTTGTTACGTATTTACGTTTCCAGTGTATTCATTGTACTGTTTTATTATTGACCTGTGGCTCCGCTCGCGTGGACTACAGAATCCGCTTCCCTTCCCACTTCCGCTCCCGCTCCCACTCCCGCATGCGATGCAAGAAATTTTATGGCTAATTTGTTTACATCTTGGGTTACATTATTAAATTTTTAGTAGGGATCCCTAATTTTTATACTAATAAATATAGCATATGTTACTCAGGGATAATGTAGTAATCTAATGGTGAAAGATTTTTTGAAATTGGTCCAGTAGTTTTTCAGTTTATTCGTTACAAACATACAAATCATTCCTCTTTATAATATTAGTGTAGATTTTCAAATGCAAGTGGAAAGTTGCTGTGTACCTATCAATCTACGTTATCATAATGAATCCAATCGTCATCACAACCGTCACATCCGTGATTCATTAACTTGTTGAACATCTAATCTACTGCAATCATAGTGTCGAGATTAGATAAAATTACATTAGCACGTCTAGATTAATCAAATTTTACCATTATTTTATTGGTTAATACATATATTTTTGCAGAATCTCATTATTTAATCTTTTTGGAACTAATTCTGTGATTTTCTAATAATTTCGTACTTAACCAAGATAATGTACCGCTCGAGAAAAAAAACCTAAAGGCAATAACCTACGGTTTTTTTTTGAGAAAACCTATAAAACAGTAGTGCTTATTTGCTGAACAACATGATACTGCTTATCATCTGAGTGCTGACCAAAATTTTATTAAACATGACTCACTTAATGCAACCAATATATTTGATTGGCTATAAATTATTTTTTAGAGCAGTCCAGTAAATTGATGTTGGATTTAGACATATAGCAAACATGTCTAAAGCCATAAGTTGATGACCAACTAGCCATTTTGGCTTACCTTTTACATTTTTCAGCTAACAAAACGAGTAGATATTTAAAAATAATATAACGCTACGCTAAGACGAGAATTGTGCTAACCGTATTCAACGTAAACGCCAAAGATTGAAAGAGTGGACGATGTTACTGTAAGCATGAACAAATTAACAAAAATGTGACAAGTGTGTTTTGCACACAACAAAATGTGCATTGAGTACCTACAAGATTTAGAAAGCGATCGGTAGATGACATTAAAAAAGAAACAGGAGTAATATGGACCAAAAAAAACAGAAAATAGAAAAGAATGGGAATTTTTGGGGTACGCCTTTGCACGGAAGTGCTCTGCTGCGAAATAATTGTATAGTTAAAAACATTAAATTCAACATGCACCAGCTTAATAAAGACTATAATTACTCAATCTATTACTACAACATTTAATTAATTTTTTACTAACATTTAGACTTTGTGTAGTTAATATTGAATGACCAGAATATCCAGATAATCTGCAGTTCAACTACAAGGTATTTAAGTATATTGACTTGAGACAATAATGATGAATGATAAATTAATGATGAGAAATTGCACATACTTATAATAAAACCAAAAATATTTTAAAATTTAACTTTATCATATTTTAAAATGAAATTTTACCAAAAATTGGTCGTAAAGAAGTCGCTTTCAAATTTGTCTGTGTGAGCGCAGCTTGCATCTGTGAAATCTTTGAAAACAAAAGACTGTCTGTGTTCAACTAACTCTGAGTATTTGGACAAAGCGTCTTCCACTTGTTTCAAAGAATCGCCTTCAAGCTTGTCCTTGGTGCGAGAGAGGACCCACGTGAAAACTGGAATAAAAGAACGTGGTTAAGCATTTAACAAGGTTTAGCACGTAAATTTTAACTCGTATCCAGTCTAGTATATCTCTGTGTCTCCAGTAAAAAAGGATCTAACTAGAGAATGCTACTTTTCTGACGAGTAAAGAAATGATTTTTAACAAAATTAAGTTTTTTTTCTAGAAAATGGTTTAATTTTTTTTTCATATTCATAATAATATGTATAAAAATAATAAGTAATTTAATTTAAATCTTAGAAATAATAATAAAATTCAAATACATCATTCTAGATTGTCTAAGATCAATAATTCTTTTGTGGGGCTGTGCGTGCGTTACTACAATAAGGTTCCGAATGAAATTATTAACTTGTCTGAACAAAAATTCAAATCTTCTATAAAAGTTAATCTGTGCAAGAAAGCCTACTATAAGTTAGATGACTACTTAAATGATAAAAGTCCATGGAGTGCTTGATGGCTCAGCATAGGTAGACTTAATGATTGTAATGAATAAGATAAATCAAAGGTAGGGCCCTGTGCCGTTGGGTTTGTTGCCACTTCTTCCCCTCGGTTATACAGGTGGAAGTGGAGTAGATTTAGGCAGAATTTGACGTCAAAAAGAGAATTATGTGTTCCAATTTTGAAAATAAATATTTTGATTTTGATTTTGAAATAAAAAAAAAACGATTTTAAGAAAAAAATCAGAATATTACCTATTTAATAACATTTATTAGGTCTCGTGAAAAGTAGTATTTTAAAGTTAGATCCATTTTAACTGGAGGCACAGATTTAAACTGCCTGATATAAACTCTGTTTGTTACTCTTCAAGTTAACTTGAACTATTTACATTATAATTAGGTACCTAGTATTTTTAATAATATTTTCGTGCATCGCCATATAAGTTATGAATGAGTAATCTGTATGCAATGTACACTTGTCTTAAAAATCGTGCAAAGTTTTATTTTCATACAAAATATAGACCTATTAACAAATTATTTAACAATTTATTGCACACACAAAAGAAAGAACATACAAAACAATAAAAGTAAAAGTAAGAAAAAAAACATGTACAAATGGGATTTCTGCCAGACTACCAGCGACAGAGAAAGCTTCGTGAAAGGGTAGACATATGTGTACTATGTATATTTATTTTTTTGGGAAAAAATGTTAAGATTTTATCTAGCGTAATTCATATAATTTGTCTCTGACTTGCCAAATTTCTTAGTATTTTTAGTTTTCTAAAAGAATAGCTCTTATTTGTATAATAATAATAAAAACTTTATTTAAGTATTAAGTTTATATAAGACAAAAATTTAGATGAGTATACTCATAGAAAACTAAAAATACTAAGAAATTTGGCAAGTCAGAGACAAATTATATGAATTACGCTACAGAAAAAAATTTCAAACAACATAATATGTGTGTATACATACATAATATGTTGTTTGAAAAATTACGGATAAAGAAGGTGGCATAAGTTTTTGATATATTTTTTAAAAGAGCCTAGTAATTCGTATAAATTTTTTTTAACATAATTGTTATAGATTATGCGGGGGCTTTTCCCAGTGGTCAGATTGATACATACCATAGTGAGTCCTCAATTTCTTCTTTAAAGTCTTACAAGTATATGCAATGGCATAACTATCGTAATTAGTGGACAGAATAAAGAACGGAAACTGCAGGACTTTATCTGGAATAACAAACATAAATACATTTTAATTTTATTTAATGACAAGCAAGGAAATACGGAGATACTGACTTAAGTAGAAGAGAAAAATATCTAACCAACCGGCTCGCTATCAAGTGTGAGTTGTTCAACATCTTTTACATATATATTCTTATGCAGAATCGTTTATTTACTAAAACATTTGGACATTTATTTATTTAAAAAAAAAATTTAACCTTACAGATTTTAAATAATCTATTACGGTAAAATCACTTCTTATGCTATAGACGAAACAGGCATTCCTCTCTCAAGCATTCCCTTGCATTCAGTCATCAGTCGTTCCATACCGTCCACGAACAAGTCACAGTGTGGTGCCTCGGCTAGAAGGTAGCCGAACAACTGCAGAGCACGCGCGACGGGAGAGTGCTGGTAGAGGTTAAGTGCGCGAGTGTGGTGTTATGAAGGTACCACTCAGGCACGTACAGTTACAATAAAATAGTTAAGATATAACTAATTAAAGAGAAAAATTACAAATAAATAATTACAAATTAAAAATGGACTCCACGTCGTTCCCCAGACAGAGTATGGTGCCCGGAAAGCTGATTACATAACTCACCACCATCCTCATGACTGACGATAAATTTTGCTTTATTCTCCGCATCGAACGTTGGATCTACCCTTGCGAAGTAGGACTTCTGGGTCCTGTTCCCCTGGTCTGAATCCACATAGGTCTCCTTCAAGGTATAGCCCATATTGTCTTCTTGGAATTCCAGGTTGGCGCAATCGTAAATCGGGCGGCCATCGCTTGCGTAGCTCGCCACGATGTACCAGACTCCTGAAAACTAGAGACGAATTCTAAATTATTTTATTTGAATTGTCTTTATTGTCATGGTATTGGTAGCCACGTAAGATTTGCTTCGCGAAAGCTTAAGAAAATTGATTTAGCAAAGAAAAACCACTTAAAAGAAGTACAAAATACGAAGAAACATCTAGGCAGCATAGAAGCAAATGAAAAAGTGGGGAGGTATCCACATACCTACTTAATGTTAACAGAATATAAGATTGAAATACCAAATTAAATGGACTGTTGTTGCATACATGTAATAACTTATTATAGGAAGCTAAATCTTTATTAATTTTCAGGGTACGAGTTATAAATAATGTATATACTCGTATATAAATACTTTTATTCAATTTTTACTAACCTTAGTAGAGTCTAGATTCTCCTGCAACTTCACATCGGGACATTCACCTGGTAAAGTGAATTCAGCCCCTAAAACACTAACCAAGCAACAACAAAATATAAACAATAGCATCTTAGAGTTTATTTAAACAAACAAGTAGCCAGCGAGACTCTGATGTATCGAATGGTCTCAGAACAGCATCCTACGCGATAATTATCCAATGATACGAGCGGGCCCCTGTTTGTAAAGACGTTTCATATTGAAAATTGTCGTAAGTGTCTGGAGGTGTAGAGTTTCCTATAATGCGAACATCCTTTCAGATATATTTAGATTTGTGGGGCAATGGAGTCGTGTCACAAGTACAAGCAAGGTCGTGGGATATGACCAATAATAAGACACAGTATTGGATGCATCAAACGCCATATTTACATGTCTTTTGTATTACCACTTATCATCATCAGACAATGAAACATTTTTTACTTGGTGAGGTCACAGGTTACTTCGTCAAGCAAACACGGGTCACATCTCTTAGTGTCATCAGTCATACCTCTATAAGCCACTGATTTTCACAAACGTCATTAAGCATTAATTACTATTATAATGATGACATTTAGACTAAAATAAATATATTCATTTATTCATTATCAAATCTTATTCCACCCAGCACAGAACAGAGTATTTCATATTTCACTGGAGACAAATCAACTTATGAACCGTAATCTGACAAAAAGTCGTGGTAATAGTACAATATATACAATTCTATTGTACATTTGTAACTTTTAGTCGACAATAACGGCAACCGGATGTTAGGTATTTCACGAATTATCTTTATAATTGCATCGTTTGCTTGTACATGATTGATTATGTGTATTTTTGTAAATTACTCTATACGTTTTTCGACTAATTTGCTTCTAAGACTTTTATAGCCACAGAAATCCTATCAAGATAGAATGGTGAAGTAGGCGCGACACGCGTTCCAATATATTTTGCACGAACTGTCAAAAGCTTACTAGTTTCGCGCTGAATCAAGGTCGGGTAAACATCGATAAAAAATCTGCAAAAAATGCCTTAATGCGCGTTTTCTAACTGCATAACTGTATCTCCCCACTAGAAGCGTGAGCGCTATGCATAAAGCATGCGCGTGAGGAGCGCGCTGTGCCCGAAAATCGGCTCGCGCGAGACTTAAGTAAACAAATTGCTATAGCCGTTCTATTTTGATAGGATTTCTGTGTTTATAGCAGTTACAGTTAAATAATTTGTGCCGCGTAAACATATATTGTGTATTTATTTGACGGACATAAGTTATAGGTATGCTGAATTTTAAATATGCTCTCGAATTTCATACGGTATATTTTTTGTCAGTTGGGCGTAGTTAAATCTGCGTTATATCTAGTAAACTGTTTTATTTTTCAAATGACATGTAAAATAATTATCAGGACGATCAGAAACAAATTAAACTGTGAATGCGCCTTTAGATTAGTCACACACGGGTCAGAACAATATTATTTACATGTAAATTATTTATTCACTGAAAAGTTTGAGATAACCATTACTCGGAATTTAAGTAGGTATGTTATTTATTCTCTAAAATATGTTTTGATAGTTTTGATTATTTTTCCGTATTGAACTAAAATAGGTATAATCTATGCTCAACTAAGTGAACTAAAAATCAGAATTAACTGAACCTAAAACATGACGCTAGAAAAAAATCAATATAATGCCCACTAAGGGCTCTAGTGGAAGAGGATCATGAAATAGAGAATTATTGGATAATCTTCTAAAATGAGACAACAGGTACTTGAAATCGTAACAAAATAATGACATTTAACTAAGTTCAAATATAACACAACATAAAAAAGCAAAGATTAATTTTCAACCGACTTCAAAAAAGGAGGAGGTTCTCTATTCGACGGTATGTTTTTTTTTATTATTTTCTACTTTTTAGTTTAAGATTGTACGTGTAGGTATAGCCTTGAAGTCGGTTTTTGTTTTTTTCTAAAAAATATTTTTTTTTATTCCTGATGGTTTTACGCTTGACATCAATCACACCTGATGGTAAGTGACGATGAGGCCTAAGGTGGAGCGCGCTTGCCCAGAAGATGCCTATTCACTCTTTCTTAAAAAAGATCCAAGTTGTACTTGTCCGGAAATACCAAAGCTGGCAGAGAGATATAACAGGAAATCATATTATTTTGCTTTGATTTACATTTCTATTTCTCAGAACCTATTCTCCATTCCACATAAATACAAGTTTATCCAGTTAAGATAACCTTTAACTTACAGATGCCCACCTAATATTTTTATTGTTGTCTCATATGCATTTATATCTTTAAGAGATACAGTCTATTCTTATTGTACGAATATATTGTTATTTCTTTTTAAAATGTTGAAATTATTTGCATTTCTCGTTTGCTTCTACGGAGTGTCTGGTTATTTCACTTTGTCGGGGAAGTGTCCAGATAATATTAAACTGCAGGACGATTTTAGATTAGCTAACGTATGTATTATCATTATCTATACTATCACACAATTATTCATAATTTATATTTTTCACGAGAAATAATCTAAATTGAATTGGATAAGTTTCATTAAGCTTCTTAAAATGATTTATTATTTGTCATACAGATAACTAACTGTTCACCGCGGCTTCTCCTGTATTGAATAGGATTTGGTTTGTCGCAGATGGAGTTTATTCCATTGTTAAAATTATCATATGTTGATCTCCATGTCATCTTTAAGCAAAATTTTATAAAATCATTGTCAATCTTTCATGGTCCGACCATGAAAGACTTATAAAGATACAAACTAGTTAGGAATATGATAAATAGTGGCATTTATTATAAACTAGCTGTACCCGCGGCTCCGCTCGCGTGGACTACATTCTTCGTAGTGTATGCGAGTTTTCGGAAACTATAAATTCGCATAACTTTTGATTGACTGCACCGATTGCAATGAAATAAAGCCTATATGTTACACCAAATTAAGCCCCATGTTTCTGTGAAAAGTCCATCAAAGTCCAATCAGTACTTTGTAAGTGATGCGTGCACAAACTCACAGACAAACAGACAAAAATTTAGAAAATGATCGAAATGTGTTCTGTTGCTTATCCTTAGACCCCCCAATATTTTTTTTGCAAATATCTTCAATGTACAGACACGCGAAGTTTACGATTTTATTTATTAGATAATCACAAAGAAGAAGTTTATTTCTCACAAAATAACTTAGATTATTTAAATTCTCTGTAATCGTATTAAAAACCAAACAAAGCTCAAGAATTTTCGTGAACAGAATAATCAGTAACGCAACATCTTCTGGTTGTATTTTTTTTTAATATTGTGTTAAATGTTCTAGTTTTATAACAAATGGTACCAGGTCTACCACTACTCCAGCGATGGTCAGACCAAAAACAACTGCTCTGCCATAGAGCTTATCACCAAACCAACTGGTATTTACTTCAACCAGTCCAGGGTCGACCGTGGTCTGTTCCACAGGTACAGCATTGCTAAAGTTGAGATACCAACTAATATTGAGGACTCGGCAAATCTTGAAGTGACGTTTGTATTCGATAATGCTCCTAGGAGATGTAAGTATCTATTTTAGGTAACAGACTTATTCAGTCATTATCATCATCATCATCAGGTTATTTTTGTCTCCACTGCAGGAGCACAACCCTCTCTCATCTGCCGGAGACAGACGGAGGATTTTGCCTACACTCCCCGCGCTGGCCAGACGGGTTGGGGAGGCCTGATTGATGTTTTATAATGTATTCCCTTAGTCGCCTTGTACGACATCCACGGGAATAGTTGGAGTGGTCCTATTCTACTCTACCGGAAACAACACGGCACAATTATTCAGTAGTTACACTTTAATGTGCGTTTATAAACGTTTTTTTCATCCTCCGATCAGCTAAATGCGTATTTTTATCACTTTTTGCAGAGCTAGATAATTAAGTTATTAGTTTTAACCTTTATTATTATGTTTACAGTGAAAACAAGAAGATATCCGTTTCGTGTATTGGCTACCAACTACAATTACTATGCCACGATATATACCTGCCAGTACAGCTCTCTAATTGATAAACATTTTAGTAAGTGCTTTAATACTTCTTCCATTAGGAGAAATAGTCATCGGCCGCGAAGTCTATGTTGTCAGGTTAAATATCAGAATTACTTTGCACTTTCGTCTATAATACACTAACCCGTAACGTATGTACTAATACTTTCGGGTGACACAGCCTTTTTTGTATACCGCATCTCGACCATTTTGTACTATAATTGTAATATGTAAGCTTCATATTATAAGGACAGCCTTATTGAATATTCCGAAAGATAGATCATTTAGCCTCAGTCGTACTTAAAAGGTTAATGTAATAACATGGTACTATCTTATTTTATCTTCTTAGGGGGATAGGAAGACCTGGCGATACTTCGACCCTTCAGGATCTTTTGTGCCAAACCCCTATCCACCAACGGTGCCCCAACATGGTACTAACTTCAATGTTAACACGTTGAGAGACAGTAGCCATGGCCAATCGTATGGGTCCATTAGTTACATAAAATCATATTCAGATGTTAATGAAATGACCGATAATTTTATTTACAGTTTATGTATGGATCCTCTCAAGAAAACCAACCTTGAACGACGTCTCTAAAGAACTGGCGTTGAAGCCAATGCTACAACTCGGAATAGACTCTACTAAACTGATCAAGGACGACCAGTCTAAATGCACTCCGAAATACTATGAAGATATAGCGACAGAACCAATGACATTCAGATATCCTGTGCCAATATAAAAGTGGTTTTGTACAATAATTTTAGGTATATGGGTATCAATGTGTTTAAATTAGACCTCTTTCCTATACTAAAGCATATTTGATTAAATATTACTTATCATAAGGATACAAGGAACCGTTATTTAGATGATTTTATTATGGCGATGGCATACGAATTCCTGTATAAAACATTTTTTTATGCGATGGAGTGCTTAAGTATATTGTGATCTTTTAGGTTCAAATGTCTTCTAGTTGTAATTGTAAACAGCGGCGTGTGCAGGTACTTTTAAAGTTGGTTCCCCAAGGATCTCAGTTAGGTCCATTCCGTAATAGTGTATCGAATACTTTGATCAATAATAGATAAGTATCGGACGGTCGTTGAAGACCCAAGTTTAAAACGTTTTCAACGTTATCACTAATAAATAAAGATATCTTGGTGCCGAGTTATAGTTTAATCCTTTGATCCACCACACATATCAGAAAGATTATAATAAAACAGTAAGTAGTTATGCAATAAAACAAAAATGTTAATCACAGATTATATTTTAATATTCTTCATTAGGTTCGGCGTGCACATGTGCTGTCCAAAGATAGTTACATTTCTCTTCACCTTGTGTTACTGGTTGTAAGTAGGCAACGTTTGCATAGGGTATAGAAGACAATTCATTGTATGCTATGTTTGTTATTTCCGGCGAAAGCGTTGTCTGTCGTGATAATATCCAGGCTGTAACTGCAAATTTAACAAGAATACTCATAAGTACATTGAAGTTTTCTTTAATTAAAGAATTCAATTTTACCTTCTCCATTTTGTCAAATAATACTTTCACTAAACTATTTAAAGTTTATGGAACACCTAGTAATATATTATATTTGATGGTACTTACGATATTTTATGTCTACACTGCTGCTGTTCTTGCAGCCGTACACGACAGCATAGTTGAAATAATCAGTCGAAATCACTGTTAATGGAATCCCTATAGGGTCTGTAACAGATCAAAACAAAATTGGTAGTGAGATTAATCACAGTGGTATTAAATTAGAATATTATCATAAATATTCAAAAACATTAATTTTCAGCGTTTGCACCGTTATGATAATATCCCTCATTTTTTAAGTACGAGGATATGTTTAGCTGTTTCACTTCAAAAATATAAAGACGATCGTAAAACAATTAGATGGTAGATAGTAATTGGGGTATTCATAGTCATAAAAGTGTGTAAAGAAAAACATTTATTTATTGGCTCACTGAATTTTATTTTATAATTAAATAAAACAAGCAACTTGATCTATTGCTATCATAAACTTTGATTTGATTCCGACTGAAGACGAAAACAAATCGATTAACTATTTCAAACGGAAGCAACTACATACGTGTTTATTTTTTATCATAAAAAGTAGCTAATCTAAAACTATCGAGGGAATCAAAGGTGCACCCGCTCACGAATCACTAGAAAATGATTAGAAAGATAATATAGTTATTAATAGGCATATTTATACATCAGAAACATCGTGAATCGTCATAAGCCGTTCATTGACGAGGACGGTTCGTAAATAGTAAATAGTCAGCACAACTCAATAGCTGGCTAAGGATCATTCAATGTGCCTGATCGAAGTTTAGGAAGACCGTAGAGAATGGCAAAACAAATAGAGAATACTGCCAGTGTTGTGGGAAGGATTTATTTTATATAAAAAATAATAACAATAAATATGTTCACCCAAACGAGGGCTGCTATATGAAATTACACGTTCATAAAGGAGTACTTTGTATTCGGGAAACCACAGATCTGACCAACGATACCACTCCATATGGAGTAAGGATTTATGCGGTAAAAAGCATTTGACATTTAAGAAATAGTCATCATCAGGTGCCTTTTGTAAATTGAGGCTTGGCGATGAGAAGACAATATTGTTTGCGATTCTATCAATGAACGAATACTCTTTAAGAAGAGGACCTTGAATGGTGTATTGTGTGATTCAAAACTTACCTATATTATTCTCCTCTATAACGAACACAGCATCGTCGCCTGGCGAGTATGTGCTGTTCACATGTAAAATGTACTGTATATCATTTCTCACGAATCCGTGCTCGATCTCTATCCTTCTACCGCAAGCATTAATGGTTTTGAATGCGCACTGACCATAATCCTCGTACCATGTCGGGAATCTTGCTATCTCGTACCATTTACCTAGAAACTGAAAGAGAAGAACGATGTGATACGATGACCTAAGGGAACGGTTATGGGAGTTTTCATTCACTTTGCCCAAATCACTTCGTGGTATTCATTTTTAGGGAAAATGATTTGATTAGGCTTTTGAAAAAATAATGATATAAATACTCCAAGAATGTAATGGTTATTGATGAAGATTTGATCTAGATGTTGATGATTCATAGGAGTTTAGAAAACAGGATGATATGATAAGAACCGTAAGGACTTAGTAACCAACTTTTATGGTGAAACATGAAAGATGTGAAACATGAAAATTTTTTACATATAGACATGATAGCTTTTGAAGGAAAATAGATACAGACTAACAGAGATAAGATAAAAACTATGAGATTAAAAGTCATAAAAACAATAACTACGATACGAATTGAAATTTAAAAATGTAGAGAGTAAAGGTAAACCAACTAAAACGGGAAACGTAAAAAGGCAACTTACGTTATCTAAATTAAAGAATTTCATAGTTTCCACTTCTGCACAAGTCCCAAACTGTATAACTTGTGAACTGCACCGTTTCAAACTAAATATTATAACACATATAATATATAAAACGTTTCGAATCATATTTAGATACACAAAAGATACACGCTACTCCTAAAATAATACAGTCATATTGAGACAGAGTAAAGTTATAGATTATCAAAGTACTTTTATTATCATTACTATCTCATACGGTCGAGTCATCCCAAATCTTTTATCGAGAAAATGAAAGATAATAGATGAAAATATCGATAAACACCGGCATAGTTTTCGATGTTTCACGTGTATTGTTTGTATTATCTTGTGTCTCTTTAAATGTAGATATGTCTATAGTAAAGTAGGCGACTATTAAAGTATTGATGCTGTTGTAATAACGTGTTTTTTTCGTCAATTCTCTCAAATTATTTAGCTAACACGTTTTTATCAACGGAGTCCTCTTATTCCACAACCTATATATCTTTTCTTACTTCTTTAGTTGTACCTATAGTGTTACTTCCAAGTTTAAAAAAATTACTGTCTTTTAATTAGAATTGCTCATATCAAAAATACCTGTTCGTTTTTTTCTATAATCTCTGTTTTCTCCTAATAAATATAGTATGGTTAACAAAAGAAGACCTTTAGCTTTAGTTCCTTTTGTTAGTAATTTAGTTAAATGTGTTTATTGGTGCAGTCACAAATCGTGATCGTTTCTTGTTTACTTCCGATTTGAACAATGATTGTTGAATCTATCCTTGTAAATATTCAACAATGATTTAATTTAAATCCCTACTATCATTAAATACCTAGAAATTCCGTTGATGATGTATTCCATATTTTAAATTCTAGGGATAAGTAAAACTTTAAATACCTATGACATAACTTTGAGCAAAGATAATTGAGTATAGTTGTAACTGGGTTCGGGTTTTGTGAATATATTGTAACCCTTTCCAACCGCATCATTAGACACTAGATTGCAGTAATTGGTACTCTTTTGGACTATTAATGGATTTCATCCTCAATAGTAGGTATAAAATTAGTTCAAGTACGTTCTCAATCCAGTCTAATATTATACAAGAAGTGACCCTCGGTGCACAGACAATGATGTAGGTAGTTGTTAGATCTAAACAGAAATATAATAGATTGGCGTAGGTGATGCAAGTTACAGGGTGCGAAAATGTTATGAACGGCAAACGAAATGATCTGGTCATTAGTGTGTAAAATTTTAAAAATATATTTTAAGAATATGAAAACTAAGGTATTTGTTTATCTGTTCATTGCTTCAATGTAAGATTACAAAATCGACTAGAAAGTTTTTGGTCAATGAGCATGACAGCGGGAAAAGTAAGTATATTACACTTCATGGATCAATAAGAAAATGTAAAAATAAATAGGTACGAGTAGGTATTCGAATTAGTATTAAGTTCACTGTTAGTTAAAGAAATACGTATTACGAAATATTGGACATTAGTTCCTGTTAATAATCCTAAAATTATAAGCTATTCTATTATCAAAAATATAAGTTCTATTGTGTATCGTTGGGTAACCGCGAAGCGTTAAGTTTGTATGTTTGTCTAATGTGTTTTTATTTGTTTGTGAATGTGTATTGTCTCAGTCAATAAATGACTATCTACTTATCTAAATATTAACTCATCAGTTTATCTTGCTGCTAAATTAAAGCTTTGCCGGTTGTAAGAGTATGAAACCCATAATGACACCGGACAGACGTGTCGTTCAAAGCAGTCCTAGGCACCGTTAGCGCTGTTGCCTAAAATTACCGATCTGTAGTTTCAATGGTCATACCGCCATTGTTCTTTCTGTAAGCTAGCAAAGTTTTTCGATACCGGAACTCTATGCGTGAGCAAAAACAACTCTGTCTCTATAAAGGACGTTACTTTTTACACCGCCCCGCAGTTGACGAGTCTCATCCGCAATCTGTGCCAGTTTGTGAGTGTCGAGGCCCCAAGATGCTGTTCCTGTGTCTAGTTGTTGTACTTTGTGTTTTAAATGTAGAGTCGGTGGTGCAAAACGTGAGCTGCCCTGTCGTTAGTCCAAGGGAGTTGGATTTGAAGGAAGTGAGTTGGTGTTTTGGATATAAAGCTGTGTAAAAGAAATAACTTTTCAATTAGCGACGGAAATCGTGCCATCTTTGTTTAGGGCTCGTTTTTGTTTTGTATTTTACTATTAACCAAATCATCATCAGCCGTAATACCTCCATTTCTGAACATCAGCCTCCCCAATATAATGCCATTGCTGGTGGGCTGTCCATTGGGGGAATTGCCATAATCACCACGCTTGATAGGCGGATTGGTGATCACAGTAATGATCTTAATATAGGAGAATACAACTACCCGTCCCTGGTGCAATCAGTAGGCAGCAGTGTGCAAATGTAGGGAGGTCGGAGTTCGATTCCTGGTCACGTCATGGTCAGTTATCTACTCGGGGTTTCTTTGAAGGATATGATTTGTAATGAGGAGATCCGACGAACAACGAAAGTCACCGACATAGCCGAAACGATTAGCAAGCTAATAGGGCGCGAAGTGAAAACGGGGCGAAAAGCGGGCGAAGGAAAGCCGCTTTGCGACATTAGATTGCGCAAAGTGGCGATACATCGTCTCTGCCTACTCCTATGGGAATAAGGCGTGAGCATTATGAATGAATGATTAGCAACTAGCAAAGCACATGTGCCGAAGAACCGACGGCCGTTGGGCCAGACGAGTTCTGGAGTGCAGACCGTGGATCATCACTCGCAGGGCGGGACGCCCCGCCGCCAGGTGGACCGACGACCTGAAGAAGGTGGCCGGTAGCAGCTGGATGCGGAGAGCGGAGGACCGGGTATGGTGCCGTTCATTGGGGAAGGCCTATGTCTAGCAGTGGACGTCTAGGGCTGACTGACATGTTGATGATGATGATCATCATCAACAGGTCACTTAATTCAAATTGTGTCTTTATCAATGTGTCCCCTTTCGAGACATCGCCAGGAAACCCGCACATCTGAGATAATCAGCATATATAGGTAATCAGGGTTACCCTACAGGGGCTGGAGCAAAATATTCCATAAACTCGAAGTATCGTCGGGCATACCTAGCCCCATAAAGACTTTGTTTAAGATGAATATATATATGTATAATTTATAGATTTAATTAGTATATTTTAGTTTGTATTTATTATGTAAGTATAGTATAGTATATAACCAATTTTCTTATACATATAATTTTTTTGCGCCTACCCCTCATTATCTGCATGACCTAAAGGTCAACTGGAAGAGAATGCCATATTGGCATTATGTTCGCCTTTTGTACTTATGTGCAATAAAGTTTTTAAATAAAAAAATAAAAAAGTTTGGTAGCTTACCCAAAATTCCTACTTCCATCAACAGCTTGACGGCAAATGGTACCTAGCAGCGGTCGCCACCGACCTGCAAGTGGAAGGCGACTGCGCCATGGTGCTCTTCAGCCACAAGACTGACAACACCACCGATGTGTCCATCAGTTGGATCACCAACAGCACCATCAGCTATTACAACGGCTCAGTGGCTTTGAGCTTCGACCCCAACAGCAACAGCACTGATGGGGACTTGCTAGTAGTTACTTATACAGGTATTTTCTTTTTAATATTTTTTTTTTATTATTTTTTTTATTTTTTTTATTTTATTTATTAGGTTACCAACAGGATGTACATCAATTGTTGCTTAACGGAAACTTACAATGGTACATTGGCCAGATGCCACCCCAATTATAGGCAACGACAGCATGCCTAGATTGTGTTAAGTTAGTTATAATTATACATACTAGTCTAATATTATACTTTATATTATTTACTAGCTTTAGCCCGCGACTTCGTCCACGTAGGTTTCGATATTTACATATCTCATATCTTCACTGCTTTTAACGATTAATTTGGTCTCCCGTAGGAATGAAATGTTTTTCGGGATTAAAACTATCCTATGTCCTATTCCAGGACCTAACCTATATGTGTGCCAAGTTTCAAGATCCGTCCAGTGGTTGAAGCGAGATTAAGTAACAAACATCTAAACATGCACACTTTCGCATTATTTATTCGCATATTATAATTTCGCATTCATAATTATAAATTTTATAATGAATAAATTATTGTGAGAATTTCAGACCATTAGCCAAACTAGACAATTTTGTTATGTTTATCTCCAATTCTTCCCGTGGATGTTGACAAGGCGACTAAGGGAGTACATTATAAAACATCAATCAGGCCTCCCCTACCCGTCTGGCCAGCGCGGGGAGTGTAGGTCAAATTCTCCGTCTGTCTCCGGCAGATGAGAGAGGGTTGAGAGGGATGAGAGGTTGCTCCTGCAGTGGAGACAAAAATAACCTGATGATGATGATGGATGACCACAGGGGAATGAATTCCGAAATTTACCGCTTACCTTTTTTTTTGCTAAAATGAAACACCTTTCCGAATAAATAACCCATCCTAAAATTATGTCAAATTATTTCAATGCAGAAATTACTAAAGATCAACGCACGTTCGCTGGAAGAAATGTCTTTAGAAATTAACCTTCTGTATTATTTTCTTTTTTTTGTATTGTTACTTGTATTTTAGTGTGTACGATAAATTATTAAATAAAAAAAATATATATATTTTATTTTAGATCAAAAGATGGAGACCTACAGTTTCTTAGACGTGGACTATGAACACTATGCCATTATATTTGCGTGTTACGACAACGAGGATGGGAATGGAAGTACTTGTAAGTATAACTTCATGAGGTTTTTTAGGGTTTCAGTCAAACTAGGGAAGTCAAATAACATTATATCCTACTCATTTATTGCCCTCATAAGCTTTAAATTGGAACTCTTTTACTAAAGGTACCTACAACAGAATAAAGAACATCATATCAGCCCTTAGACGTCCACTGTTGGACATAGGCCGTCCCTGATGAACGCCATCACACCCGGTCCTCCGCCATCCGTCCGAATCCCGGCCGCTTCCGGCCACCTTCTTCAGGTCGTCGGTCCTTGCCGCTGGTGAGACCGTCCCACCCTGTGCGTGCTGATCCGCGGTCTCCACTTCGTCTGCCCCAACGGCCGTCGGTTCTCGGCTTCACTTCAGCTCGGTTCCACAGAAGTGGCCCGCCCACTGCCATTTCAGCTTGCCAATCCTTTCGCTTATGTCCGTTACCTTCGTTCTTCGTCGGATCTCTTCATTAAGAATTATACCCTATAAAGAAATTAATATCCTTCATATAATAAAGTACATCCATACTAAATAAAGTACTTCAGTCCATTACCTTCTCAACTCTCAGAATAGGAGCCTCAATACAGACTTTTTACTGCAGTAAATTATAAATAATATAATTTATATGATACAATCTGACAAAGGTACGTTTGTTCGTCAATAAACAAGTGACAGTAGCAAAACTAATTTGCTGCTTGGCTGGAGGTCGAACGCGTTGGAATGGAAAGCCGCGTGATTCGCTTGTTTTGTATCAATTAATTTGTTATCACTGAATAGTTCCTGGCAAAACAGGTGCGTGCTTAATTAGAGTTGAAGTACCTATTTCTACCTTCTTCAGTTTGTAGAGATGAGTGAATAGGGAAATCCTTACATATCTATGGGTAATAATGACAATAGATACTGTCTTTCATTATCGTCATCATGAGCCTTCTGCCGTCCATTGCAAAACGTAGACCTTCCTCAAGTTTATTTCCTTTGTTCTACGTACATAACCAAGTTACATTACCAGCGCTAAGCGAGTTTAAGTAGCTGGAATGTTTTGCTTCCCTTACAAAATCAACATGGTGATGGACCGGTTATGTATGGGGAAAATGGAACATCAAAATCTGCACGGAGAAAAGGGCACAGAGGGTTTATTCCTTCCAGCATGAAAAAAAAGGCTGCGCTTCATAAAGCCCGAAACACAGAACGCGTTTTCCGATTTTTTTGTATTGTTCGATTTAGTATGAGATACTTCACACAGAGTACCGCCGCGGGCAGTCATTTGTATGAAGTATGGTATAGGCCTCCGCCAAGCAGCCGCCTTCTGTGTGTTTTGGGCATAAGAGCGTGATGCGGGAGGCACCCACCAAAAAGTGTTTATCATGCCTGCTCTGATCCTTTTTTTGTTGTCGCGGGAAAATGCCCATTACTGCATACCTACTCGCCTCGGGGGGACGAGTAGGTTATGTCGGACTTGCACCGACTAAAACCCCCGCGGTGGCCATCTACGACGCACACACGAAGGAGGGAACCCGGGAGATTCCATTGGGCTTGCATCCGGATGTCTCTCTTCCAAAGCGCCTCGCCGCTTGCGCTCGGCAGCCCGTCTCGGGGGGAGACTTGGTCCTTCCTCCCGCACCCTCGCGGTGCATGCAGCAGCAACGAGGCCACCCCGTTGACTCGTAGGATGGAATGGGCGCACAGAGCCCCCGCTCCGTGCACCCGCGTCCCCGTACTCCCTTTCAGTTGGCTTGTACGACAGGCAGGGGATACCGTGGCTGCAATCCTCACCCTTGCCCACAGCGCCGAATCTGTTTTTCACCTTGAACCAACTCGAATAAACTTCACATAATGTACGACTGATTAGCTTGTGACTTGTGATGTTTTGCTAATCGGGCGGGTGCATAGGATCGTTAACTCCGACGATATAATGTCTAATTTTTACCTGCACAATTTCGGTATATGTAATTGGGCCGTCCTCATTCAATTACCTAGAAGCCAAACCTAAACCATCTCACAAAAAAAAACCTCTTTACAGATGAACTTTGGGAGTTAACCAGGGCACCGCACGCAAAACCGAAGCACGTGTCCAAAATATACAACGCTCTGGCCATGTACAACCTTCAGGACACCATGTTCCTCAACTTCAACAACACAGAAGCCTCCTGCAAGGTCAATGGAGGCAGTCTCGTCAATCCATCTTCACTTATATTGACGTCTGCTGCTGCTTTAGCTTTGTTTAGAAGATTGTACTAGTTATAGGAATTGTAAGAATTGTAAGAGTTATAAGAGTTGCTAAGTAAAATATCACGGAAGGTAAAAAAGCGACAAGGTGCCTCCATCATCAGCCTGTAAACGTCCATTGCTGGCGACAGGCATTTTTCAGCCACCACGCTTAGTTCTCCGTCCTTCCCAACCAGTCGCTTCCAGGACCCTTTTTAGGGTTCCGTACCTACCTCGAAAGGAAGAGACTTTTTGTTTGACTGTTCGTACATTTTTTTGAATGGCTAGAGAGGCATCGAGTTGATTTTGTTTTAATTCTTGGTGGGTTTACGCGTGACCACAATCTCACCTGATGGTAAGTATCGATGAGACCTAAGGTGGAGCGCGCTTACCCAGCATATGCCTATTCACTTTTCCTTTAAAAAGATAGTGTACTTCTCCGGAAATACCGAAGCTGGCAGGGAGTTTCATTCCTTAGTAGTTCTCACTATGAATTAATACAGACTAGCCTTATT